>CM025788.1:28085882-28104171 GCA_014636745.2 Centella asiatica
TCATGGTGGGTCTGTCCAGTACAATGTTCTCTAACATGTACCTATGTATCAACTTAATATATCTCGTATATATTTATGACCAATGAGATATGGCCATCAGTTAATCACATACTAGTCTCAATGTATTATTGTTGTCCCGCTTACAATGATACTCGACTAGGGACATTTAATAATAATGATACATTACATACTTATATGATCTCATATTCAAGTCACATACTTGAATCCATATAAATAGTATCATTCTTCTAAGGACATTTATTATGTTAACATTTATATTATGCAGTAAATAAAACATAATAAATTATCATTTAACCAAAACATAACATAAATATAGTGTCCCAATCATTACATAATTGGCCACTAGGGCATACACTCTAACAATCTGAAGCTAAGGATCAAGCACCTTCTCCTATAACATATGGACCACCCACATTAGCTGAATCCCTAAGAGATAAAAGGCGGAAGAATATGACATTATGTTCTCAATAAAAAACATAAATGTCAGGACTAATAACAAAAAGGAAAAGCTAATCATAGTACAACTGAAAAATGGGTCACAGTTCACAGTCACATTAGACTGGTTTAGGAGAATGGATGCTGAGCAGTTAAGATTGATCCTGAATTTAATTTCCAAAACAACCGTGCTAAACAGAGACTTGAGGGGGATAATTGAGAGGCTGAGGAAAGCCATCAACGATGAAAGGAGCCTGCCCACAGCTTTGGAGAGACCATTAGAGCTATTCTACAGAACAACTGATGGCAGGAAAAAAGTATAAGGATCAGAGATGTTGATGGGCTTGACCTGGAGGAAACGATGCATGTTCTATGCCAAATAACTTATCATAAGAATGAACATGTCATCTAGTTCAGAATCCTGTTGATACAGAGAGTGTTGAATGAAAGTGAAGAAACCAGAGCTGATGATGGGAATACAACAGCAGTAAGTGATGTGCCCCCAGTAAAAGGATTTAAAAAATATCCTAAGATGATCACAAACCCTATGGGTATAGAATTCAAAAATGCAGAAGGGGAGATCATCACCTTTTACTGGTCACAACTTGTTGCAGCCAACTTGCCAAAGATCAGATTAGTCCTTGAAGCTCTGGAATCAAGCATAAATGTTAACATAATCAATTTTAGAAGACTTCTTCAGAAGGAGCTGGAACAGCTTGTAGCAGGAGGAGAAGACAACAGGCTCAGGATTCCAGGTCAAAATCCAGATCAAAGAAGACAAGGCCTTGGAAGTGACTCTCAACCAATTGAATCAAGTCATCCATTGCCCTTTGTTTCGGCTCAAAAGAGAAGGGGATCCTGATGTCTAAAATGTATACTTTTGTAATAGTTATAGGAAATACTTGTACAGATATTTTCTTAGTTCATACAAATACAATAGATTAGAATAATACAATTTTGTTAAATTTATGTTGATAGTGTATAGCTTTGGTTTTGACTTCATCATCAGTGTATAAAGTAGATTTATGGTTATCACATTGATAATCATAAATAGGGGGAGATTGTTAGTTATAAATTATGATGATACTTAGAGTTTTGTTTGTGCATCTGTAAATACTTAAGGTGTTCTATAAACCTAAGTATTTGGACATGTTTTGCATCCACTAATGCTCAACTTAGTCATTAGTGGATGAAGTATTTCACACTAGGCAAGTCATCAATTAAAACTTCTAATGGACTTGATAGTGAAGAGAGATATCTGTTGTTACTCAAAGATACATAAGTACTCTGCACATTAGACACTCCAAACAAAATCAACAAAGCTTCAGTGATTAAAACCATCAGGGGAACCCGTCAGGGGATGACAAAGGCAGGCTAACCCGTCAGGGGATGACAAAGGCAGGCCAACCCGTCAGGGGATGACAAAGGCAGGCCAACCCGTCAGGGGATGACAAAGGCAGGCCAACCCGTCAGGGAATGCGTCAGGGTATGGCAGTGGCAAGTCAAACTCATCAGGGGGAACGCATCAAGGTATGACAGTGACATGCCAACCTGTCAGGGGAATACATCAAGGTATGACAGTGTCAAGCTAACCCGTCAGGGAAACCCGTTAGGGGGAATGCTCAGGACTGCATCAGTGGAAGCAATCAGTGAATGTTTTGAGTCTTAACGTCAGGGGATCAAGAAGCACTTGGATAACTTAAGTGAAGTTTGAAGCACTGATCGAGTCTTAGATAGGACTTGTCATCAGGGGATCCAGAAGCACTGATCAAGTTCACATCAGGGCTTATCGTCAGTGGACAGTTATGACAGCATACACTCGTCATCAGGTCTTACACGCAAATCAATGAAGCTTGTTACAGAAGCAAGAAATATAAACTGGAAAGATATTTCTTGAAGTTTGGTGGTCCAATGACAACTCTAAATCATTAAATGCACGTAGATCAGGGGAAGAAAAAGAAGCAACAAAAGTAATAGCAGTCTGACACATCATTCCTAAAGGACATCGATGTGACATATATGCGGCTAAGTTAAAAAAGAGCAGCACGTCTAAGCATGTGGGTTCAACTACTGATCTTCTATATATGCAAAAGAGTTCTCATCACACAAAAAAATGGATCAACCAACATATAGAAGCACACAAAAACACTAGAGAAGCTTTGAAATATTCTTGTGAGAAAATATTCAAAGAAGTATTGTAGCTAATGAGTGTGAAAGAGAAGCTGTAACTCGTTACAGAATTTGTAGTTGATTAATCACATTTGTGATTAACCAGATTTCTAGAAAAACCTCAAGTTTTAATACAATTATTTTAACTTGAATGCTTGTGTGTTCATTTTAAAGTTATTACAGTTTTTCTGATATTGTAGCTATTTCCATCAGTGCTTAACAAGTGTTTTAAGATCGAAAAGTTTTGTGTATTTGTATTCACCACCCCCACCCCCGTACAAATACTTGAGCCTATTTAAGTCTAACAAGCCACATACACTGACTCTAGCCCCTGATGAAATTAACATCAGGGTCTCTATGAGCCACTTGCAGATATCTGATACAGTGAGTGCACACACAACTTCTTTTGATGGATCACTTCCTCATTTGATGATCCAGCCAACACTCCCCTCTACAGCTCTCCCATCTTTTTCAATTCCTAAAATTTCTTCAGATATCATGACACAAACTCTAAGTATTATGAGATCAGATTCTCCAATCTCTCACTTCTTGGAGGAGCCAACACTTAATGCCATAGTGATTGATAATCAAGATTCTCAAATGGTTGATTCATTTTTAAATGATTCAATCACTATTGATCACTCAGGGGACATGAATACCCCTGTACATACTACTGCAATAAGTTTTTATTTCCCCCCAATTGTACATACACATTTGTCCTCTACTTTTACTTCCATCACCTCTATGGACCTAGTTGTTACACATACCTTACTTTAACTAGCCACAGTTGCTGATCACACAGCCAATAAGAGCCCTTCTAGGACAATTTTAAGTGAGACTGTGAGAATATCTAGTAAAGAGAGGCAAAGTCAACTCCATGAGAGGACTTTGGCAAAAGGAGAGGAAAAGAGTACTGCCTTAGAAGGCAATGAAAAAGGAGAGATTTAGGGAGATAAGGATGACATCCTTGTAAATAAAGAATATAGAGAAAATGTAGATGCTGTAAATACTTCTTGTTCTTCTAAAAGTGACAAAGATGACACTCCAATAGATGATTTATCTCAGTTCATAGGAGTTGATTTATACTTTCAAAAGAATCAAATGGCAGATACTGTACAATTACTAAAACAGGAGCTCTCACGGACCACAGATCCTATTTTGATTAAAGTGCTCAAGTAACAAATAATGATAGGGCAATCTGTGGATGTTTAATCTCAGAAACTACATACACACTTTACAAACAAAATAAATAATGTACAACAAGTTGTGGACTCCTTTCCCACAAGCTAGACCATGCTCAAGATGAAGAAGCTCGCTGACAATGTTAACAAACAATTCTCTGCCTTCTCCACCAAAATCGCAAGCATGGAGTCTCTGCAATTGTCAATGACTGACACTCTTCAAAAAGTTCTTCAAGTCACATCTCTACTCTCAACTTTCATTGATGATGCTGCCAAAAATGGGGAGAAAGCCTCAAAGTCATTATCAAGGGTTGTCGCTGAGACACAAGCAAGCCAACCATCAAGGGATGTGACTATCGCTCCTGCTCCAAAAGCCTAGGACAAGGGTAAGGGTATCCTGATTGAAGAACCTAAAAAGAAGACTCACAGTCAATCAGGACCTAAACTACTTGGAGATGCAATAAAGACAACTCATTTTCCAACACTAGTTGAAGTAATTATAGATGGGAAAATGGAGTTTGTCTATCCTAAAGATAAGAAATTGGTAGAAGTTGATGCACTCTATGCACAACAACTCTAATAGGAGGAGGAAAAGGCTGCGGAAGAGGAGAAACAAGAAAAAAAAGATGAAGTAAAAGAGTGTCAGGCCAAAATCCTTCAGGAAAACTCAACCAAAGAAACCTCAATCCCCTAAAGGTGCATCAGGGGATAAAGACAGAAAAAACCCAAAATCCACTGATGCCACCAAAACCAAGTCATCTAAAGCCAAGGGTCAAGCACCTTCTCTTATACCATATGGACCACCCACATTGGCTGAATCCCTAAGAGATGAAAGGCGCAAGAACCTGGTATATATGTTCTCAATAAAAAGCATAAATGTCAGGACAAACATCAAAAGGGAAAAGCTAATCATTATACAGAGGAAAAATGGGTCGGAGCTTACAGTCACCTCTGACTGGTTTAGGAGAATGGATGCTGAGCAATTAGGGCTAGTCTTAAACTTAGTACCAAAGATAACGATGTTAAATAGAGACTTGAGAGGGATGATTGAGAAGCTAAGGAAAGCCATCAATGATGAAAAGAGCTTGCCTACAGCCTTAGAAAGACCATTAAAGCTTTACTACAAAACAACTAGTGGGCAAGAGAGAAACATAAGGATCAATGAAATTGATGGGCTTAACCTAGAGGAATCGATGCATGTTCTAAGCCAAATTGCTTACCACAAAAATGAACATGTCATCTAGTTCAGAATCCTACTTATAGAAAAGGTGCTAAAGGAGATTGAAGAAACCAGAGTTGATGATGGGACTGCAGCAGTTGCAAGGGATGTTCCCTTAGTAAAATGATTCAAAGAATATCCAAAGATGATCACAAATCTCATGGGTGTGGAATTCAAAGACTCAAAAGGGGAGATTGTCACCTTTTACTGGTCACAACTCGCTACAACCAACTTGCAAGAAATCGGTTTAGTCCTTAAAGCTCTGGAATGCAACACAAATGTCAACATTGTCAACTTCAGAAAACTTCTTTAAAAGGAGTTGAAGCGGCTAAAGGCAAGAGGGGAAGACAACAGACTCAGGATTCCAGATCAAAACCTAGATCAAAGAAGACAAGGCCTTATAAGTGACACACAACCTATTGAATCAAGTCATCTATTGCCCTTTGTGTCTGCTCAACAAAAAGTGAATCCTGATGTCTAGAGTGTAAATTTTGTAATAGGAATAGGAAATACTTGTACATTTGTTTTCTCAATTTTTTACAACTATAGATTAGATCAATTCACTTGCATTTTTATCTTTTAATATTGTACAATTTTGGTTTTGACATCATCATTAATGCATCAATTAGATTTTATGGTTATCAAATTGATAATCATAAATAGGGGGAGATTGTTAGATATAAAGTATGATGATGATGATTAGAGTTTAATTGTGCATCTGGAAATACTTAAGGTGTTCTATAAACCTCAGTATATTTGTACAAGTTTTGCATCCATTAATGATCAACTTAGTCATCAAGGGATGAACTATTCTACACTAGACAAGTCATCAGTGAAAGCTTCTAAAGGACTTGATAGTGTAGAGGGGATGTCTGCTGCTACTTAAAAGCATTCGAGTATTCCGCACATCAGACGTTTCAGACAAAGTTAACAAAGCATCAGTGATTAAAATATGTCAGTGTTTGAAAAGGCATTCATCAGGGGAACCCGTCAGGGGAACCCATCAGTGGATGACAGTGAAAGACCAACCCGTCAGGGGAAGCCTGAAATACTGCATCAGGGGAATCAGTCAGGGGAACTCATCAGGGGATGACAGTGACAAACCAATCTGTCAGGGCCCGTTAGTGAAAGCCATCAGTGGATACAAGTAAGTCTTAAAGTCAGGGGATCCAGAAGTACTGATCAAGTTAACATCAGGGCTTGTTATCAGGGGATAGTTATGAATGTATACACTCGTCATCAGGTCTTACACACGAATCATTGAAGCTTGTTCAAGAAGCAAGAGATATAACTGGAAAGATATTTCTTGAAGTTTGGTGGTCCAATAACAACTCTCGATCATTAAATGGTCGAATATCAGGGAATGAAAAAGAAGTAACAAAAGCCAAAAGCATTCTGACACATAACTCTAAAAGGACGAATGATGGGATATACTGCGGCTACGTTGAATAAAGCAACACCAAGAAGAAAGTTTTTACATATATAGAAAGTTTTTATAAAGCAACACTAAGCACGTGGGTTCAACAACTGATCTTCTACATATACAGAAAGTTTTTATAACACCAAGAAGAAAGAAGCACACATAGACACTAGAGAGGAGCTTTGTAATAGATCTTGAGAGAAATATTCAAACAAAATTTGGAGCTAGTAAATGTGAGAAAAGAAGCTGTAAGTCATTACAGAATTGTAGCTGATTAATCACATTTGTGATTAACCAGATTTCCACAAAAACCTCAAGTTTTAATACAACTATTTTAACTTGAATGCTTCTGTATTCATTTCCTTTGAAGTATAGTTTTTCTGAAACCACAACTATTCCAGTCTTTGTGATTTATTTTCGAAAAGATTGAAAAGTTTGTAGTGTTTGTATTCAACAACCCCCCCCCCCCTTCTACAAACACGTTGAGCTTATTTAACACTAACACTGTAATACCCCAAATATAGGTAATTACTATTATAATATTAAAGCTATTAACAAATAAATTTTGGTCAATTTATTTGTGTGCGTGAAAGATTATTTATTAACAAAAATAATTTTTGGTTTTAATTTATGTGGTAATATAAATTTAGCTTTGGTATCACCGGAACTAATTTATGTGAGAGTAACATAAATTGTTACTATTGACATTACAAAAAATGACTCCGTAATAGGTGAGTAATGACTCCTTAATGAATAAGCATTGCAGGTGTTAAAGCTATCCTTGATGAGTAAGCATATTACTAAGTTGAGCCATTAGAAGTATTTACCATAGGTTGACACCTATTAGTAACTCATACTTATCATACTTACGTGTAACTGTAATTGTTAGCGTATTGTAACAATTTAGTAGATTTCAAGTCCATTGTTAATCTACGTAAGAAATATCTTAGATATTTTCATATTTCTAGCACCTATATAAGGAGAACCCCTACTACTCATTTTCTTCACAACACTCTCAAACGCATAAATTCCTTAAACCTACAATAAAATTCCTCTAGCTTATTCTGTAGTATCGAAAGTTTGCCAAGTAAATATTAAGAGCTTTTAATAAGTTATTTATTTTCATTATTTAGTCATTTAAATTATTATATTCCTGTAGAGATAAACCATGTAAATACTCTCTATACTCTTAGAAATATTCTGAATAATTGTTAGTCTCTGATGACTAAACTGATAGTCTCTGATGATTAAAGATGTTAGTCCCTGATGGGCAAAACATGTTAGTATCTGATGAATAAAATGTTAGTCTCCGATGAGTAACTTATCCACTGATGGATTATTTTGTATATCAGAGGATAAATTAGTCTCCGAGGAACAATTGATGTTAGTCTCCGAGGAGCAATTATGTTAGTCTCCGATGAGTAACCTAATACTAGTCTCCGAAAAGTTTGGCACTAGCTTATTGAGTTTGGCGCTAAACAAACCATCCCCTGACAGCCAAGTTTGGCGATAGTCAAGTTTAATGTCGATGAGTTTGGCGATGACCAAATCATCCCCTGATGAGTAGTCAACCCCTGATGGATGGTTATCCCCTGACTGGCTATGCATTCCCTGACGGGTAGTTATCCATTGATAAGTAAAATATCCCCTGACAGGTAATTTATCCCCTGATGGTAAATATCCACTAATGAATAACATATCCCCCGACATCTATCCTCTGATGGCTATAAGTATCCCCTGATGATTATAAGTTATCCCTTGATGGCTGTGAGCTATCCCCTGATGGCTGTGAGCTATCCCCTGATGGCTGTGAACTATCCCCTGATGGCTGTGAACTATCCCCTGATGGCTGTGAACTATACCCTGATAACACAAAGCTTATCCCCCTGACAAGTAGAATTCATCCCCTGACACAGATTTAGCACGACTGTATTTGTTATTATTCTTCCAACGTATAACTTAGTTGTTCAATTATACATAATTTATTTCCAAGTGATATATTTATCATCTTTTCAATATATCACACAAATATTTATATAGATATAAAGGTAAGTATGATGTTTATCTCAAATTAAACACATGATCAATTAAGTCGATCTGTGTGAGCTCTTCATGAAAACCAAGGCCTTCAAGGCTAGAAATTGTTTGATCATCAAAAGTTATATTTATTGAATTCATCACCACCTGGAGTCTTTTCTTGTAAACCCTGTAGGCCTTAGATGTTAGGGAATAACCTAGGAAAATAGCTTCATCAGCCTTTGAGTCAAATTTTCCTAAGTTTTCACAAAAGTTCCTCAATACAAAACATATGCAACCAAAAACATATAGGAACTTGATGTTTTGATTCCTCTCTATCATCAACTCAGATGGTGTCTTGTTGTGAACCTTATTGATCAATGACCTATTTTGAGTGAAAAAAGTAGTGGATATTACTTCAGCCCAAAAATAGGTAGGTAACTTGGCCTCTGCTAACATTGTTCTAGCAACTTCTATCAGGGTACTATTCTTCTTTTCCACTATACTATTCTATTGAGAAGTCTTTGGAGCTAAGAGACTATGACTGATACCTTTCTCCACACAAAACCCATCAACAGTTGCATTCTTGAATTCTGTTCCATTATCAGTCCTCAAAATTCCAACCACTGACCCAGATTCAGTTTCAACTTTCTATACATGGTCAATGACTTGTTGAGACACCTCTCTTTTAGCATGTTGGAAAATGACCCAAGTGTATCTGGTGTAGTCATCCACAATAACCAAAGCAAATCTTTTCTTTGATACTGACATGATATTGACAAGCCCAAATAAGTCCACGTGTAGCATTTGAATTGGATCCTTGATCATTGTGGCTTCCTTACTGGCAACGGATGATCTCCTTTGTTTCCCTTGTTGGCAGGCTGAGCATAAACTCTCTTGAGTGAACTCCATTTGAGGTATGTCAGTCACCAATTCTCTCTTCACCAAATTATTGATAGTCTTGAAGTTCAAGTGAGAGAGCTTCTTGTGTCATATCCAACTCTCATCAGGGGATGCCTTGCAGTAAAAGCATGAGGCTTCATTTGCTGAGCCAAAGTCAGCAACATATAGAACTCCCTTTCTAGCCCCTGATAAAACCAGCTTCCCATCACCTTCATTGGAAATTAAGCACCTATCACCTTTGAAGGAAATGTTGAATCCCTTGTCACATAGTTGACTTATGTTCAATAAGTTGTGTTTTAGCCCATCAACTAATGCTACATTTTCAAATGAGACATTATCATTTGCTATTTTGACATAACCCATGGTTGATCCTTTATTGTTATCACCAAAAGATATGACTAGACCATCCTTTCCAATAAACTTAGTGAGCAGGACTTTGTTTCTTGTCAAGTGCCTTAAGCAACCACTATCAAGAAACCAGATTTGTTTGCTCTTTCCCTTGCCTTACCAACAAAGAACATTTAATTTGTTTTTAGTACCCAAGTAGATTTGGTTCCTCTAGGTTTAGTCACAGTTTTTGGTATATTAGTGTTTAAGTCAATCTTAACATTGGGTTTGGTTACCACACACACTTTCTCCTATTTAGGAGCTTCATATAATGCCTTAAATTTAGCAATCATTTTCTTTTCTTTACCCTTATGGGTGCATGCAAGATCAGAAAAAGATTTAGGCAAATCATCAGAATATAAGATTATGTCAGTTAATATATGTGACTTTTCTTTAAATTGAAAAGATAAGTGATTAAAATTGTCACAGTTCCAACACACTTTTCTAGGGGCATCGGAGTTAGGAGCATAGTTTTTGGCTTTGTTAACTCCTAACTTTCCATTTCTATTCTTCTTCTTATCCCCTGAAGGGCTACTAATGCCTAATGCACTCACATTCCCTGATGATTGTGTATCCACTGATGCGCAATCATTTGTCTTCTTGTTGGGAATCTTGGGTGCCTTGGCGAGAATAGGCTTCTTGCCACTTCCACCACTTGTGGAGGCTTCACTCTTAGGGAAAACATTCTCTCTTTCTAGCTTGGTCACTGCCTTCACAAACTTAACATGTTGTAAAGGCCTTTTACCAAAACTAGTAACATTTTCAACCTTAATTAAAGGTTGTTTCACCTGAGTCTCTTCATAGCCAACTCCAAACTTTGGATTGAATTTTTTGTTGTTTGGTTGATTGTCTAGTTTCTTGCTAGACTCAATTTATTTCCTTATGATCTCTTCCTCTTCTTTCAACTTTTTGCAGGTCCACTATTCTTTTTTTATGACACAGTCTGGGAGGTTCCTAGTCTTGTTGAGTTTTATTTCTACATTTTCAAGCCTAGTCAATTCTGATTCTAAGAAAGTTTTCCTAGCAATTGATTTCTCATTAATCTTTTGCACTCTTTCAGTCTCGGCTCAACACTCCTTAAAGTGTCATAGAGATTTCTAATCTCACAGGTCATTTCCTTAACAATTTTAAAGCAATCAGTTTTAGTCATGTTAAAGGAAATTTCGAGACTAACTTGTGAGCTGCTACTGTTAGTGGATGAGGCCATGAGGGCTAGATTGACATATTCCTCAACTTTTTCTTCATTTGAGTCAGCCCAGTCCTTTCCCTCAGCAATATATGTTTTGCCCTTCTTGTTAGCATTAAGAAGGTCAAAGTATTTCTTCTTGTAATCCACTACAGCTTCCTTCCCTTTGGGCTCACTTTCATTCTTGGACTTCCGACACTTATTTGGAAAGTGGCCCAACTCATTGCATTTGTAGAACTTGATTCTATATTTGTCAACCAAGTTACTGGTGCTACTTGGTTTCCTTGCTGAAATCTTTTTGTTACTTTGGAGTTTTGGAATTTCAGCTTGGAAAACCTTTTTGCAAGAAAGGCCATGATTTCATCCATTTCCTCTAACTCTTCAATGGTGTACTTGCTCCCCTTTGAGTTAGCTTCATCATCCTCACTTTCTTCTTCACTTTCCTCAACATGTCCTAGTTGATGCTTCATCAAGACACTTTGTCCTGCTTCCTTTTTATTTTTCTTTCTAGGCATCAATGCTACATATTTAAACTTTCTAGTATCCCCAAACATCTTAGATCTCTATTGAACCTCCAGGTCATATGTTTTTAGGGTGCCATAAAGCATATCCAAATCTAGTAAATTCATGTCCTTGGATTCCCTAATGGTTGTTGTCCTTGGATCCCATGATATGGGAAGTGCCCTCATGAATTTTTTATTCATGTCTTTGTTGGCATATACCTTGCCGTAAATTTTCAGGTCATTTACCAACCTGTTAAATCTGTCAAACATTTTAATGAGTGATTCACTAGATTTCATTGTGAACCACTCATACTGCTGGGTTAACAGTTGTAACTTGTTCTCTCTTACATCCTCCATACTATCACACAGGATCTGGATGGTATCCCATATTGACTTAGATGTTGTAAGATTCATGATGTTGTTAAGCATATCATCATCTAAGCCGTTGTAAAGGATACCAGTCACTTTTAGATCCTTCTTTACTTTCTCTTTTTACTCGGGAGTCATTTCGTCAGTAGTCTTTGGGACTAGACATTCAAGAACATTAACTCCATTCACCACCTCTTGAGGAATGAGCTTCTTTGGTACATAAGGACCTTCTTCCAGCACTTGTAAATATTTGTCATCAATGGATCTAAGATGAACAATCATTCTTTGACTCTAGAAGAAGTACTTCCCTTTTTCCAACAAGGGAACCTTACTATTTGTAAAGATCTTCTAGCAAGTGTAATATGCTAGTTGGCTTATACCAATTGTTAGAACTAAATAAGCTCAAGTGTTTGTAGAAGGGGGTTTGAATACAAACACTACAAATTTTTCACCCTTTAAAACTTAATACGCAAAAACAAGAATAGCTACAAAGATCAGAAAAATAATACTG
The DNA here is from genome assembly GCA_014636745.2 of Centella asiatica. Classification (NCBI taxonomy): domain Eukaryota; kingdom Viridiplantae; phylum Streptophyta; class Magnoliopsida; order Apiales; family Apiaceae; genus Centella; species Centella asiatica. The sequence goes on from CM025788.1 coordinate 28,098,203, forward strand.
AAATTAAAATTAATATACAAGCATTCAAGTTAAAATAGTTGTATTATAACTTGGGTTTTTCTAGGAATCTATATAATCACAATATAGCTACAAATCTATAAATGAATACAACTTCTTTGTTCACACTTCTGGCTACAATTTTTCTCCATAATATTTCTCTCAAGAACTATTACAAATCTTCTCTCTAGTGTGTGAAAATGATATTGATTTTTCAGTGTTTATCCTTCTCTCTCTCTTGTGTATGCTAGTGTGTAACAACCATTACATATATTGGAAAACAGAGATAGAACTCGTGTTTGTCATGCATTTTTTTCAACGTAGCCGCAATATGTCTTATTATTGTCCTTTCGGAGATACAAGTGTCAGACTACTATTGGCTACAGTTGCTTCTATTTCACTCCCTGTTCTCCATGCGTTTCTTGTGTAAAGGTTGTTGTTGGACCATCATATTTCAAGGAATATCTTCCTAAATATACACTCGCTTCTATGCCAAGTATCGATGCATATCTTTTAAGCCCTGATGACGTGTGGACTAGGTCTTAACTATCCCCTGATAACAAGCCCTAATGTTGACTTGATTAGTGCTTCTGGATCCCCTGATGTCAAGCCTTGATGTAGACTTGATCAGTGCTGCACTATCCACTGATGCTAATCCCTAATGTAGAATTAGATCAGTGCTTCTTGATCCCCTGATGTTAAGTCCCAGTGATATCCACTGATATCATCCATTGATCTATTGTTCAAGTTATCCCTTAATGATATCCTATGACAGTCAAGTTATCCAATGATGGTATCCCCTGACGGTCAAGCTATTCTCTGATGTTATCCCCTAATAGTCAAGTTATCCGCTGATGGTATCCTTTGACGGTCAAGTTGTCCCCTGATGGTATTCCCTGACAATCAAGCTATCACCTGATGGTATCCCCTGAAAGTAAAGTTATCCACTAATGCCTTTTTGAGCACTAACATCTTTGATCATTGATACTTTGTTAGTTTTTCCATGAATGTCTGATGTGCGGAATACTTGAACATTAAGTACATCCAGACATTCCCTAACACTAACAAGTCCTTTGAAATAACCATTGATGACTTGCTTAGTGCAGTATTGGTTATCCCCTGACAGATTTAGTTGTCCATCAGTGAATGCTTATTTATGCAAATATACTAATGGTTATAGAACACCTTGAGTATTTACAAGTGCACATTTATTAAATGAACAAAAGAATACTTAGTCATCATCAACATAATAGCTAACAATATGTGGGCTTGCTTTTGATCTGCCTTGACTACTTATACTCCTTTTGGGGTTGGAAATTTCACCTTTAAATGGAAAGTGGAAGGATGGTGCCTTTACCACCAGAAAGTTCACTATTTTCGTGATGTGTTTAGGATCTTCCCTCATGGTGACAGGCAATAAAATAATACCTTTTATTTTCATTTCTACCCCTATGAAGCCATATAATGGGGTCGGAGATGGAGTGAGCTAAGCTTCATCACACCACATTTCTTTGAAGGCCTGGTAGTATATCACTTCAACGGTACTACCATTATTTATCAGCACCCTTCTCAATAGAAATTTTCAACTATTACTGCAATGACCAGTGGGTTATCGTGTGGGAATTTTACCCCCTCAAGGTCTTCATCACCAAACTTTATTGTCATGTCCATTTTAGCTTTCTTTAGGGGAGTTTCGACAACTAATACCTCGCGAGCATAAGCTTTCTTTAATGAGTTTGAATTTCCTCTTGATGTCGGCCTTCTTGTGATTACATTAATCATTTCCCGTTAGGGTTGATTATCTCTCTCCTAGTTTTTTGGGTGCTCTCGCCTATCTCTTTCTCTCTCTCTTTGAGGCTCAGTGCATTCCCTTTGTACATATCGAGCCAACTTCCCCCTTCTCAAGAGAAATTTAATTTCATCCTTTAGCTGCTTACAATCATTGGTCTCATGACCATGTTCCTCGTGAAATTGACAATATTGGGAAGTATCCCTTTCTGAAGGATCGGTCCTTAATGGCTTCGGCCATCAGACATATGGTTCTAAAGTGATTTCTAACAATATTGGGCCTCTTGGCTGGGTCAACGTGGTATACTCATTGAACCTTTGGTTTATGATTTTCTTAGAAAAGGGAATTTATCCTTTAGTCTTTTCCCCTGACTCAGGGGCCCTTGACTCCTCCACTTTTTGTTTCTTATCATCATTTCTTCCTATTTCTTTAATGAGGGACTCTTCTACCACCATATACTTACCAGCTCAACTTTGTAGTTCATTCATTGAGGTGGGGGGGCTTCTTAGCCAAACTCATCTTCAAGTGGTAGTTAGTTGTCCCATTTATCAATGCCACAATGGCGACAGACTGATTTAAACTAAGGAACTTCAAAGCTTCCTTAGTAAATCGCGACACGTAGTTGTTGAGGCTTTCACCTTCTTTTTGATGAACATTCATCAATGAGGCTGGACTCTTGGAATGCCTCTTCCCCTAATGAATTGGTTGACGAATAATTGAGCGATTTGCCCCAAAAAACCAACTGATGTCAAGGGAAGTTGCCTATACTACTCCTGGGCCAGTCCCTTCAAGGTTTGTGGAAACACCTTACACTTGATAACATCAAATGGATTCATGAGTAAGAGAGTTGCCTCAAATTGTTGCACGTGACTGGTGGGATCCCTCATACCGTCATATTTTTCTAAATGGGCGTCCTAAAGCCATTCAGAAGCTGTTCGTCCATAATGGACTTTGTAAAAGGTGGGGCGACTGTCCTATAAACCACTGCAGATGTCGTTATGGGATTAATGGATAAACCTGCTTTGGCGACTACAACGGGTTCACGACATCCCTGGTTCGTCAATCTTTGTTCCAATCATCGCTGAACCTCTCTTTCAATGACATCTTTTACGTCATTGCCTTGCTGAGGTTGGGAGTTTACAGAGAGTTCTTTTCCTCTGTCTCTCTCATATTCCTCCAATCTACTCTACAACTGCATGAGACTTGGCCAAAGATCTTCATATCTCTCTGGTGGTGGTTGGCTTCTTCGTCATTCCCTTCTTCGAAGCTTATTTCTTAGGTCTTCCCAAGGGTTAGGGGCTTGACCTATTGACCTCCTCCTCTCAATATTATTGCGTAGATCCCTAGGGTTTCTTCGCTCGTTATCTTCAGATTCTGAATCGGCATCATAAGGGCCACTATGGGTCCTCTGCCTCTCCCTCAGGAACCTTCCTTGATGTTCTCCCTCTCCATGCACTAGCTGAGGTTTGTCCCCTTCCATATCTGGGTTTAACTACCCCCCTTGTTCTTGAAGGGGTGGCATACCCAACTGCCTTTCTAGTAGCAGGACTCCTCTCTCACGCGCAGTCAACAGAGTGTTTACTATGGCTTTTCGTCTCAGTTCCCACAGACGGTGCCAATCTGATATGTGAAATACACATACCTAGAGTTAGGGCTACAAACTCCCTAGGTTTTGACCATGAATTAAATGCCTTTGCTAACCTGCAAGAGAAAATCTTCTAAGAACCGTGGGGTTCAGTCATTTGGAAGATCCTCGGGTATGTCTGTTAGTAAAAGTTTAATCTAGAATATGCGAATACTGTATAATAGAATTGCGTACCTGATAACATGTCATCTATCCTTTATTTATAAACATCTGGGATAAAGGAGTACTCCTCAGATCAGGAGTGTTTTGGGAGGTTATCACATTTATCTCTGTTATCCTTTAGATAGAGATCTTGTTTACTTGATCTCTATCTATTCATTATTTCAGCCCTATCTTGGGTTCATCAAATGTAGACTCATAAGTCATAATGAGCGTCTTTTATGTCATTACAAAAGTTCATTAATGCACGACTGACATTTATTAGATTCGGAACTATTTTCTTGACCCATATCAGAGGTGCATCCGGAATACCAAGACTGTTTGATCAAAACATAAAAGTATTGACCCAACATGGTTCCAAGTAATCCAATCATCCATCATTGTTTTGTCCATATATAATACTAATTAATATTTATCAAATTGTTATTATTTATATAATTAGAACATATATTTCAACAACTTTTGTATTTTTGTGTCTGATAGGCATGTTGTTTTACCTTTTTTTATGTCTAAATCAAGCCAACAAGTTCTTAAGATATTCTTTCTCTTTTTATGTATGAATCAAGTCAAGAGTCATTTACACCAGTTTCTCTTTAAAAAATATTTATTTTATAAATTTAAATTTTATTTTTTTACTTCTACCGAATTTTATTTATTACATGTACACCAAATTCTCTATTTTAACTTACACAATAATAAAATAATAATATTTCGAACTCTTTTCTTTTCATTATTTGTACTTTTTAATAAACAATTTTTTTATTATTATGCAATAATATCATAAAAATAAACAAATAATAATAATTATTTATTTTGTATTATAAACAATTATTTTAACTAATTAAATAAATATAAGGATTAAATTTAGAACAATTAGAATTTCAATGTGTTTCATGATAAAAAAAAATTAGCATAAATCCTACTTTAATATAACGACAATTGCCAAAATTTGCAAAAATTAATGAGTTAGAAGCAGTTAAAAATAAACTAACATCATATTGTGCACATGTATATTAGAATTTGAGCAAAATGAGAGAAAAATTGTCTATTTGGTTCAGGCCAAAGAAAAAGCGTGAATGACGGTACCTGCTTCCTGCGAAAGAAAAATATGGGTGAGAGCTTTGAACCTATAGAATAAAAAAATAATATGTATTTGGTGTATGTGAACAGTGTCATACCACAATTACGAATTTACCAGACCTAACGTCAAATTAGAAATAAAGAAATAGAGACTAAAAATAGAGACTTTTGGACCTTTACAGTTTCTGGTGTAATCGCTCTTATTTGGTATAAATTTTAGAAGCCCTTAATTTATATTTTGTTGGTCAAGTTCTTACTTGAATTGGATTATTACGAGGTAAATTTTAAATGAAAATGTACTTAGATCATCCACACTAATTTTTTTTAAAAGATTTTCTAATGTACATAATCAAATACAATATTTTATACAAATTTTCTATTTATCTTATTTATATCAAATTCTTTAATATATAGTACTTCCTATGTCCCAATATAAGAGGCTTAACTCATTTTTTGCACATAATTTTAAGCAAAATTTAATATATATTAAATATTTTATTTTATAATGACATAAAATTTTAGGAGACAAAGATTAATACCATAAATAAATTAAATTTATTTTAAATATCTATCACGTGGTAAATTTAACATAAAAATGTGTGTTGCTACAGTAGTTAAGCCACTTAATTTGGGACGGATATAGTATATCATAACAAAATAATAATTTTTAAAATTTTATTATTTTCATTTGTTAATTCTTTAATTAATAGATAATATGTCATTATACATCAATATATATTATACAATAATATATTATATGTATTATATATATATATATATATATATATATATCATATTTTTATATAAAATAATTATAATATAATATTAAAGTATTAGTACATATAAATAATATATTAATGTATATTAAAAATCACATTTTAATATATTATAACATGTAATATTAATATATATAAACAACATTAATTTAATATTAATATAGTATATATTAGTTTTATATATTATAATATATTTGTATATTATATAAGTTATATTATGTAATATATATATATATATATCACATTTATAGATAATAATTATAATATAATATAATACTTATAATATATAATACAAATTATAATGGTATATACATTAATATTTTTTACTAATGTATTAATTAATCACTATAATTTATGGTATTAATGAATTTAAATATAAATAAAATATTACATTTTATATTAAATAATAAATAATATTGTAATACAAATAATATATATATATATATATATATATATATATATATATAGAGAGAGAGAGAGAGAGAGAGAGAGAGAGAGAGAGAGAGAGAGAGAGAGAGAGAGA
>CM025788.1:28104181-28135509 GCA_014636745.2 Centella asiatica
AGAGAGAGAGAGAGAGAGAGAGAGAGAGAGAGAGAGAGAGAGAGAGATGTATGTATGTATGTATGTATGTATACACATATATATTGATATTTAGAGGTCATATTTTAAATACTTAGTTTTGATGATAACAAAAGAAATAATTTAGGTAGTTCTTCCCAATAGGATTGCATATTGCTTTTTTAATATGTGTGATATATTATATAATATTATATATTAGTTCTCTACTTTAATACATATAGTTTTATTATTTCGTTTTACTTAACATTTAATATTATTTTTATAGGTATATATTAGGAAATTGTTTTTCATTGATTATGATTTATATTACGTTGACAAACAAATGTCAAAGTGACATAAGTCATTATCATATATACTTAAAGGCAAATTAATTTTCTTGGAAAAATATATTTCAAATATTTTCTCTCAAAAATAATTCTCACTAATATATAAGATATACTTATAGATCTTCAAATTTCCGTATAAATATATTATTTTATTTTCAGATAAGTACTTTTAAAACACCAAGTGTTCTCTTGCTTCATTGCCAAATTCAATTCGAAAACAAATTACCCACATTTCGAATATCAAAATTTTCAATTTTATTTGATATTTTTTTGTACTTGAAACTATTTTGATCTTTAGTTTTTTATTTACTAGTCAAACTGATATTTCTGAAAATGATAGAATATCTAATCTGTTTCTAAGAAGAATTTTTTTTTTTATTACTTCCCCCATACAAGTTAAAATGCTTTTTGTTTTGTAATTGTTCTAATTATATAGATTATTTACTACATAAAAATTAATTAAAACAATTACGTAAACTTTGCATGACTCATTGATTTGTACCAGTAAGATAAAATGTAAATTACTTAAGTTAATAATCAATTGAAATCAACTTTTACTCACATATTTGATTACGTCTTTTAATAATAAAAGTTATTTAAAGGTCTGCTAACTAGATTGAATTAAGTTAAAATTTACAGTCTCCATCGTATTAATTATATTTGTATCTTGCATATTCATATTATAAAATTAATTTTATATATTGATATTGGTTGCTTAATTTCTACAATTTATCATCTTTATAATGAAGCGGATAGTGTGAAACCCAAAAAATTTGATGGTCACAATTTTAAAAGATGGAAAAATTAAGTAATATATTGGCTTAGTGCCTTAGGCTTTGTGTTAGTTGTCCAAGAGAACGATGAGTCTAGTGGAGAAACATCATGGTATAATCCTCAACAAATTGAGTTTCATTGTCGTAATAGAATTTTAATTGCATTTTCGGATCAACTCTATGGTGTTTATCAAAAGATAAAAAGTGCGAAAGAATTGTGAGAAACTTTAGAAGCCGAGTATGGTATATATAGCCAATGCGGGGATAGAACGTTTCAATGCCTCAACCTTTAGTAAATATGTGGTGGTGGATGGGAAGAGTATAAATATTCAAATTCATATTCACGAATTTTGAGATTATTTGAGATTTGTAAGAAAATGGTAGTGTCTTTAGTGAGGAGTTAAGGTGTCATGTCTAATAGATAAACGTCCATTTTCATGGTGTGAATTTGGCAAATCCCAAGGAGAGTTGACCTTAACTCAAACTTTTAACTCACTAAGAATTGAAGAACAACATAGGTTGGAGGAAAAACAAAATAGTAACAATATGGTGGCTAAGACAAATGTTGTGGAAAACAACACTTGAAACCAACTTAAACCAAAAGGAAAATCTTTCACAAATAATTTCAAGAACAAGTAAAGCAATGGTTACAGCCACAAAAATTTTAAACCAAATCAATTTCACAATAATCGTGGAAACCAATATAACAATTTTCAAAATTAAAAATAATCAAAGGAATGCTAAAGACAAAGGTAAGGGGTGAGAACTTTTAGATATAAATTGTCATGGAATCAAATAAAGTTGAAATAACTAGAAATAGTATTTTGATTGGAAAGGGCCATGTTAGTGATGGTTTGTTTAAGTTGAATGTCTTGGATGATAGTGACAATAATTCTTCGTCCATCTTTAGTGTTGAATCTAGTGAAGAATTGTAGTATGAGAGAATTAATCATATTGGTTATGGAAAAATCAAAAAATTGATAAATTTGAGTTTAATTCCAAAACAAACTATTAGTGCAATATAAGTACAAGTGTTTGTAGAAGGGGGGGATGAATACAAACACTTGAAACTTTTCGCACTTAAAAACTTATAAGGTTTACTGAAAACAGTTGTAACAAACAGAAAAACTATATGAAATAAACACGCAGATTCAAGTTAAAATAGTTATATTAAAACTTGAGATTTTTCTAGAAATCTGTATAATCACAAATGTGACTTACAGCTACAAATTTTGTGAATAAAGTTCACAGCTTCTCACACTCACTAGCTTCTAATATTCTTTGAAATATCTCTCTCAAGATCTATTACAAAACTTCTCTCTAGTGTTTGTGTGCTTCAGTGCTTGTTTGATCTGTTGGATAGATTCAATCAATCGTTCTCCTTTTTGTGTAATGAGAGCTTCGTTGCTTATATATAAATCAGTAGGATGAAATCACGTACTTGAGACGTGTTTCTCTTCTCAACTTAGCTGCAAGTATGTCACATCGAAACTTTATGTGTCAGACTGTTGCATGCTTTGTTGCTACTTTTCTTCCCCTGATCTGTGTGCATTTAATGCGTGAGAGTTCTCATTGAACCATGAACAAACTTCAAGAAATATCTTTCCAGTTGATATTTCTTGCTTCTGTAACACGTTACGTTGATTTTCGTGTAAGAACTGATGACGGGTGTATGCTGTCACAACGATCCACTGACTGCCAGCCCTGACGGACTTTGATCAGTGCTTCTAGATCCCCTGATGCTTATTGACTGGATCAGGGCTTCAACCTTCACTTGAGTTATACTCAGTGCTTCTTGATCCTGATGGTTATAGCTGACGGCATACACTGATGGCTTCCACTAATGTCATGTTGGTCATTCTCCCTGACGGGTTACCCTGATGGGTTTGCCTGACACTGACATGTCCTGAAGTGTTTCACTGACGGATTGGTCTGCCCTCGTCAAACCCTGAGGGGTTCCCCCTGACGGGTTCCCCCTGACGGGACTTAATCAACGTAACTTTGATTAGAATTTCTGATGTGCGGAATACTTTGATTGCTTACAAGTAGCATCAGACATTCTTATTCACTTTGTCAAGTCCTTTGAATGTTCCTATTTTCTGACTTGTCTTGTGAAGTTATTGACCATCCACTGATGAATAAGTTTATCATCAGTGGATGCAAAACTTGTGCTGATCTTAAGGTTTATAAAATACCTCAAGTATTTACAGTTGCACAATTTATTACATAATCATCATCATCATCATTTATCTCTAACAATCTCCCCCTATTTATGTTTATCAATTTGATAACCATAAATCCCTAGATGCACTGATGATGATGTCAAAATCAATACTAAATACATGAACGAATTTTGAATGAATTAATAAAAGAATTTCTGTACAAGTATAACCTACATCTATTACAAAAAGAATGTTGTATTTAGACATCAGAATCCCTTTTCCTTTTTGCTGAGACAAAGGGCAATGGATGACTTGATTCAATATGTTGAGAGTCACTTCCAAGGCCTTGTCTTCTTTGTTCTGGGTTTTGATCAGGAATTCTGAGTCTGTTGTCTACTGCTCCTGTTTCCAGCTGCTCTAGTTCCTTCTGAAGAAGCTTTCTGAAGTTGACTATGTTGACATTTCTACTTGATTCCAAAGCTTCAAGGACAGTCTTGATTTCTTGAATGTTGGCTGCAGCAAGTTGTGACCAGTAAAAGGTAATGATCTCCCCCTCTTTATATTTGAATTGTAGTCCCATGGGGCTGGTGATCATTTTGTGATAGACTTTGAATCCCTTTACTGGTGGCATATCCCTTACTACAGTGTTCCTATCATCAGCTCTGGTTTCTTCGATCTCTTTAAGTAATCTTTGAATCAGCAAGACTCTGAATTTGATGACATGTTCGTTCTTATGATTTGCAATTTGACTTAGAACATGCATCGCTTCCTCCAGGCTTAGGCCATCAACTTCTTTAATCCTTATACTCTTCTCCTGCCCATCAGTGGATTTATAAAATAGCTTTAGTGGACTTTCCAATACTGTGGGCAGGCTTCTTTCATTGTTGATGGCACTCCTCAGCCTGTCGATTATCCCCCTTAAGTCTTTATTAGCCTGAGAGGATCTTGGAATCAAGTTTAGAACCAGTCCTAATTGCTCAGCATCCATTCTCCTGAACCAGTCCATTGCCACATTGAATTCTGACCCATTCTTTAGTTGAATTGTAATCAACTGATCTCTTCTATTGTTGAACCTGACATCTATGCTTTTTATTGAGAACATAAATGTCAGGTTTTTGCGCCTTTCTTCTCTGAGAAATTCAGCTAGAGTGGGTGGACCATATTCTTTGGTATCAGGAGATGGTGCTTTGTCCTTGGCTTCTTCTGACTTCTTTGTAGTGGCATCAGGGTCTTTAGATTTATCTTGATTTTTGTCCCCTGATGCACTTCTAGGGTTCTGTAATCTTCTAGGCTGAGGTTTCCTGGAGGTCCTTGGCTTGACATTTTTCTTCTTCTTTTCTTCTTCCTCCTGTTCCTTTGCCATTTCCCTCTCCTCTTCTTCTTGAAGTTGCTGTGCAAAGATTGCATCAGCTTCTACCAGCTTTTTGTCTTGAGGGTAGACCAGCTCCATTTTCCCATCAATAATAACTTCAACAGGTGTTGGAAAGTGGGCTGTCTTCATGGCGTCTCCAAGTAGCTTAGGCCCTGATTGAGTGTTGGATTTCTTCTTGGGTTCCTCAATCAGGATGCCTTTGCCTTTGTCCTTGGGATTTGAAGCAGGAACAGGAGTAGTCACATCCCCTGATGGTTGACTTGATTTCTCAGCAACATCCCCTGACGACTGCTTGGTTGATTTCTCCCCCTTTTTGACTGCATCATCAGTGGGAGTTGAGAGTCGTGATGTGACTTGAAGAAGTTGTTGCATTGTGTCAGCCATGGATTGTTGCAGAGTATCCATGTTGTTCAGTTGAGTAGAAAGATCAGCAAGCTTGTGGTCAACATTGTCAACTTGTTTCTTCATCCGGAGTAGAGTCTGGCTGGTGACCAAAGAGTCGACAACTTGCTGTATATTCTGTAACTTTGTGGAAAAATGTGTATACAATTTTTGGTTTTCTATATCTATGGACTGACCAATCATGATCTATGACTTTAACACTTTGATCAAAACTGGATCAATAGTCCTAGCTAACTCCTGCTTCAATTTTTCTATTATTAAAATTACCTAATTTATTTACAAGATCATCAAAAATAATCTTACCTATATTTATATTTACATTTTTAATTATTGCGTATGCTATTTTCAAAGTTAAAGAGGTAATGACCTCAAAGTTAGAACACTTACCTGAGAACACCTTGGTGATGGTGTCGAAAAGATAAGAAATCTCCCTCTTCACGTTCACCCTCTTGAGATCTTTGAACTTTAACACTGCGTTAGGAGCAGCGTTATAGCCCAGTTCCCTCAAGAAATCCAGTAGATCTGCATCACTGGGTGCATCCACCAGATCTTGAGTAGGTAATCCCAAAACAGAGTTAAGTCTGGAAGGAGTTATTTTCCCTTTCCTAGACGAAACTTTGAATGAGATACCCTTGACCACATCAGGCTTGGTGGTGGAGTACATGAATTTGGCACTTGTCCAAAGTTGTGACAGTGCCTCCCCCGACATTTCTTCATCGGTAAAGATGGCTTTACTATACTCAAAGTTGAGTAGGTAGTTCATTATCGGTTTGAAGCAATCATTTACCTCATCAATGCCAAAGAAGCCCACGTAGTTTGTGGGTGGGACTGTCAAGTTCCTCTGAATTTGTTGACGTGTCATAGATGCTTTGAAGATTTGAAGTTCTAGGGTTTCTGTAAAGTTGAGAGAAAAAGAACTTTTGCAAATATCAGGTTTAGATTAAATGTTTGAGGGTTTCAAAAAGTAGGAGAGATAGAGTTTTAATACCCGCCTAAAGACGTTTGAAAACTTCTCCTGAAAACACGCTATCAGGGAGTCAATTCAGTTTCTGTGATGACACGTCATCAGTGAAAGAAGAACTCAATGATGAGTTGTCATCACTTAACTGACCTAGAAACCCGATGCAGTTAAAAAAAATTTAAACTTACCCTGATGATTTACTGTATGTACATACCCTGACCCTGATGCACAAGACGGACACCCTGATCCTGATGAACGAGTCGAATACCCTGACCCTGACGCATAGGTAGGATACCCTGACCCTGACGAACAAGCCGGACACCCTGACCCTGATGCGTCCTTAAGGAAGCCCTGACCCTGATGCATCAGACAAAACAAAAACAAAACAACAAAATGCAGAACATACAAGTTTATACATATTTACAATTTGAACATATATAACCACATATCAATTTGATTTTATCAAGAACTTATGAAATGAGTTAGAAATACCAAATTTTTAGGAGTTTGACTCTGACCCTGACGCATAATTCACCATTCCCAGCTCTCCCACAAGATTTGAAAAAGTGGCTTCATCAAGAGTTTTGGTGAATATGTCTGTCAGCTACTGATTTGAAGGTACAAACTGTAATTTAATATTCTCATTCATAACATGTTCCCTGATAAAATGATATCTGATTTCTATATGCTTAGTTCTGGAATGTTGTACTGGATTTTCAGCAATGGCAATGGCACTTGTGTTATCACACCTTATTGGAATCTTGGAATAGTTCAGACCTTAATCCATCAGCTGATTTTTCATCCATAGAATTTGTGCACAACAACTTCCAGCTGCAATATATTCAGCTTCAGCAGTAGATGTAGAAATAGAATGCTGCTTTTTGCTGAACCAAGATACAAGCCTTTCTCCTAGAAATTGACAGCTTCCTGTTGTACTCTTTCTGTCAATCTTGCATCCTCCAAAGTCAGCATCAGAATATCCTAGCAATTCAAATCCAGACTCCTTTGGATACCAAAGTCCCAACTCTGTAGTGCCCTTGATATATCTCAAGATCCTTTTCACTACAATGAGATGAGATTCCTTTGGGTCAGCTTGATATCTTGCACAAAGACATGTTGCAAACATTATGTCTGGCCTGCTTGCTGTCAGATATAGCAATGATCCAATCATTCCCCTATAAGTCTTCAAATCAACTTTCTTTCCATTCTTATTAGGGTCAATCTTGGTTGCAGTAGCCATAGGTGTCTTTGCTACTTTTGAATCCTCCATATCAAATTTCTTGAGAAGTTCTTTGGCATATTTTGTCTGATGAATGTAGATTCCATCAGAGTCTTGTTTAACTTGCAATCCCAAGAAATAAGATAACTCACCCATCAAGCTCATTTCATATTTGCTTTGCATGAGTTTGGAGAATTTTTCACACAGTCTTGTGTCAGTGGATCCAAAAATAATATCATCAACATAAATTTGAACCAAAATCAGATGAACTTGGTGTTGTCTGAAGAACAAGGTTTTGTCAATGATACCTCTTGAAAATTTGTTTTCCACCAGAAATTTTGACAGTGTATCATACCAAGCTCTAGGTGCTTGCTTCAGTCCATAAAGTGCCTTTTCCAATTTGTAGACATGATTTGGAAATTTTGAGCATTCAAAACCTGGAGGTTGTTGGACATACACCTCCTGTTCCAATTTCCCATTTAGAAAAGCACTTTTCACATCCATTTGATATACTCTAAAATTTGAATGTGCTGCATAGGCTAAGAAAATTCTTATAGCCTCAAGTCTGGCTACTGGTGCAAAGGTCTCATCAAAATCAATCCCTTCTTCTTGAAGATATCCTTTTGCAACCAGTCTTGCTTTGTTTCTAACAACAATACCAGCTTCATCCATCTTATTTCTGAATACCCACTTAGTACCTATTATGATCTTATCTTTGGGCTTAGGTACAAGCTTCCATACTTGATTCCTTTCAAATTGATTTAGCTCTTCCTGCATTGCCAAGATCCAGTCAGCATCTTGAATAGCTTCTTCAAACTTCTTTGGTTCAATTTGAGAAAGAAAACAAGCATATAGGCATTCATTAGATGGTGCTTTCCTGGTCTTCACTCTTTTGCTTGGGTCACCAATAATCAGATCTGTTGTGTGACTTTTGGCCCATTTGGGATTAGAGATGTGTCTTGATGAGCTTGCTTGACTATCATCTCTTCCCCCTAAGCCTGTGCTCCCAACTTCTGAAAACTCTCCCCCCGAATTAGTGGATAATTCAAGGTTCAAGTTAACACCTGATGGTGCATGTCCTGATGAATGATCCCCTGATGGAGTATCCCCTGATCTGTTGTCCAGGAAATTAACTCTATCTGTTGAAGGGGGTTCTACATTGATTGGATTGACATCAGGAATGGATAAATTCTCCATTTGTCTGCACTCATCGGCTTCATTCTCGTGATAATCAATATCATCTTCATTTTCAAACCTGAGTTCTTCATGAAAACCAGGGTCTTCAAGCCCAGAAATTTCTTGATCATCAAAAGCTACATTTATAGACTCCATCACCACTTGAAGTCTTTTGTCGTAAACCTTGAAGGCCTTGGATGACAGAGAATAACCTAGGAAAATTGCTTCATCAGCTTTAGGATCAAATTTTCCTAAGTTCTCACCAAAATTCCTCAGAACAAAACAGCTTCTTTGTCTCTAGATTCACCATCTTTTGTGGCCTTGCGGCACTCATTTGCAAAGTGACCCATCTCATTACATTTGTAGCACTTTATTCTTGATTTGTCAATAAAGTTTTTAGTGCTACTGGGTTTCCTTGCTGAAAATATTTTAGATCCCGAAGGCTTTTGGAATTTCAGCTTGGAAAACCTTTTGCAAGAAAGGCCATGGTTTCATCCAGCTCCTCTAACTCTTCCGGAGTATATTCTTCCTCCTTGAAGTCAGCTTCTTTGTCCCCTTCTATGTCAGCATCTTCTACTTGCTGCTTCATCAAGACACTTGGCCTTGCTTCTTGTTTGTCCTTCGTGGCAGCCATCAGGGCTACAGATTTAAACTTTCTAGCATCCCCTGACATTTCAGATCTTTGTTGAACCTCAAGTTCATGTCTTTAGGGTGCCATAAAGCCTATCCAAGTCTAGAAGATTCATGTCCTTGGATTCCCTGATGGCTGTTGTCTTAGGATCCCATGATATGGGAAGGGCTCTCATGAACTTTCTGTTCACATCCTTGTTAGCATATGCCTTCCCATATAATCTCAGGTCATTTACCAACCTGTTGAATCTGTCAAACATTTCAGTAAGTGTTTCACCATTTTTCATTGTAAACCATTCATACTGTTGTGTCAGCAGCTGCAATTTATTTTCCCTCACTTCCTCAGTACCATCACAAAGGATTTGTATGGTATCCCATATAGATTTAGACGTGGTAAGATTCATGATACTATTCAGCATATCATCGTCTAGACCATTATACAAGATCCCAGTGACTTTAAGATCCTTTTTCACCTTTTCTCTTTCCTCTATCGTCATTTCGTCAGTTGTCTTTGGGACAAGCTTTTCAGGAATACTGACTCCATTAACGACTTCTATAGGAATGAGCTTCTTGAGAACATGAGGTCCTTCTTCTAGAATCTGCAAATATTCATCATCAATAGCTCTAAGATGAACTATCATTCTTTGTCTCCACAAGAAGTATTTGCCCCTTTCCAACATGGGGACTTTACTGTTTCCAGCTTTGTTGGCCATAGATAATGATCGTTTTTAGCAAGTGAAATCTGCTAAGAGGCTCTAATACCAATTGTTAGTGCAATATAAGCACAAGTGTTTGTAGAAGGGGGGGATGAATACAAACACCTGAATCTTTTCGCTCTTTTAAACTTAAAAGTGATTACTGGAAACAGTTGAAACAAACAGAAAAACTATGAGAAATAAACACACAGATTCAAGTTAAAATAGTTATATTAAAACTTAGGGTTTTTCTGGAAATCTGTATAATCACAAATGTGATTTACAGCTACAAATTCTGTGAATAAGGTTCACAGCTTCTCACACTCACTAGCTTCTAACTTTCTTTGAAATATCTCTCTCACGATCTATTACAAAGCTTCTCTCTAGTGTTTGTGTGCTTCAGCGTTTGTTTGATCTGTTGGATAGATTCAATCACCGTATTTTTGTAATGAGAGCTCTGTTGCTTATATTATAAATCAGTGAGTTGAAATCACGTGCTTGAGACGTGCTGCTCTTCTCAACTTAGCCGCACTGCCAGCCCTGATGGACTTTGATCAGTGCTTCTGGATCCCCTAATGCTTATTGACTAGATCAGGGCTTCAACCTTCATTTGAGTTTTACTCAGTGCTTCTTGATCCTGATGGTTATGACTAACGGCATACACTGATGGCTTCCACTGATGTCAAGTTGGTCATTTCCCCTGACGGGTTACCCTGATGGGTTGGTCTGACACTGACATGTCTTGAAGTGTTTCCCTGACGGATTGGTCTGCCTTCGTCATACCCTGATGAGTTCCCCCTGATGAGTTCCCCCTGATGGGTTCCCCTGATGGCTTCCCCCTGATAGGTTCCCCCTGATGGAACTTAATCAACGTAACTTTGATTAGAATTTCTGATGTGCGGAATACTTTGACTGTTTACAAGTAGCATCAGACATTCTTCTTCACTTTGTCAAGTCCTTTGAATGTTTCTGTTTGCTAACTTGCCTTGTGAAGTTATTAACCATCCACTGATGAATAAGTGTATCATCAGTGGGTGCAAAATTTGTGCTGACCTTAAGGTTTATAAAATACCTCAAGTATTTACAGTTGCACAATTTATTACATAATCATCATCATCATTTATCTCTAACACTTTCCTTAATGGAAATCTGCTTGAGGATGTGTATATGACACAAGCTGAGGGTTTTGTCACTCCAAAGGATGCTGGAATGGTATATAAGCTACAAAGATCCATTTATGGATTAAAGCAAGCATCTCGGAGCTAGAATCTTCGTTTTGATGAAGCAATCAAAGAGTTTGGCTTTATCAAGAATGAAGATGAACCTTGTGTTTACAAAAGGTTTAGTGGGAGCCATATTGTATTCCTAGTATTATATGTCGATGACATATTACTTATTGGGAATGACATTCCTTCCTTACAAGTAGTCAAGACATGGTTGGGAAAATGTTTCTCCATGAAAGACTTGGGTGAAGCAACCTATATTCTAGGTATCAAGATCTATCGAGATAGATCGAGAAAGATGCTTGGCTTAAGTCAAAGTACATACATTGATAAAGTGTTGAAACGGTTCAGCATACAAGATGCTATAAGAGGTTACATACCCATGTCGCATGGAGTAACGCTCTCAAAAGCTCAATGTCCTAAATCACAAGATGATAAGGATCGCATGAGTAAGATTCCTTATGCTTCGGCAATTGGATCTATCATGTACGCAATGTTATGTACGCGTCCTGATGTTTCGTATGCTTTGAGCATGACGAGCAGATACCAGTCAAATCCAGGTGAAGGTCACTGGACAGCAGTCAAGAATATCCTAAAATACCTCAAAAGGACTAAGGATGCATTCTTGATGTATGGAGGTGAAGAGGAACTGGCAGTAAAGGGTTACACTGATGCTAGTTTCCAAACTAACAACGATGACTATAAGTCACAGTCAGGCTACGTGTTTTGCCTTAATGGTGGAGCTGTGAGCTGGAAGAGTTCAAAGCAAGAGACAGTTGTCGATTCTACAACAGAGGCTGAGTATATTGCTGCTTCCAATGCAGCAAAGGAGGCTGTATGGATAAAGAAGTTCATTACTGAACTTGGTGTTGTTCCTTCTATTGTTGATCTAGTAGACCTCTACTGTGATAACAATGGTGCCATTGCACAATCGAAGGAACCTAGATCTCACCAACGATCCAAGCATATACTTAGGCATTTTCATCTCATTCGAGAAATTATCGAGAGAGGTGATGTACATATTTGCAGAATACCGACAGAAGAAAATGTTGCAGACCCACTGACCAAGGCTTTGTCGCAGCAGAAGCACGGAGGTCACACTATTGCTATTGGTATTAGATACATGAGTGATTGGCTCTAGTGCAAGTGGAAGATTGTTAGAGTGTATGCCCTAGTGGCCAATTATGTAATGATTGTGACACTATATTTATGATATGTTTTTGGTTAGATGATAATTTCTTTTATTATGTTTTATTGACTGTGTTATATAAATGTTAACATAATAAATGTCCTTAGAAGAATTATACTAATTATATGGATTCAAGTATGTAACTTGAATATGAGATCATATAAGTATGTAATGTATCATTATTCTTAAATGTCCCTAGTCGAGTATCATTGTCAGCGAGACAACAATAATACATTGAGACTAGTATGTGATTAACTGATGGCCATATCTCATTGGTCATAAATATATACGAGATATATTAAGTTGATACATAGGTACATGTTAGAGAACATAGTACTGGACAGACCCACCATGAGAATTCTACATGGAGCGTTATGCTATGTGTCATAAGTAATTCTCATAGTGACAATGATGTAATGGTCCTTCGACCTGAAGTCATGACATTTCTACATAAGGAGTTATGCGTTTTGACATTATCAAAAGTCACCTTTAATCGGGTGGATGATAAAGGTGATTGTTGGATGCATAATGAGTTATGTGAGAAATGAGAATGATGTAGATGGAATTTAACTCTTCTATAAGTTAGGGGTGATATCTATAGGCCTCTTGATTGAGTGAAACTATAAAATGCATGGCCATGCTCAAATAGAGATTTGTTTCATATAGTTTACTCATTGATCAAGAAAACTAAGATTAAATTATGAAGAGGATGACACATCCATGCCTTGAATTTAATCTTAGATATCATGGTTAAAAGGATTAAGTTACATTGAAACATTGGTCACGAAAGGTAACGTCGAATCTATGACTTTATTATTATTTGGGTAACAGTGATGTATTACTAGATGCCACTCACTGTTTATAATTTTATAATATGATTTAAAATTATTGCCAACGTAAGAATAACCTACAGGGTCACACACAAAGAACATTCGTCAAGGAAATATAATTTAAATGTCAATGATTTTAATATATCAATAAGATTGATTTAATTAAATCATGGCTTTAAATTATATATATATATATATATATATATATATATATATATTAATATATGTAATCTGTATGAAATAGAGTCCTTTGGAAGGAAATACGACTATATATTTATTTGTGCATATATATATTAATTAAGTGAGACTTGATTAAATATATATATCTAATAAATATAAAATTCGGATTTTAAGTCTCCTAATTAGATTAGGTTTTGGAATTACTCTATGAAAGGCTATATATATGATATATCAACTATTCTCTCAAAACCAACGTTTTCACGTATTCTAAGAACCCTAATTGATCATAAGAGAGAAACTAGAGTTCAGAGATATAGAGAGAAAAGAGAGATACAGATCGTACAGCTAGTACTTTAACTCTTCTCGTACGAATCGTGAGACGGTTCGTGGGTGTTCGTGTGGATACAGTCGAGACGTAGTTCTGTTGGATTGCGTTAAAGATTTGGAGACGATCAACACCTTCACCAAAGCTTCAGATTCGCATAATTAATCGGTAAAATCTTAAACTATCTGTATTAAATTGTTTCGCATAGATCCTCGGGTTTGGGTTTCGTTTTTTTTTATTTTAAATCGTATTTTTCCGCTACGTTTATTCTACGAAACCCAACAGACATCACCCTTAGTCCTCGATGAGTTAAGATGACGTCATCAGTCTCTGATGAATTATTTAGTCTCTGATGACGTCAGCCGTAGTCTCCGATAGACTAAAGTTTAGTCCCCGATGACGTCATTAGTCTCCGATGGGTTATTTACTCTCGAATGACGTCAGCTTTAGTCTCCGACAGGCTAAAGTTTAGTACCTGATGACGTCATCAGTCTCTGATGAGAAGTTAGTCTGCAATGACGTCACCCTTAGTCTCCAATAGAATTAAGATGACGTCATCAGTCCCTGATGAGTTGTTAGTCCCTGATGATGTCATTCCTTAGTCTCCGATGGGCTAAGTTCAGTCCTTGATGACGTTATTCATAGTCTCTGATGAAGGAAATTTCGTAGTCTCTGATGAAAGAAATTTTGTAGTCTCTGATGAAGGAAATTCTGCAGTCTCTAATGAAGGAGATTTCTTAGCCTTCAATAGAGGAAATTCCTAGTCTCTGATGGTTAAGGATATCAGTTCCTGACGAGTTTGTTAATGAGAAAATTATTCTCCGATGCATAGTCTGTTATCAAGACTATGAAACATTATTTTCTTAAAATTATTTTATGATGTTATTCTTTAAAACAGTAAAAGTTTAAGGACATCACATACATATTTTCTTTCATAAATTCTTATTAAGGTATTAAAATATTACTTGCATAATTTACAGAATCTCTCTCTCACAAGTAAATTGATTTGAATTTTGTGCAAAGGACTGAGGCAAGTATATTTACACTCTTATATTTATTTCAAGTTGAAGTAAGTATATTTTCATTCTTATGCTTGATTCTTGTTGATGCAAGTATATTCACAATCTTATGTTTATTGCAAGTTGATGCAAGTATATTCTTACTCTTATGCTTATTTCAGTTAAGCGCATGATCAATTGATTCGACATGCATACAAAATTATGATATTTATATTTAATTTCCTTGTGAAACAGAATGCTATGCTTTAAATTTCCGCTAGCATGATATGAATAAAAGTGCATGGATATCAAGAAGCTTTGTTCTTTCAGCTATTTTTCAATGTTATATCTGTGCAATAAATGAGAATGCTATGTTCCTTGAATGATGATGCCACATGGATGGTTAGAGGAAAGGAAAGGTGCTGATTTGTTCTTCACCTGACCTAGAGGAATTCTATGTGACTACGTACGTTCACACAAAGAGGGATCATACGGGCACAGTTAGGCTTGCTGTATACCGTATGGTTAGCAGATCCAGCGGTTTTAGCCCCCGATGGATATTTTTAGTTCAAGGAAGTTATGCTTTGTTTTAAGAAGGATTACACAAATTGTTTATCATCAGTAGTCCTAAAGGTTCCTTAAAAATTACTGAGGCATTAGTATTGATTCACTAAGCCTCTTAGCATAATTAAATTTTTTGAAACATTCCAGATTTGTTTTCCCCAAATTATATATATACTTGCTGGGCGTAAATCGCTCATTCTTGTAGAATTTTAATGTTTTGCAGGACAGAATATAAAGGTTGAGCCCTCAGACAAGGGAAAGGCAAAAATGATCGGTTACTGAGGTTGGCTAGCCTTTGTAATGCCAATAAGGAGGGAAGAAAGGAAGATGATCTGAGAAGTGATGTTTTGTATTATAGTATATTAACAGTATAGCTTCCACTGACAATGTAATATTTTAGATTGTAATAACTCTTTATATGGTTTCTTTCAGTAATTATTATATGAATGGATGTGTGGTTAACTTTTCCTTCTTTTGACGAAGCCCTGATCCAGTGAGGGATTATGGGGTCATCACAGTAAGAAGATGAGAGGGTTTAGTAGACTTATTTCCATAAAATGTCACTTTACTATTTGAGGGTGTTCTTAGGAACACCTTCTTTTTCCTGCAATCTATGGTATTTATGTAGCCAATCCATCCCTAGTATTAGATCAAACTCTCCCAATGGAAAAGGTATTAGACTTGCAGGGAAGTCATGTTTTCCTATTCTTATAATACAATTAGGTAATACATTCCTGGCAATGCATACCTCTTGATTAGCCACTATGACTTCTAGTGGTGTTTCTAAACATTCAGGAATAAAATTTATATTCTTGAGAAGATGTTCAGATATGAAAGATCTAGTTGCACCAGAATCAAATAAAGCATGTACTTCAGTTGAATTAACCAATATCGTACCTGAAACCACGTTGTCAAACATTAGGGCATCCTGAGCAGTCATATTGTAAGTCCTAGCTTGATGTCGATTGACTGTCATGCTAGGTCCTACTAATGGGGGTTTACCCTGACTCTTTTTCTGAGGACAAGAAGTGGAGATATGGCCTTCCTGACCACAACTAAAACATCTCCTTGTAGTTCCCATTATACGACTAGCATTTTGTGGTTGATATTGCTGCGGAGGAAATCTCGGTTGGGAAGCAATCGGTGCTTGGTTTGGGCAATTACTGGCAGTATGCCCAGATCGATGGCATTTGAAACACAAATTGGTTCCTATTAAACATTGGGAAGTTTCATGGTTCCTTCCACATTTGCCACAAATAACAATCCTCTTATTCTCACTTAAATCTGTACTGAAATTTCTTTTCCTATTATTATCATTATTCCTACTTCCTTCCCCTTGTTTCATCACGACCGAACTAGTTTGCGGTTTTCCTTGTCCCCCCATCCTTTGGTTAAGATTGTGACTAAAATAACTTCCTTTCTTCTGTCCTTCCCTACGTTTCTCCCAATTGAATTCCCGCAGTAACTTGCCACTTTTTTCTGCTACCTTTGACCTTTG
The DNA here is from genome assembly GCA_014636745.2 of Centella asiatica. Classification (NCBI taxonomy): domain Eukaryota; kingdom Viridiplantae; phylum Streptophyta; class Magnoliopsida; order Apiales; family Apiaceae; genus Centella; species Centella asiatica. Next base: position 28,120,723 of record CM025788.1, read on the forward strand.
AACCACTTCAGCATAGTTGTTTAGACATAGAATAGCAATCTTATCATGAAACCATGGATTTAATCCATGCTCAAACCTTCTAGATTTTCTTCTTTCCATATCTACCAAATGTGGAGCATATCTTTGAAGTTCATTAAACTTCTTCTCGTATTCTTCCACAGTCATGCTCCCTTGTCTCAATTCTAAGAATTGTTTTTCTAATTCATCTGCAGCACTAGTTGGAAAATATTGGCTATAGAAAAACTCTTTAAACTGGGACCAGGTGACAATTTGTTCAATTTCAGGATCTGCTTGTTCATTCCTAATTGTCAATCTCCTAGTCATTTCTAATCGTTCAGTATTCTCCCACCAATAACTAGCTTCTTCTTTCAATAAATACGTAGCATATTCCGTCTTGAAATCATCAGTTATTCCAGCAATACGAAAAGTTTTTTCTATCTCCTTAATCCAAATCTGAGCGGCAGTGGGACCTCCATTACCATTAAAAGTAGGTGGACAACTATTGGTAAAATCCTTAAATGTCACCCTTCTAGGTTGGGGTGAAGATACTTGGTTATTGTTATTTTGGGAGGCTCCCTTAATCAGGTTTACCAATAAGGCAATAGGATTCTCCTGATCATTATTTCCTAGATTATTGTTCAGGTTGGGGTTTTCTTGGTCAGCTTGATTGGTAGCTTGACGAGTTCGAGGTCTTCCTCTTGGGGCCATTTTCCTATAAATTAAGGAAAATATAAACTTACTATCAAGAGTTCCTTCTTTCTTTTAAAGGATAACATAAACACATAAAAGAATTTCAAATTAAACCATCAAAATATATATATTAAGTAACAAAAGTTACATTATAGAAAATTTGTACAATAAAGCTTCCTTGTTACAACATTAAACAAAAACATAACAACATTGACTACTACTAAAGCCTAATACAAGGGTTGGGAATCAAGTTCACTCATTGTTCTGCGTGCAAAACGACATGCTCCTTCGACCTTCTCTATAAGGTTATACATCAACCGATCTCGATCTGCTATAGTGGGTTGGCGTAGCCTAAAATAATGACTAACCGAGATCACAACTTCTGTCAGAGTTTCAATGAGAACTAAGGACACATCCTGAAATGATACCCTCCAAAGGTCCAACAGTCTGCTAGTTCTTTGATGAGCCATCGACTGACGCGTCATAGTGGTATTACGTGTTGCAAACTCGGATTGTGTCATATGGATTCTACGTTGAAGGTAATAACAGAATCCATTTGGAAAAGGCAAAGGTACTGAATTTTCTGGTTGTGGTACTACAGGTGCAACATTTGGTAGGGTAACTGGGGTAGAAACAGCATGTGGAGTGGCTGACACCATAGGTAATGTGTGCCTATCAGCAGGGGAACCTCTTATTTGGGAAGTATCCAAGGTTGGAGAATTTGTTTGATCATGGGGTGTTGAAGGATTCTTCATGTGAACTGAGAAACTTGACCCCTCAAATGGGTTGGTTGGGTTTTGCTTAGTTCCCTCAGGTTCTGCAGACTCCTTAACATGTTTATTAGAACCTCTAGGTATTTTAAAATGAAAAACCTGAGTTGGTTTATTCACTCTTTTGCGAGGAGTCACTCACCAACAAGCACCTACCCTCCCTCGATTAGCATCCAACAGATGGTGTTTACCAGGCTTGAAAGATCGAGCAACATTACTACTAGGGATATACTCCTGCTCTGAACTTTTAATCATAGGTGCCTTGCCCTTATCTACATGTCAGGGAGTAGATGGATTCATCTATAAAGGAAACATAGCTTAAATCAATGTCAACTTAACATTTATAATAAAGATCTAGCGTACATAATACTATTGCAACAGAAAATACAATAAATTCAGCATGAATTGATCTATCCTATAACCTTATATCTTATCTAATAACCCATAAACAATAGAGACTCAACTTAGACATCTATTTCTTATTCAGCTCTCCTTATCCTTTCAGTCATTTCCTTACTTTACTAAATCCCAAATTTCTATTTTCTAGCAGAGAACAGGTCTCATAGCTGGTGCTTAGCTGCTGTTGCTCTGATACCAACTGTGGCGCCCCCGAAAATCCCCCGAGCTGGGCCCCGGACACTGTCAGCGATTTGGGTGATAGTCCCCGAGATCCCCAGGCTGGAACCCCAGGCTGCACCAGAAAATTACAACACAATATCACAACAGCAAAACAAATAACACAGCCAAGCCTTAACAACATACCTATGGGAAATATATTCCCAAAATACATTATTACAAAATCTTAAGGTCCACATCATCTTACAAAACCTCAAAGCTTGAAAGTAAACAAGCTGCAGCGGAAACAAAACCCTAGATGGCTCATATGGCCTTACAACTTAAACATACTTAAGCAATTCTCTCCTTCCCTCTCTTAGGGGACTCAGCCTTCACGATATAACCTGTAAAACATTCATAGCATTCCACATGAGCGTTTACGCTCAGCAAATATACATTCATAAGCTAGAAGAAAAGATAATTCAAAAGCTTTAGTATTCATTGAGGTTGGGCGAAGCAATGCCAACACCTCCTAAAAAATCAATCAACATGTATCATCTAGGGTTCCCGAGTGATATCAAGGGGTTGACCCTCTCTCAATAAATCAAGATTCGCCCTTTACTCATCAGAAATGTATCACCTGACCAGACTGATCATTATCTGACAATCATACATAATCAAATTTCATCCTAGCTGGTCAGCCTGGTCGTTTGATTCATCATTTGACATACGTAGTCCTTCGCAGAAAGTATATGGTCTGCGGAAAGAAATCTCATTACCAATGCCTTGCCTCGGTCTATAGTTCTTTATCATCATTGGCCAGAATACCAGGCGAAAGTATTCAACAGCCCCTTAACTTTCCATATGGATATATCTTCTTGTAAACATTTTCTCAATTTTGAATAGCCTTGACGTGCTAATCAATTAAAAGTAGCAACTGTCAACAACACATATTGGCATGCTCAACACTTAAAAGACAGTGATCATCACAAGCGGAACTGTATATATCCATACAGAAGTTACTTGGGTGTGCATACAAGTCCATGACTTGCAACACCCAAACATCATCTTTATCATCATTTGGTGTGCTAGGAACTTTAAACACTAGCAAACACCCAATAACACATAGTTCAAACATCAACATTTTTTTCACGCACATCGGATTCAATGATCGTACGTTACTTAATCATAAAAGAGATCATCATCATGCATAGGCATTAACATCTGTTAGAGCAAAATAAGCTCAAGTGTTTGTAGGGGGGGGGGGGGGGATGAATACAAACACTCAAAACTTTTTCACTCTGTTGAACTTCGATAGCTCCTTCCAGAAATAGCAAGATAACAGAAAAACAGTGAAATAATAACACTCAGATTCAAGTTAAAATAGTTGTATTATAACTTGGTGTTTTTCTGAAAATCTGTAATATCACAAATGTGAATTACAGCTACAATTTCTGTGAATGAAATTCACAGCTTCTCACACTCACTAGCTACAAAGATTTCTCCCTGACAATAAATCTCTCAAGAAATATTACAGAGCTTCCTAGTGTTTTTATGTGCTTCTATTCGTCTCTACTTTCATCAATGAAAACTCCTTCTTTATATATGCAGATCAGTGATTGAAAATCACGTGCTTGAGACGTGCTGCCTTTTTCAACTTAGCCACAAGTATGTCACATCACTGTCTAATGTGTCAGACTGATGCATGCTTTGTTACTTCTTTTTCTTCCCCTGATCTGTATGCATTTAATGCGCAAGAGTTCTCATTGGATGGATACAGACTTCAAGAAATATCTTTCCAGTTAATATCTCTTGCTTCTGTTCAAGTTACATTGATTTTTGTGTATATGCTGATGACGGATGTATGCTGTCATAACGATCCAGTGATGGTCAACCCTGATGGATCTTGATCAGTGCTTCTGGACCCCCTGATGCATATTGACTGGATCAGGGCTTCGTTCTTCACTTGAGATATACTCAGTGCTTCTTGATCTTGATGGTTATGACTGACTGTATACATTTATGGCTTCCACTGATGTCATGTTTGACCAATCCCCCTGACAGGTTACCCTGATGAATTGGCCTGACACTGACATATCTTGAAGTGTCCCCCTGATGGGTTGGTCTGCCTTCGTCATCCCCTGATAGGTTCCCCTGACTGGTTCCCCTGACGAGCTCCCCCTGACGGGTTCCCCTGACGAGCTCCCCCTAACGGGTTCACCCTGATGGGTTCCCTTGATGGTATGAAATCAACGTAACTCTTTTCTTAGAATATCTGATGTGCGGAATACTTTGACTGTTTAAGTAACATCAGACATTCTTCTCCACGAAGCCAAGCCCTTCAAATGTTCCATTTTCTGACTTGTCTTGTGAAGAACTAAATCATCCACTGATGGATATTATTATCATCAGCGTATGCAAAACTTGTGCTTATTTCAAGGTTTATACAACACCTCAAATATATACAATTTGCACAACTTATTACTAAACTATTATCATCAGTGTTTAACCTTAACAATCTCCCCCTATTTATGTTTATCAATTTGATAATCATAAATCTCTAGATACACTGATGATGGTGTCAAAACCAATAAAATAAATAAAATTTAAGAAAAAATAATGAATAAACTAATAAAAGAATTTCTGTACAAGTATAACCTACATCTATTACAAAAAGAATTTAGTATTTAGACATCAGAATCCCTTTTTCTTTTAGCTGAGACAAATGGCAATGGATGACTTGATTCAATCGGTTGGGAGTCACTTCCAAGGCCTTGTTTTCTTTGTTCAGGGTTTTGATCAGGAATTCTGAGTCTGTTGTCTTCTCCTCCTGCCTCCAGCTGCTCTAATTCCCTCTGAAGAAGCTTTCTGAAGTTGACTATGTTGACATTTCTGCTTGATTCCAAAGCTTCAAGGACAGTCTTGATTTCTTGAATATTGGCTGCAGCAAGTTGTGACCAGTAAAAGGTAATGATCTCCCCCTTTTTATTTTTGAATTGTACTCCCATGGGGCTGGTGATCATTTTAGGATAGACTTTGAATCCCTTTACTGGTGGCACATTCCTTACTGCAGTGTTCCTATCATCAGCTTTGGTTTCTTCAATCTCTTTTAGTACTTTTTGAATCAGCTGGACTCTGAATTTGATGACATGTTCGTTCTTATGATTTGCAATTTGATTCAGAACATGCATCGCTTCCTCCAGGCTTAGGCCATCAACCTCTTTAATCCTTATACTCTTCTCTTGCCCATCAGTGGATTTATAAAATAACATTAGTGGACTTTCCAATGCTGTGGGCAGGCTTCTTTCATTGTTGATGGCACTCCTCAGCCTGTCGATTATCCCCCTTAAGTCTTTATTAGCCTGAGAGGATCTTGGAATCAGGTTTAGAACCAGTCCTAATTGCTCAGCATCCATTCTCCTGAACCAGTCCATTGCCACATTGAATTCTGACCCATTCTTTAGTTGAATTGTAATCAGCTGATCTCTTCTATTGTTGAACCTGACATCTATGCTTTTTATTGAGAACATAAATGTCAGGTTTTTGCGCCTTTCTTCTCTGAGAAATTCAGCTAGAGTGGGTGGACCATATTCTTTGGTATCAGGAGATGGTGCTTTGTCCTTGGCTTCTTCTGACTTCTTTGTAGTGGCATCAGGGTCTTTAGATTTATCTTGATTTTTGTCCCCTGATGCACTTCTAGGGTTCTGTAATCTTCTAGGCTGAGGTTTCCTAGAGGTCCTTGGCTTGACATTTTTCTTCTTCTTTTCTTTTTCCTCCTGTTCCTTTGCCATTTCCCTCTCCTCTTCTTCTTGAAGTTGCTGTGCAAAGATTGCATCAGCTTCTACCAGCTTTTTGTCTTAAGGGTAGACCAGCTCCATTTTCCCATCAATAATAACTTCAACAGGTGTTGGAAAGTGGGCTGTCTTCATGGCGTCTCCAAGTAGCTTAGGCCCTGATTGAGTGTTGGATTTCTTCTTGGGTTCCTCAATCAGGATGCCTTTGCATTTGTCCTTGGGATTTGAAGCAGGAACAGGAGTAGTCACATCCCCTGATGGTTGACTTGATTTCTCAGCAATATCCCCTGACGACTGCTTGGTTGATTTCTCCCCCTTTTTGACAGCATCATCAGTGGGAGTTGAGAGTCGGGATGTGACTTGAAGAAGTTGTTGCATTGTGTCAGCCATGGATTGTTGCAGAGTATCCATGCTGTTCATTTGAGTAGAAAGATCAGTAAGCTTGTGTTCAACATTGTCAACTTGTTTCTTCATCCGGGGTAGAGTCTGGCTGGTGACCAAAGAGTCAACAATTTGCTGTACATTCTGTATCGTGGAAGAAAAATGTGTATACAACTTTTGGTTTTCTATATCTATTGACTGACCAATCATGATCTGTGATTTCAACACTTTGATCAAGATTGGATCAGTAGTCCTAGCTAACTCCTGCTTCAATAACTGTACAGTATTAGACATTTGGTTCTGTCTAAAGTATAAATCAACTTCGATGAACTGGGAAAAATCATCTTGTGGAGCATCATCTTCATCACTTGCAGAAGAAGAAGTAATATTTATAGTATCAGTGTTTTCTCTATGTTCTTTATTTATAAGGATCTTATCCTTATCTCTCTCATCCTCTCCTTTTTCTGTACCTTCTAAGGCATCACTCATATCCTCTCTTTTTTCATTGCCTACTAAGGCAGTACTCTCTTCCTCTCCTTTTGCCAAAGTCCTCTCAGGGGATTGACTTTGCCTCTTTTCACTATATATTCTCTCAGCCTCACTCAAAATTGTCCTAGAAGGGCTCCTATTGGCTTGGAGATCAGCTATTGTGGCCAGTTCAAGTAAGGTATGTACAGGTTCTGGTTCCACAAAAGTGATAGGAGAAGGATTGGAAGAAGAATGTGTATGTACAATTGGAGAAGTGTATGTTTCTGTATAGGATGTATATACAATTGGGGGTACATAAAGTGTTATTGCTGTAGTATATACAGTGGAGTTTATGTCCCCTGATTGATTATCAGTGTTTGTATCAAGTAAAAATGAGTCCACCATGTGAGAGTGGTGACCATCAAACACTGTGTCAGAGAATGTTGGCTCCTCCACGAATTGAGAATGTGGAGAATCTGATTGTATGACACTTAATGTTTGTGTCATTATATCTGAAGAAATTTGAGGAACTGAGAAAGAAGGAAGTGGGGTAGATGGGAGTGTTGGCTGAATCACTGAACGAGGAGGTGATTCATCAAAAGATGCTGTAGAAGAATGCTGATGACTCATGTGGATCTTATTGAGAAGCTTCTGAGCTACAACATCTTGAGTGGTGTGTGCACTCACTGTGTCAGATTTCTGCAAGTAGCTCTCAGAGACCCTGATGGTAAGTTCATCAGTGTCTATGGTCAGTGTATGTGCCTCACTCATCTGTGTCCTTGGTTGAGGACTATTTTCAATAACTAATTCCTTTTGAGAGGAACTAGTTAGAAATATGTTTAATTCCTTATCAAAAGCAGCATCCTTTTGAGAGGATACTGCCAGGTCAGGCTTTTGGGTAACACTCGTGGCTCCCTTCTTCTTCTTCAATCTTCTCCTATAGCCAATCACTCTCTCTCCTTGCTCCCCCTCAGTTCATGTGGTAACTTCACTGGGTTTTCTTTTAATCCCAACAGTCTTTTGGGAGACTGTGGGTTGGGCTATTGAGAGTGGTTGTGAAGAAATTGGTTGTTCTACTTGGGTAGGCAGAGAGGTGGTTGTTTTCTCTGCCATAGTAGATGAAGGTGAAGAATGTACAGTGTGAGAAGTGGAAGGAGAAGAATTTACTACCTGTACCATGTGCTGTGGAAGTGCAAATGGTTCGGCTGTATAGGACTTCTTTATTATTTCTGCAAACAATTTCTTTGTTTGCTTGTATATCTGTACAGGTATATCATTCTCAAAAGAAAAGTTAAAAATCTGATCTTTAATAATCATAAACAAAAATCTAGAATAGTATACTTCAGTTTTCCTATTATTAAAATTACCTAATTTATTTACAAGGTCATCAAAAATTATTTTACCTATATTTATATTTACATTTTTGATTATTGCGTATGCTATTTTTAAAGTTAAAGAAGTAATGACTTCAAAGTTAGAACACTTACCTAAGAACACCTTAGTGATGGTGTCGAAAAGATAAGAAATCTCTCTCTTCACGTTCACCCTCTTGAGGTCCTTGAACTTTAACACTGCGTTGGGAGCAGCGTTATAGCCCAGTTCCCTCAAGAAATCCAGGAGTTCCACATCACTGGGTACTTCCACCAGGTCTTGATTTGGTAGTCCCAAAGCAGAGTTAATTCTGGATGGGGTTATTTTTCCTTTCTCAGAAGAAACTCTGAATGAGATTCCCTTGACCACATCAGTGCGTGTGGTGGAGTACATGAACTTGGCGCTTTTCCAAAGTTGAGACAATGCCTCCCCCGATATTTCGTCATCGGTAAAGATTGCTTTCTTATACTCAGAAGTGAGTAGATAATTCATCATAGGTTTAAAGCAGTCATTTACCTCGTTAATATCAGAGAAGCCCACATAGTTTGTAGGTGGGACTGTCAGGTTCCTTGGAATTTCTTGGCGTGCCATTGATGCTTGATAGCTTTGAAGAACTAGGGTTTCTACGAAAAAAGAGAGAGAGAAAGAGAAACAAAAACTCGAGCAAATATCAGAGAAAGATTAAATGTGTTAAGGAGTTTTAACAAGTAGGAGAGATAGAGTATTAATACCCGCCTGTTGACGTTTGATAACTGCTCCTTTAAACACGCTATCAAGGTGTCAGTTCAGTTTCAGTGATAACACATCATCAGTGAGATAAGAGCTTAATGATGAGTTTTCATTACTTAACTGAGCGTGATTCCCGAAGCGGTTAACACATTTAAACTTACCCTGAAGTTTACCATATTTACATACCCTGACCCTGATGCATAAGTCGGACTTCCTCACCCTGACGCGCGAGTCGGACACCCTGACCCTGACGTGCAAGTCGGATACCCTGACCCTGACGTACGAGTCGGACACCCTGACCCTGACGTACGAGTCAGACACCCTAACCCTGATGCGTCCTATTGGAGGCCCTGACCCTGATGCATCAGTTCAAAAAGAAAAACACCAAACAAACAAAAATATAGTATGTACAAGTATATATTTACATATTTACATAAACCAAACATATATAATCACATATCAATTGTTTTTATCAGAAACTTATGAAATGAGTTAGAAATACCAGAACTTAGAAGTTTGACCCTGACCCTGACGAATAATTCACCATGCCTAGCTCTCCCACAAGTTTTGAGAAAGTGGCTTCATCAAGAGCTTTGGTGAATATATCTGCCAGCTGCTTGTTGGACGGTACAAATTGTAGTTCAATATTTCCATTCATGACATGCTCCCTGATAAAGTGATATCTGATATCTATATGTTTGGTTCTGGAATGTTGTACTAGATTTTCAGCAATGGCAATGGCACTAGTGTTATCACACCTTATTGGAATCTTGGTATAGTTCAGGCCATAATCCATCAGCTGATTCTTCATCCATAGAATTTGTGCACAACAACTTCCAGCTGCGATGTATTCAGCTTCTGCAGTAGATGTAGATATTGAATTCTGCTTCTTGCTGAACCAAGATACAAGCCTTTCTCCCAGAAATTGACAGTTTTCTGTTGTACTCTTTCTGTCAATCCTGCATCCTCCAAAGTCAGCATCAGAATATCCTAGCAATTCAAATCCTGATTCCTTTGGATACCAAAGTCCCAACTTTGTAGTGCCTTTGATGTATCTCAAGATTCTCTTCACTGCAATGAGATGAGATTCCTTTGGGTCAGCTTGGTATCTTGCACAAAGACACGTTGCAAACATTATGTCTGGCCTGCTTGCTGTTAGATACAACAAAGATCCAATCATTCCCCTGTAAGTCTTCAGGTCTACTTTCTTTCCATTCTTATCAGGGTCAATTTTAGTCGCAGTGGCCATAGGTGTCTTTGCTACTTTGGAGTCCTCCATATCAAATTTCTTGAGAAGCTCTATGGCATATTTAGTCTGATGAATGTAAATTCCATCAGTGACTTGCTTCACTTGCAATCCTAAGAAATAAGACAACTCACCCATCAAGCTCATTTCATACTTGCTTTGCATGAGTTTGGAGAACTTTTCACACAGTCTTGTGTCAGTGGATCCAAAAATAATATCATCAATATAAATTTGAACCAAAATCAGATGACCTTGGTGTTGTCTGAAGAACAATGTTTTGTCAATGATACCTCTTGAAAATTTGTTTTCCACCAAAAACTTTGACAGTGTATCATACCAAGCTCTAGGTGCTTGCTTCAGTCCATAAAGTGCCTTTTCCAGTTTGTAGACATGATTTGGAAACTTTGAGCATTCAAATCCTGGAGGTTGTTGGACATACACCTCCTGTTCCAACTTTCCATTTAGAAAAGCACTTTTCACATCCATTTGATAGACTTTAAAATTCGAATGTGCTGCATAGGCTAAGAAAATTCTTATAGCCTCAAGTCTGGCTACTGGTGCAAAGGTCTCGTCAAAGTCAATCCCTTCTTCTTGAAGATATCCTTTTGCAACCAGTCTTGCTTTGTTTCTTACAACAATGCCAGCTTCATCCATCTTATTTCTGAATACCCACTTAGTACCTATTATGATTCTGTCTTTAGGTTTAGGTACAAGCTTCCATACTTGGTTTCTCTGAAATTGATTTAGCTCTTCCTGCATGGCCAAGATCCAATCTGCATCTTGAATAGCTTCTTCAAACTTCTTTGGTTCAATTTGAGAAAGAAAGCAAGCATATAGGCGTTCATTAGATGTTGCCCTCCTGGTTTGCACTTTCTTGCTTGGGTCACCAATAATCAGATCTGATGTGTGACTCCTAGCCCATTTAGGATTAGAAATGTGTCTTGATGAACTTGCTTGACTATCATTTCCTCCCCCTAAGTCTGTGCTCCCAGCTTCTGTAAACTCTCCCCCTGAATTAGTGGATAATTCAAGATTCAAATCATCCCCTGATGATGCATGTCCTGATGAATGATCCCCTGATGAAGTATCTCCTGATCTGTTGTCCAGAAGATTGACTTTATCTGTTGATTGGGCTTCTACAAAATGTGGATTGACATCAGGAATGGATAAGTTATCCATTTGTCTGCACACATCGGCTTCAACCTCTTGATAATCATCTTCATATTCATTTTCAAATTTCAGTTCTTCATGAAAACCAGGGTCTTCAAGTCCAGAAATCTGTTGATCATCAAAAGCTACATTTATAGACTCCATCACCACCTGAAGTCTCTTGTTGTAAACCCTGTAGGCCTTAGATGTCAGGGAGTAACCTAGGAAAATTGCTTCATCAGCTTTAGGATCAAATTTTCCTAATTTCTCACCAAAGTTCCTTAGAATAAAGCATCTGCATCCAAAGACATGTAGGAACTTGATGTTTGGTTTTCTCCCTGTCATTAACTCATATGAAGTCTTGTTGTGAGCCTTGTTGATTAAAGATCTATTTTGGGTAAAGCAAGCGATGGAAATTGCCTCTGCCCAAAAATAGGTGGGAATCTTTGCCTCTGCTAGCATTGATCTAGCAGCTTTTATCAGGATTCTATTCTTCCTTTCCACTACACCATTCTATTGAGGAGTCCTTGGAGCAGAAAATGTATGATTTATGCCTTTCTCCACACAAAATCCCTCAACAGCTGCATTCTTGAATTCAGTTCCATTATCTGTCCTCAACATTCTAACCACTGACCCTGATTCTGTTTCCACTTTCTTGATGTGGTCAATAATTTGTTGAGGCACTTCTGATTTAGCGTGCTGAAACTTCACCCATGTTTATCTGGTGTAGTCATCCACAATGACCATTGCAAACCTTTTCTTTGACACTGACATAATGTTGACAGGGCTAAAAAGATCCATATGTAACAATTGAATTGGATCCTTGATCATGGTGGATTCCTTGCTGACAAAGGATGATTTCCTTTGCTTCCCTTGTTGACAAGCTGAACATAATCTTTCTTGGATAAACTCCATTTGGGGTAGTCCAGTCACCAACTCTCTCTTCACTAGATCATTGATTGACTTGAAGTTCAAGTGAGAGAGCTTCTTGTGCCATAGTGTGCTTTCATCAGGAGTTGCCTTGCTGTAGAAACATGATTCTCCATTTACTGAATTAAAATCAGCAATATAGAGATCTCCTTTTCTTATCCCTGACAAAACCAGCTTCCCATCACTTTCATTTGAGATTAGGCACTGATCTCCTTTGAAGGAAGTGATGAATCCTTTATCACATAGTTGACTTATGCTTAGCAAATTGTGCTTGAGCCCATCAACCAGTGCTACATTTTCAAATGAGACATTCCCACTTGCTGCTTTGCCATAACCAAGAGTTAGTCCTTTGCTGTTATCACCAAATGAAATTACTGGACCAGCCTTTTCTTGGAATTCTGTGAGCAGGGCTTTATTTCCTGTCATGTGCCTTGAGCAGCCACTATCTAGAAACCAGATTTGACTGCTTTTGACCTTTCCCTGCACACAAAAAAAACATTTAAATTGTTTTTGGTACCCAATTGGTTGTGGGTCCTCTTGGTTTAGTCACAGTTGTAGATAACACAACCTTTTCTTTATTAGTGACTTTTGGTTTTGGCAAATTAAAAACTTTCTCCTTTCTAGGAGCTTCAACATATGCTTTTGATTTCTCAACAACAGATTTGCTTTTACTCTTAGAAGAGTCAGCTTTAGCTGTTGGTAAATCATTAGCATATAAAATAGTGCCTGTCAAAATTTGTGGTTTTTCTTTGCATTGAAAAGATAGATGATTACATTTACTACAATTCCAGCACACTTTTCTAGGGGCTTCATGAGTAGAAATGTGAATGCTAGCCTTATTAATACCTAGCTTACCATTTCTATTCTTTTTACCTTCCCCTGACAGACCTTTTATCCTTGATGGGCTACAATGGCCTGATGCACTCCTTTCCCCTGACGACTGTGAATCCACTGATGCACAGTCTAGTTGTTTTCTAACTGGAAGTTTGAGTGCTTTGACAAGAATATGTTTCTTGTCTCTCCCACAACTAGTGGAAGCTTCACTATTTGGGAAAACATTCCCTTTTTCTAACTTGGTTGCTGCCTTTACGAACTTGATTGGTTGTATTGGCCTTTTTCCAAAGCTAGCTTCAATTTCAACCTCAATGGGAGATTTCTGCACTAGAGTCTCCTCGTAGCCTAAGCCAGATTTTGGATCAAATTTTTGATTATTTAGTTGATCCTCCAGTTTCTTGCCAGACTCATTCCATCTCTTAATGACTTCCCTTTCTTGACTAAGAAGATTTGAGGTCCATTCCTCTCTTTTTATAGCACAGTCAAGAAGATTTTTAGTCCTTGAGAGTTCCTTTTCAAGATTCTCAAGTCTAGAGAGCTTTGATTCTAAAAAGGTGTTTCTTGTAGTAAATTGATCGTTTATTTTCTGCACTCTTTCAGTTTCAGTCACAACACTCCTTAGGGTGTCATAGAGATCCTTTATTTCATAGGCCATTTCCTTAACTGTTTTAATACAATCAGTTTTAGACATGTTAGAGGAAACTTCGAGACTTACCTGTGAACTATCGCTGTCTGTGGAAGAGGCCATCAGGGCTTGATAGATCGTTGTTAGCACGTGTAATCTGCTAAGTGGCTCTGATACCAATTGTTAGAGCAAAATAAGCTCAAGTGTTTGTAGAAGGGGGGATGAATACAAACACTCAAAACTTTTTCGCTCTGTTGAACTTCGATAGCTCCTTCCAAAAATAGCAAGATAACAGAAAAACAGTGAAATAATAACACTCAGATTCAAGTTAAAATAGTTGTATTATAACTTGGTGTTTTTCTGGAAATCTGTAATATCACAAATGTGAATTACAGCTACAATTTCTGTGAATGAAATTCACAGCTTCTCACACTCACTAGCTACAAAGATTTCTCCCTGACAATAAATCTCTCAAGAAATATTACAGAGCTTCCTAGTGTTTTTATGTGCTTCTATTCGTCTCTACTTTCATCAATGAAAACTCCTTCTTTATATATGTAGATCAGTGGTTGAAAATCACGTGTTTGAGACGTGTTGCCTTTTTCAACTTAGCCGCAAGTATGTCACATCACTGTCTAATGTGTCAGACTGATGCATGCTTTGTTGCTTCTTTTTCTTCCCCTGATCTGTATGCATTTAATGCGCAAGAGTTCTCATTGGATGGATACAGACTTCAAGAAATATCTTTCCAATTGATATCTCTTGCTTCTGTTCAAGTTACATTGATTTTCGTGTATATGCTGATGACGGATGTATGCTGTCATAACGATCCACTGATGGTCAACCCTGATGGATCTTGATCAGTGCTTCTGGACCCCCTGATGCATATTGACTGGATCAGGGTTTCGTTCTTCACTTGAGATATACTCAGTGCTTCTTGATCCTGATGGTTATGACTGACTGTATATATTTATGGCTTCCACTGATGTCATGTTTGACCAATCCCCCCGACAGGTTACCCTGATGAATTGGCCTGACACTGACATATCTTGAAGTGTCCCCTTGATGGGTTGGTCTGCCTTCGTCATCCCCTGATAGGTTCCCCTGACTGGTTCCCCTGACGAGCTCCCCCTAACGGGTTCCCCCTGACTGGTTCCCCTGACGAGCTCCCCCTGACGGGTTCCCCTGACGAGCTCCCCCTGACGGGTTCACCCTGATGGGTTCCCCTGATGGTATGAAATCAAC
>CM025788.1:28143003-28179956 GCA_014636745.2 Centella asiatica
AAGAGCTCCTTTATATAGGAGTGAAAAGAAGATTCTAGACTTAGCCACCTAATGCCACCATTTTGGACAACTCATTAATTAGTCAACTAAAATTAGGTAAGCATTGGCTAAAACAAAATTCTGGAAGACCAAAAGAAAATTTTGGAAAACGAAGTAAATTTTAAACTAAAGATAATTCTAGAACTTGGGCTTGTCCACTTATTTTCTCATTTTGGATCAATGCTATTAATCTTCTGAACCAACTCTTTTTGGACCTCATTATTAACTGATGCAGCACTAAAGTGAGTAAAAAAAAAACCCGAATATTTATATGATTAAAAGAAGAATTGTTGACGAATTGCTTGATGATAAAAAAATGACTACAAGAGCTCCTTTATATAGGAGTGAAATGAAAATTCTAGACATAGCCATCTAATGCCACCAAATAAAGAGCTCATTAATTAGTCAACTAATGACAACTAATATTAGGTAAGAATTGGCTAAAAGAAAATTCTGGAAGACTAAGTAATTTTATACTAAAGATAATTCTAGAACTTGGGTTTGCCACTTATTCTCTCATTTTGGACCAATGCTATTAATCTTTTGAAGCAAATCGTTTTGGACCTCATCCTTAACTGACGCGTCACTAAAGCGAGTAAAGAAAAAAAACCAAGTATTTATATGATTAAAAGAAGAATTGTTGACGAATGGCTTGATGATAAAAAAAATGAATACAAGAGCTCCTTTATATAGGAGTGAAAAGAAGATTCTAGACTTAGCCAACTAATGCCACCAAATAAAGAGCTCATTAATTGGTCAACTAATATTAGGTAAGCATTGGCTAAAACAAAATTCTGGAAGACTAATTAAATTTTAAACTAAAGATAATTCTAGAACTTGGGTTTGTCCACTTATTCTCTCATTTTGGACCAATGATATTAATCTTTTGAACCAACTCTTTTTGGACCTCATCATTAACTGACGCGGCACTGAAGCGAGAAAAGAAAAAAACCAAGTATTTATATGATTAAAACAAGAATTGTTGACGAATGACTTGATGATAAAAAAATGAATACAAGAGCTCCTTTATATAGGAGTGAAAAGAAGATTCTAGACTTAGCGACCTAATGCCACCAAATAAAGGTCTCATTAATTAGTCAACTAATATTAGGTAAGCATTGGCTAAAACAAAATTCTGGAAGACTAAGTAAATTTTAAACTAAAGATAATTCTAGAACTTGGGTTTGTCCAGTTATTCTCTCGTTTTGGACCAATGCTATTAATCTTTTGAACCAACTCTTTTTGGCCCTCATCATTAACTGACGTGGCACTAAAGCGAGTAAAGAAAAAAAACCAAGGATTTATATGACTAAAAGAAGAATTGTTGACGAATGGCTTGATGATAAAAAAATGAATACAAGAGCTCATTTATATAGGAGTGAAACGAAGATTCTAGACTTAGCCACCTAATGCCACCATTTTGGACAGCTCATTAATTTGTCAACTAATATTAGGTAAGCATTGGCTAAAACAAAATTCTGGAAGACCAAAAGAAAATTTTGGAAGACGAAGTAAATTTTAAACTAAAGATAATTCTAGAACTTGGGCTTGTCCACTTATTTTTGTCATTTTGGATCAATGCTATTGTTAATGCAATATAAACACAAGTGTTTGTAGAAGGGGAGGGGGGGGGGGGGGGGGGGAAAACAAACACCTGAAACTTCTCGCTCTTTTAAACTTAAAAGTGCTTACTGGAAAAAAGTTGTAACAAACAGAAAAGTTAAAGAAATGAACACATAGATTCAAGTTAAAATAGTTTTGTTAAAACTTGGGATTTTTCTGGAAATCTGTATAATCACAAATGCGATTTACAGCTACAAATTTTTGCAAATAAAATTCACAGCTTCTCACACTCACTAGCTACTAAAACTTTCTCTAAAAAATAAATCTCTCACGAAATATATTTCTGAGCTTCCTAGTGTTGTGTGCTTCTTTGTTTGTTTGATCTGTTGGATAGATTCAATCTCTCTCTTTTCCTTTCTTTTTTAATGAGAACTCTTTTGCTTATATGTTGATTAGTTGATGAAATCACGTGCTAGTGACGTGCTGCTGTTCTCAACTTAGCCGCAAGAATGTCACATCGTAGCCCTATGTGTCAGACTGCTGCATGCTTTGTTGCTTCTTTTTCTTCCCCTGATCTGTGAGCATTTAATGCGAAAGAGTTCTCATTGGATCAAAAACAAACTTCAAGAAATATCTTTCCAGTTGATATTTCTTGCTTCTTAAACACGTTATGTTGATTTTCGTGTAAGAACTGATGACGGATGCATGCTGTCATAACGATCCACTAACTGCCAGCCCTGATGGACTTTGATCAGTGCTTCTGGATCCCCAGATGCTTATTGACTGGATTAGGGCTTCAACCTTCACTTGAGTTTCACTCAGTGCTTCTTGATCTTGATGGTTATGACTGACGGCATACACTGATGGCTTCCACTGATGTCATGTTGTTCATTCCCCCTGATGGGTTTACCTGACACTGACATGTCCTGAAGTGTTTCCCTGATGGATTGGTCTACCCTCGTCATACCCTAATGGGTTCCCCCTGATGGGTTCCCCCTGATGGGTTCCCTTGATGGGTTCCCTCTGATGGGTTTCCCCTGATGGGTTCCCCCTGATGGGTTCCCCCTGATGGGTTCCCCCTGATGGGTTCCCCCTGATGGGTTTCAATCAATGCAACTTTGTTTAGAATTTTTGATGTGGGGAATACTTTGACTGTTTACTAATAGCATCGAACATTCTTCTTCACTTTGTTAAGTCCTTTGAATGTTTCTGTTTTCTGACTTGCCTCGTGAAGTTATTGACCATCCACTGATGAATAAGTTTATCATCAGCGGATGCAAAACTTGTGCTGATCTTAAGGTTTATAAAATACCTCAAGTATTTACAGTTTGCATAATTTATTACATAATCATCATCATCATCATTTATCTCTAACAATCTCCCCCTATTTATGTTTATCAATTTGATAACCATAAATCCCTAGATGCACTGATGATGATGTCAAAACCAATACTAAATACATGAAAGAATTTTGAATGAATTAATAAAAGAATTTCTATGCAAGTATTTTTCTATATCTATTACAAAAAGAATGTTGTATTAGACATCAGGATCCCTTTTCCTTTTTGCTTAGACAAAGGGCAATGGATGACTTGATTCAATAGGTTGAGAGTCACTTCCAAGGCCTTGTCTTCTTTGATCTGGGTTTTGATCAGGAATCCTTAGTCTGTTTGTAAGAACCCGAAATTGTAAATTTGTTTTATAATATGAGATAATATATTTTGTGGCAAATCTTATTTTATGTTATCTTATTTTTGCATGGAGTTTAATTCTTTTGAGTATGAATGATAAATTCACATCTTTAATGTGAAATTTTGATGATGATGTGATATCTATGATGATAAGGTTAAGTTCCTTAAAAAGGTATAAAAAGGGGATTAACAAATTCCATATAAGATTATTTTGATCTACATGGAAAAGAATGAAAGGATTACGTGGTTTTATAACTACGTGTGTGACTAAGAGATGTTTAGGTGGCGAAGTGTTGTGCATGAAGGACAGCAGCTGTTTATACGTACTTAGCTGCTAAGGAATCATGATGAGCAGCCGTACTTACCGTCCAAATTAACCAATTATCTTATTTCAAGTTTAATCGTAGCCTACTGCTTTTTAACTCTATAAATACCCCATCCGAAATGATATTCTAACTCTTTACCAAATTTCTCTCCTAAGAGTTTCATCAAAATTGCTATCTCTGAAAACTTCTGAGATTTTCTTTCGGAGAATTTTCTCAGAAAAGCTTTGATTCCACTTTGAGAACGAAGAGGTAAGAACTTAGTGTTCTATTCAGTTTTCTTTCATGCATAACATCAAAGATTTATGCTAAGATTAATATTCTTTGCATCATCATGGGACATCATAGTCTGAGATGTTCATGTTAAAGTCTTCCATTGTAGCAGAAGCAGGCTCTGCAGTTAATCTTTGATGAGATATTGTTGATCTCTGATGAGATATTGCTAGTCCCTGATGAGATAGTCGTAGTCTCCGATGAGATATTCTGTTAATCCCCGATGGGTTATTTAAACCCCGATGGGTTATTTATTCCCCGATAGGTTATTTATTCCCCGATGGGTTATTTAATCCCTGATGGGTTAGTTAGTCCCCGATGACGTCAGGATTAATCCCCGATAGGCTAAAGTTTAGTCTCCGATGACGTCACCCTTAATCCCCGATAGAGTTAAAGTGACGTCATCAGTTCCTGAAGAGTTTTTAGTCCCCGACGCGTTTAGTCTCTGGCGCGTCCAATACACGTATTAGTCCCTGATACCTTTCCGTAGTCTCTGATGGCTAAGGGGATTATTCCCCGATGCACAGTTTGTTATCAAAGCTACAAAACATTATTTTCTTAAGGTTATTTCACAATATTATCATACTAGATTCAAGTCAGTAAAGTCTAAGGACATCTCATATCTATTTTCTCTCATAAATTATTATCAAGGTATTACGATATTACTTGCGTAATTCACAGAATCTCTTTCTCGCAAGTAAATTGATTTGAATTTTGTGCAAAGGACTGAGGCAAGTATATCTACACTCTTATATTTATCTCAAATTAAAGTAAGTATATCTTCATTATCATGCTTGATAATGCAAGTACATCCTTACTCTGATGTTTATTTCAGTTATGCGCATGATCAATTGATTCGACATGCGTACAAAATTACATCCTTTATATTTAAATTTCCTTGTGAAACAAAATGCTATGCTTAAATTTCCGCTAGCATGATATGAATGAAATGCATGGATATAAAGGAGCTTTGATTTATCTGATATTATTCAATCTTATATCTGTGCAATGAATGAGAATGTTATGTCCCTTAATTGGGAAATGCCACATAGTTGGCAAGAGGAAAGGAAAGGTGCTGATTTGTTCTTCACCTAACCTAGAGGAACTATATGTGACTACGTACGTTCACACAAGAGGGATCATGCGGGCACAGTTAGGCCAGCTGTATACCGTATGGTTAGCAGATCCAACGGGTATAGCCCCGATGGATATTCTTACTCCAAGAAAGTTGTGCTTTGACACTAAGAAGGGCTACACAATTGATTATCATCAGTAACCCTAAAGATTTCTCAAAGAATCCAAAGGCATTGATATTGTTTCATCAAGCCTTCCAACAGAAATGAATTTCTTTGAAGCGTTTCAATCTCGTTTTTCCCCAAATTGTCTATATACTTGCTGGGCGTAAACCGCTCATTTTTGTTGAATCTTAATGTCTTGCAGGGCAAGAAGTAAAGGCTGAACCCTCTGATAAGGGAAAGGCAAAAATGATTGGTTACTGAAGTTGGCTAGCCTTGTGATGCCAATAGGAAGGGAAGGAAGGAAAATGATCTGGGAAATGATATTTTGTATTACAAGATAGAAACAAAATAGCTTCCGCTGTAAATGTGATATTTTGGGTTATAATAGCTCTTATTTATCGTTTCTTTCAATAGTTATTTTATAAGTGGATGTATGGTTATCTTTTCCTTCTTTTGACGAAGCCCTGATCCAGTGAGGGATTGTGGGGTCGTCACACTGTTGTCTTCTCCACCTGCTTCCAGTTGCTCCAGCTCCTTTTGAAGAAGTTTTCTGAAGTTGACTATGTTGACATTTCTGCTGGATTCCAAAGCTTCAAGGACAGATTTTATTTCTTTAACATTGGCTACAGCAAGTTGTGACCAGTAGAAGGTAATGATCTCCCCCTTTTTATTTTTGAATTGAACACCCATGGGGCTAGTGATCATTTTTGGATATTCTTTAAATCCCTTCACTGGTGGCACATTCCTTACTGCAGTGTTCCCATCATCAGCTTTGGTTTCTTCAATCTCCTTCAATACTCTCTGAATCAGCAGGACTCTGAACTTGATGACATGTTCATTTTTGTGATTGGCTAATTGACTTAGAACATGCATCGCTTCCTCCATGTTTAGGCCATACACTTCTTCGATCCTTATACTTTTCTCCTGCCCATCAATGGATCTATAGAATAATTTCAGTGGACTTTCCAATGCTGTGGGCAGGCTCCTTTCATTGTTGATGGCTCTCCTCAGCCTGCCGATTATCCCCCTTAAGTCTTTGTTAGCCTGCGAGGATCTTGGAATCAGATTTAGGACCAGTCCTAATTGCTCAGCATCCATTCTCCTGAACCAGTCCATTGCTACATCAAATTCTGACCCACTCATCAATTGAACTGTTATTAGCTGATCCCTTCTATTGTTGAACCTGACAAGAATAAGTGGACAAAGCCAAGTTGTAGAATTATCTTTAGTTTAAAATTTACTTAGTCTTTCAGAATTTTCTTTTAGCCAATTCTTACATAATATTAGTTGTCATTAGTTGACTAATTAATGAGCTTTTTATTTGGTGGCATTAGATGGCTAAGTCTAGAATTTTCTTTTCACTCCTATATAAAGGAGCTCTTGTAGTCATTTTTTGATCATCAAGCAATTCGTCAACAATTCTTCTTTTAATCATATAAATACTTGGTTTTTTTTCTTTACTCACTGTAGTGCCGCAACAGTTAAAGATGAGGTCTAAAAAGAGTTGGTTCAAAAGATTAATAGCATTGGTCCAAAATGAGAGAATAAGTGGACAAGCCCAAGTTCTAGAATAATCTTTAGTTTAAAATTTACTTAGTCTTCCAGAATTTTCCTTTAGCCAATTCTTACCTAATATTAGTTGTCATTAGTTGACTAATTAATGACCTCTTTATTTGGTGGCATTAGGTGGCTAAGTCTAGAATTTTCTTTTCACTCCTATATAAAGGAGCTCTTGTATTCATTTTTTTATCATCAAGCCATTCGTCAACATTTCTTCTTTTAATCATATAAATACTTGGTTTTTTTTCTTTACTCGCTTTAGTGCTGCATCAGTTAATAATGAGGTCCAAAAAGAGTTGGTTCACAAGATTAATAGCATTGGTCCAAAATGAGAGAATAAGTGGACAAGCCCAAGTTCTAGAATAATCTTTAGTTTAAAATTTACTCAGTCTTCCAGAATTTTCTTTTAGTCTTCCAGAATTTTGTTTTTGCCAATTCTTACCTAATACTAGTTGTCATTAGTTGACTAATTAATGAGCTGTTTATTTGGTGGCAGTAGGTGGCTAAGTCTAGAATCTTCTTTTCACTCCTATATAAAGGAGCTCTTGTATTCATTTTTTTTTATCATCAAGCAATTCGTCAACAATTCTTCTTTTAATCATATAAATATTTGGTTTTTTTGCTTTACTCACTTTAGTGCTGCATCAGTTAATGATGAGGTCCAAAAAGAGTTGGGTCAAAAGATTAATAGCATTGATCCGAAATGAGAAAATAAGTGGACAAGCCCAAGTTCTGGAATTATCTATAGTTTAAAATTTTCTTTGTTTTCCAGAATTTTCTTTTGGTCTTCCAAAATTTTGTTTTAGCCAATGCTTACCTAATATTAGTTGACTAATTAATGAGCTGTCCAAAATGGTGGCAGTAGGTGGATAAGTCTAGAATCTTCTTTTCACTCCTATATAAAGGAGCTCTTGTATTCATTTTTTTATCATCAAGCCATTCGTCAATAATTCTGCTTTTAATCATATAAATACTTGGTTTTTTTTCTTTAATCGATTTAGTGCCGCGTCAGTTACTGATGACGTCCAAAAAGAGTTGGTTCAAACGATTAATAGCATTGGTCCAAAATGAGAGAATAAGTGGAGAAAGCCAAGTTCTAGAATAATCTTTAGTTTAAAATTTACGTAGTCTTCCAGAATTTTCTTTTAGCCAATTCTTACCTAATATTAGTTGTCATTAGTTGACTAATTAATGAGCTCTTTATTTGGTGGCATTAGATGGCTAAGTCTAGAATTTTATTTTCACTCCTATATAAAGGAGCTCTTGTATTCATTTTTTTATCATCAAGCAATTCGTCAACATTTCTTCTTTTAATCATATAAATACTTGGTTTTTTTTCTTTACTCGCTGTAGTGCCGCATCAGTTAATGACGAGGTCCAAAAAGAGTTGGTTCAAAAGATTAGTAGCATTGGTCCAAAATGAGAGAATAAGTGGACAAGCCCAAGTTCTAGAATAATCTTTAGTTTAAAATTTACTTAGTCTTCCAGAATTTTCTTTTAGCCAACTCTTACGTAATATTAGTTGTCATTAGTTGACTAATTAATGAGCTATATATTTGGTGGCGTTAGGTGGCTAAGTCTAGAATGTTCATTTCAATCCTATATAAAGGAGCTCTTGTATTCATTTTTTTATCATCAAGCCATTCAATAACAATTCTTCTTTTAATCATATAAATACTTGGTTTTTTTTCTTTACTCGCTTTATTGCCGCGTCAGTTAATGATGACTTCCAAAAAGAGTTGGTTCAAAAGATTAATAGCATTGGTCCAAAATGAGAGAATAAGTGGAGAAAGCCAAGGTCTAGAATTATCTTTAGTTTAAAATTTACTTAGTCTTCCAGAATTTTCTTTTAGCCAATTCTTACCTAATATTAGTTGTCATTAGTTGACTAATTAATGAGCTCTTTATTTGGTGGCATTAGATGGCTAAGTCTAGAATTTTCTTTTCACTTCTATATAAAGGAACTCTTGTAGTCATTTTTTGATCATCAAGCAATTCGTCAACAATTCTTCTTTTAATCATATAAATACTTGGTTTTTTTTCGTTACTCGCTTTAGTGCCGTGTCAGTTAATGATGAGGTCTAAAAACAGTTCGTTCAAAAGATTAATAGCATTTGTCCAAAATTAGAGAATAAGTGGAAAAGCTAAAGTTCTAGAATTATCTTTAGTTTAAAATTTACTTAGTTTTCCAAAATTTTCTTTTGAACTTCCAGAATTTTGTTTTAGCCAATTCTTACCTAATATTAGTTGATTAATTAATGAGTTCTTTATTTGGTGGCATTAGGTGGCTAAGTCTAGAACCTTCTTTTCACTCCTATATAAAGGAGCTCTTGTATTCATTTTTTTATCATCAAGCCATTCGTCAACAATTCTGCTTTTAATCATATAAATACTTGGTTTTTTTTCTTTAATCGATTTAGTGCCGCGTTAGTTGCTGATGACGTCCAAAAAGAGTTGGTTCAAAAGATTAATAGCATTGGTCCAAAATGAGAGAATAAGTGGAGAAAGCCAAGTTCTAGAATTATCTTTAGTTTAAAATTTATTTAGTCTTCCAGAATTTTCTTTTAGCCATTTCTTACGTAATATTAGTTATCATTAGTTGACTAAGTAATTAGCTATTTATTTGGTGGCGTTCGGTGACTAAGTCTAGAATCTTCTTTTCACTCCTATATAAAGGAGCTCTTGTATTCATTTTTTTATCATCAAGCCATTTGTCAGCTATTCCTCATTTAATCATATAAATACTTGGTTTTTTTTCTTTACTCGCTTTAGTGCCGCGTCAGTTAGTGATGAGTTCCAAAAAGAGATGGTTCAAAAGGTTAATAGCATTGGTCCAAAATGAGAGAATAAGTGCACAAGCCCAAGTTCTAGAATAATCTTTAGTTTAAAATTTACTTAGTCTTCCAGAATTTTCTTTTAGCCAATTCTTACGTAATATTAGTTGTCATTAGTTGACTAATTAATGAGCTATTTATTTGGTGGTGTTAGGTGGCAAAGTCTAGAATCTTCTTTTCACTCCTATATAAAGTAGCTATTGTATTCATTTTTTTATCATCAAGCCATTCGTCAGCAATTCTTCGTTTAATCATATAAATACTTGGTTTTTTTTCTTTACTCGCTTTAGTGCCACGTCAGTTAATGATGAGCTTAAGAGTTGGTTCAAAAAATTAATAGTATTGGTCCAAAATGAGAGAATAAGTGCACAAGCCCAAGTTCTAGAAAAAATCTTTAGTTTAAAATTTACTTAGTCTTCCAGAATTTTCTTTTAGCCAATTCTTACGTAATATTAGTTATCATTAGTTGACTAATTAATGAGCTCTTTATTTGGTGGCATTAGATGGCTAAGTCTAGAATTTTCTTTTCACTCCTATATAAAGGAGCTCTTGTAGTCATTTTTTTAACATCAAGCAATTCGTCAACAATTCTTCTTTTAATCATATAAATACTTGGTTTTTTTCTTTACTCGCTTTAGTGCCGTGTCAGTTAATGATGAGGTCCAAAAAGAGTTGGTTCAAATGATTAATAGCATTGGTCCAAAATGAGAGAATAAGTTGACAAGCCCAAGTTCTAGAATAATCTTTAGTTTAAAATTTACTTAGGTTTCCAGAATTTTCTTTTTGCCAATTCTTACGTAATATTAGTTGTTATTAGTTGACTAATTAATGAGCTATTTATTTGGTGGTGTTAGGTGGCAAAGTCTAGAATCTTGTTTTCACTCCTATATAAAGGAGCTCTTGTATTCATTTTTTTATCATCAAGCAATTCGAAAAGAATTCTTCTTTTAATCATATAAATACTTTGTTTTTTTTCTTTACTCGCTGTAGTGCTGCGTCAGTTATTGATGAGGTCCTAAAAGAGTTGGTTCAAAAGATTAATAGTATTGGTCCAATATGAGAGAATAAGTGGACAAACCTAAGTTCTAGAATAATCGTTAGTTTATAATTTACTTAGTCTTCCAAAATTTTGTTTTAGCCAATTCTTACCTAATATTAGTTGTCATTAGTTGACTAATTAATGAACTATTTATTTGCTGGCGTTAGGTGACTATGTCTAGAATCTTCTTTTCGGGTGCGCCCCCGAAAATCCCCCGAGCCGGGCCCCGGACATTGTCAGCGATTTGGGTGACAGTTCCCGAGATCCCCAAGCTGGAACTCCGGGCTGCACCAGAAAACTTACAACACAACATCACAACAGGAAAACAAATAACCCAGCCAAGCCTTAACAACATACCTGTTGGAATTTTATTCCCAAAATACATTATTACAAAATTTTAAGGTCTACATTATTTTACAAAACTTCAAAACTTGAAAATAAACAAGCTGCAGCGGAAACAAAACTTTAGATGGCTCATATGGCCTTACAACTTAAACACACTTAAGCAATTCTCTCCTTCCCTCTCTTAGGGGACTCAGCCTTCACGACATAACCTGAAAAACATTCATAGCATTCCACATGAGCGTTTACGCTCAGCAAGTATATAATCATAAGCAAGAAGAATAGATAATTCAAAAGCTTTAATATTCATTGAGATTAGGCGAAGCAATGCCAAAACCTCCTGAAAAATTCCATCAACAAGTATCGTTTAGGGTTCCTGAGTGATATCAATGGGTTATCCCTCTTAACAAATAAACCTTGATTCGCCCTCTCTTCATCATATAATGCATCACCTGACCAGACTGATCATTATCTAACTTCCATACATAATCAAATTTCATCCCAGCTGGTCAGCTTGGTCGTTTGACTAATCATTTGACATACGTAGTCCTTCGCAGAAAGCATATGGTCTGCGGAAAAGAATCTCATTATCGATGCCTTGCCTCGGTCTAACATTCTTTATCATCATTGGCCAGAATACCAGGCGAAAGTATTCAACAGCCCTTTAACTTTCCATATGGACATATCTTCTTGTAAACATTTTCTTAATTTTGAATAGCCTTGACGTGCTAATCCATTAAAAGCAGCGACTGCCAACAACACATATTGGCGTGCTCAACAATTAAAAGACAGTGATCATCACAGGCGGAACTCTATATATCCATACAGAAGTTACTTGGGTGTGCATACAAGTCTATGACTTGCAACACCCAAACATCATCTTTATCATCATTTGGTGTGCTAGGAACTTTAAACAGCTAGCAACCACCGATTAACACATATTTCAATTATCAACATCTTTTCACGTACATTGGATTCAATGATTGTACGTTACTTAACCATAAAAGAATTCATCATCATGCATAGGCATTAACATCATTCATTTACGTAAATCGAATTAATGATTTTACGTAATCAGTAAGAAAGAAGTGGAATGAATATATACTTGCCTTGGTCCTTAGCTAGATTCACTAAACTGGTTGAGAAAGGGTTCTGTAAAATATCATTGTTGGTATAACATGAGAAATCCATACCTAAAAGATGGCTATTCAGATTAGAAAAAGGTTATCAGGACATGAGGTTGCCCATCGGGGGAAAAATTTCACTTGTCAGAGACTGCTGACGTCATCTTTACTCATCGGAGACTAAGGATGACGTCATCGGAGACTAATAAACCCATAAGAGATTGATGACGTCATCTTAACTCATCGGAGACTAAGGCTGACGTCATCATCAGAGACTATGGATGACGTCATCAGAGACTAAGCTTAGCCTGTCGGAGACTAAGGATGACATCATCAGAGACTAATTATCTCATTAGAGACTGATGACGTCATCTTAACCCCATCAGAGACTAAGGGTGACGTCATCATCAGAGACTAATTATTTCTTCATCAGAGACTATGGATGACGTCATCGGGGACTAAACTTTAGCCTGTCCGAGACTAAGGATGACATCATCAGGGACTAATTAACTCGTCAGGGACTGATGACATCATCTTAACCCATCGGAGACTAAGGGTGACGTCATCATCAGAGACTAATTATTCCTTCATCAGAGACTACGGATGACGTCATCGGGGACTAACATTTCAAAGACTGATGCTGACGTCATCAGAGACTAACATCAACACAGTCGGGGACTAATGCTGACGTCATCAGAGACTAACAACATCTCATCAGAGACTAACAACATCTCATCAGAGACTAACAACATCTCATCAGAGATCAACAACATCTCATCAGAGATTAACATAAAGTTTGTCTCTGCTACGATGGAAAATCTTACAATAACAAACTCAACCTAGGTTTCCTCATGAATATGCAGAAGAATACAGTCTTTCTTTTAAAACTTCATTCTTCCTTGCAAATCTAGTACATACAACTAATACACTCCGACGATAAACAAAAAGAAACAAACAGAGGAGAACTTGAGATTCCTACCTCCTGGGTTGACGAAATAGATCAAAACTTGATTGACAATAATTGTCCAGAAAAGAGAACCTTGAAATTATACAGAGATGGTAGGTTTAAAGAAGAACTTTGGAAAATGAAATCTTTAGAAAAGAGACTAAAATGTTCCTCCGAATGAGGTATTTATAGGAGGCTGAGATTAAGCTGCGAAATAAAATGATTGGTTAATCTGGACGGTACTACGACTGCTCATCATGATTCTTAGCAGCTAAGCAACGTAATAAGCCTGTTGTCCTTCATGCACACACGTTTAATCCACTTGATGACGCACAAGCAACTTATTAATCAAAATAATCATACGTAAGCACTGATGTTATCAAACTTAAGCTCTTGAGTCCTTCAGAAGACTTAACCAACAAACGCAAGCTTCTTTTAAGAGCTTACAATACGGTACTGCATGTATATATAATATCACTTGTTTATTCTTGCAACCAACATCAAACAACTATAACCCCTTTAATGGGTCCAAAAGTATTCATACAACCAAAAGTGTCATATAATAACCATATTCATATTAAAAAGAAAATAAAATAACATAAAATAAAATAAAATGAGTGAATAAAATATTTATAGATAAACAAATTTTCCAGGTCGTCACATTTTCACTCCTATATAAAGGAGCTCTTGTATTCATTTTTTTATCATCAAGAAATTCGACAACAATTCTTCTTTTATTCATATAAATACTTTTTTTTTCTTTACTCGCTTTAGTGCTGCGGTAGTTAATGATGAGGTCGACAAAGAGTTGGTTCAAAAGATTAATAGCATTGGAACAAATAGAGAGAATAAGTGGACAAACACAAGTTCTAGAATTATCTTTAGTTTAAAATTTACTTAGTCTTCCTGAATTTTCTTTTAGTCTTCCAGAATTTTGTTTTAGCCATTTCTTACCTCATATTAGTTGTCATTAGTTGACTATTTAATGAGCTGTTTATTTGGTGGCATTAGGTGGCTAAGTCTAGAATCTTCTTTTCACTCCTATATAAAGTAGCTCTTGTATTCATTTTTTTATCATCAAGCAATTTGTCAACAATTCTTCTTTTAATCATATAAATATTTGGTTTTTTTTCTTTACTCACTTTAGTACTGCATCAGTTAATGATGAGGTCCAAAAAGAGTTGGTTCAAAAGCTTAATAGCATTGATCCAAAATGAGAAAATAAGTGGAAAAGCCAAGTTATAGATTTATCTTTAGTTTAAAATTTACTTCATTTTACAAAATTTTCTTTTGGTCTTCCAGAATTTTGTTTTAGCCAATTCTTACCTAATATTAGTTGACTAATTAATGAGCTCTTTATTTGGTGGCATTAGGTGGCTAACTCTAAAATCTTCTTTTCACTCCTATATAAAGGAGCCGTTGTATTCATTTTTTTATCATCAAGCCATTCGTCAGCAATTCTTCTTTTAATCATATAAATACTTGGTTTTTTTTCTTTACTCGCTTTAGTGCCGCGTTAGTTAATAATGAGGTCCAAAAAGAGTTGGTTCAAAAGATTAATAGCATTGGTCCAAAATGAGAGAATAAGTTGACAAACCCAAGTTCTAGAATTATATTTAGTTTAAAATTTACTTAGTCTTCCAGAATTTTGTTTTAGCCAATTCTTACCTAATATTAGTTGTCATTAGTTGATTAATTAATGAGCTCTTTATTTGGTGGCATTAGATGGCTAAGTCTAGAATTTTCTTTTCACTCATATATAAAGGAGCTCTTGTATTCATTTTTTTATCATCAAGTAATTCGTCAACAATTCTTCTATTAATCATATAAATACTTGATTTTTTTTTACTCGCTTTAGTGCTACATCACTTAATGATGAGGTCAAAAAAGAGTTGGCTCAAAAGATTACTAGCATTGGTCCAAAATGAGAGAATAAGTGGACAGGCCCAAGTTCTAGAATAATCTTTAGTGTAAAATTTACTTAGTCTTCCTAAATTTTCTTTTAGTCTTTTAGAATTTTGTTTTAGCAAATTCTTACTTAATATTAGTTGTCATTAGTTGACTAATTAATGAGCTGTTTATTTGGTGGCATTAGGTGGATAAGTCTAGAATCTTCTTTTGACTCCTATATAAAGGAGCTCTTGTATTCATTTTTTTATCATCAAACAATTCATCAACAATTATTCTTTTAATCATATAAATATTTGGTTTTTTTTCTTTACTCACTTTAGTGCTGCATCAGTTAATGATGAGGTCCAAGAAGAGTTGCTTCAAAAGATTAATAGCATTGACACAAAATGAGAAAATAAGTGGACAAGCCCAAGTTCTAGAATTATCTTTAGTTTAAAATTTCTTCGTTTTCCAAAATTTTCTTTTGGTCTTCCAGAATTTTGTTTTAGCCAATTATTACCTAATATTAGTTGAGTAATTAATGAGCTCTTTATTTGGTGGGATTAGGTGGCTAAGTCTATAATCTTCTTTTCACTCCTATATAAAGGAGCTCTTGTTTCATTTTTTTATCAACAAGCCATTCGTCAACAATTCTTCTTTTAATCATAAAGATACTTGATTTTTTTTCTTTACTCGCTTTAGTGTCGCGTCAGTTAATGATGAGGTCCAAAAAGAGTTGCTTCAAAAGATTAATAGCATTGGTCCAAAATGAGATAATAAGTTGACAAACCCAAGTTCTAGAATTATCTTTAGTTTATAATTTACTTAGTCTTCCAGAATTTTCTTTTAGCCAATTCTTACCTAATATTAGTTGTCATTAGTTGATTAATTAATAAGCTCTTTATTTGGTGGCATTAGATGGCTAAGTCTAGAATTTTCTTTTCACTCCTATATAAAGGAACTCTTGTATTCATTTTTTTGTCATCAAGTAATTCGTCAACAATTCTTCTATTAATCATATAAATACTTGTATTTTTTTTACTCGCTTTACTGCTGCATTAGTTAATGATGAGGTCCAAAAAGAGTTGGCTCAAAAGATTACTAGCATTGGTCCAAAATGAGAGAATAAGTGGATAGGCCCATGTTCTAGAATAATCTTTAGTTTAAAATTTACTTAGTCTTCCTGAATTTTCTTTTAGTCTTTCAGAATTTTGTTTTAGCCAATTCTTACCTAATATTAGTTGTCATTAGTTGACTAATTAATGAGCTGTTTATTTGGTGGCATTAGGTGGCTAAGTCTAGAACATTCCTTTGACTCCTATATAAAGGAGCTCTTGTATTCATTTTTTTATCATCAAACAATTCGTCAACAATTCTTCTTTTAATCATATAAATATTTGTTTTTTTTTCTTTACTCACTTTATTGCTGCTTCAGTTAATGATGAGGTCTAAAAAGAGTTGGTTCAAAAGATTAATAGCATTGATCCAAAACGAGAAAATAAGTGGACAAGCCCAAGTTCTAGAATAATCTTTAGTTTAAAATTTACTTCGTTTTCCAAAATTTTCTTTTGGTCTTCCAGAATTTTGTTTTAGCCATTTCTTACCTAATATTAGTTGAGTAATTAATGAGCTCTTTATTTGGTGGGATTAGGTGACTAAGTCTAGAATCTTCTTTTCACTCCTATATAAAGGAGCTCTTGTATTCATTTTTTTATCATCAAGCTATTCGTCAACAATTCTTCTTTTAATCATATAAATACTTGGTTTTTTTTCTTTACTCGCTTGTGTGCTGCGTCAGTTAATGATGAGGTCCAAAAAGAGTTGGTTCAAAAGATTAATAGCATTGGTCCAAAATGAGAGCATACGTTGAGAAACCCAAGTTCTAGAATTATCTTTAGTTTAAAATTTACTTAGTCTTCCAGAATTTTCTTTTATCCAATTCTTACCTAATATTAGTTGTCATTAGTTGACTAATTAATGAGCTATTTATTTGGTGATGTTAGGTGACTAAGTCTAGAATCTTCTTTTCACTCCTATATAAAGGAACTCTTGTATTCATTTTTTTATCATCAAGCCATTCGTCAACAATTCTTCTTTTAATCATATAAATACTTGGTTTTTTTTTCTTTACTCGCTTTAGTGCCACGTCAGTTAATGATGAGGTCCAAAAAAGTTGGTTCAAAAGATTAATAGCTTTGGTCCAAAATGAGAGAATAAGTGGACAAACCCAAGTTCTAGAATTATCTTTTGTGAGAACCCAAAAATCTCAATGAAATTTTGATTATGAGATTTATTTTATTTTCTGCATGAAGGTTTATTTCCTTATTGGTTATAAATAATGAAATTATACTTTCTTATAAAAATTCAATGGCAATGTGATGTCCAAAAGATTTTAAATGTATTTTAAAGCTCAAGTATTTAAAAGGGTATTGCATTCAAGAATTATCTTGTGATAGGATGTGTTCACGCGGAAAAGGGCTCACCAAGTGTGAACAAGATTAGCTACAATACTAGTTTTTATTTTTTAAACCTACTGCGGGGAGGCAGTAACATTTAATGTGCATCACCTCCATCAGTACAATAGAGTGGGCTATGATAAACGACCGATGGGTACTAGCAGCCGCTGCAACCAACCTTTTTCTCATCAGTCACTTCTTTTCTTTTCATAGCCAACGACTTATATCAAATAAATCAACGACCCTTGTTGCTAAACAGGTGACATATATATATCACATTGGTACAACCCTTGCCCCACTTTCATAAACTTCTATACGGTGTACCACCAAATCCAAACTTACTCTCTAAACAACTGTCTTTTTGGGAAGAACAACTAGGGCCTTTAACTCTTTCTTGCCACCAAGGAGGTAAGAGCATTTCATTAAAGTCCTGCTCTATTTCTTACACTTTTTTTCGATCATACATACCATATTTAATATCTTGTTCATTTATTTCCAAAAGTATGACTTGATGCATGTTTTAACGCCCGGAGTTAATGTCATTTATTTCAAAAACAAGCTACCCAAGATGAGTGTAAAAATGTTGACAACCACCTGTAGAGAAACCTTTTACTACCAAAACATTCTTTTGTCAGTAGTTGCAACCCCATGCTTGAGTATTCTTCATCCTGAGTTTGAATCCTAAACCGTGTCTAGGATGGCATGCAGACCATAGGAAATGTTGTGTATCACTGAAAAGATGATGAGAGTTGACCTTAGTGTGGTTATGGTTGAGAGCACCAACCATGGAGGAGTGAGGAAGACAACCCTGTATCTGAGACGAGGTCCAACTTAGTCTCTGAAAGGTTGGAGTTAGTCTCCGATGAAGGAAATTTTAGTCTCTGATGATGTCATCATTAGTCCCCGATGAGTTAAGATGACGTCATTAGTCTCTGATGAGAAGTTAGTCTCTGATGATGTCATCATTAGTCCCCGATGAGTTAAGATGACGTCATTAGTCTCTGATGAGAAGTTAGTCTCTAATAACATCATCATTAGTCCCCGATGAGTT
Organism: Centella asiatica; assembly: GCA_014636745.2. NCBI lineage: Eukaryota > Viridiplantae > Streptophyta > Magnoliopsida > Apiales > Apiaceae > Centella > Centella asiatica. The sequence continues at coordinate 28,161,373 of CM025788.1, forward strand.
AAGATGGCGTCATTAGTCTCTGATGAGAAGTTAGTCTTTGATGACGTCATCATTAGTCCCCGATGAGTTAAGATGACGTCACTAGTCTCTGATGAGAAGTTAGTCTCTGATGATGTCATCATTAGTCCCCGATGAGTTAAGATGACGTCATCAGTCCCTGAGGAGTTGTTTAGTCTCTGATGACGTCAGCCTTAGTCTCCGACAGGCTAAGTTTAGTCCCTGATGACGTCATCAGTAGTCTTCGATGAGTTAAAGTGAAGTAATTCCCTGATGCACAGTTTGTTTTTGAAACTATAAAATATTATTTTCTTAAATTATTTTAAGATGTTTTAATTGATTTCTTAACCTCAATAGCTTTTATATTAAATTGAGACATTAAAAGTTAAGGACATCACATGTGCATTTTTCTCTCATACTTTAACCAAGATATTAAATTCATCTTGTGATATGTATATTCTTATAGAATTTTCCACTCACGAGTAAATTAAATTTGATTGAGTGCAAAGGACTGAGGCAAGTATATTCACAATCTTATGTTTATTGCAAGTTGATGCAAGTATATACATTCAATCTGATGTTTATTTTAATTTAACGCAGTATCATTTGATTCGATATGCGTGCAAGACTTGACTATATGTTCCAATTGTTTTTAAGAATGAGCATGCTATGCCTTAATTTCCGCTAGCATGATATGAATGAAAGTGCATGGATATAAAGAAGCTTTGCTCTATCAGCTATTTTTTTCAATATTATATCTGTGCAATAAATGATAATGTTATGTTCCTTAAATGGGTTATGCCACATGGTTGGCAAGAGGAAAGGAAAGGTGTTGATGTGTTCTTCACCTGACCTAGAGGAATGATAAGTGATTACATAGTCCACACAAGAGGGATCATGAAGTTCAGTTTGGCCACCTATGTATTGCATGGTTAGTAGATCCATGAGTTTAGCCCCCGATGGATATTTTGAGAAAGTTATGTTCAGGTGTATACCTGCCTTTCTTCAAGGAGGATCACATATTGTGTATCATCAGTGAATCCTCAATGATCTTTGAAGTTTAGCGAGGCCTTGGCATTGTTTCACCAAGCCTCATAGTCAGACTTGAACTTCCTTCGATATTCCAGATACATTCTTTTAAATTGCTTATATACTTCTTCGATGTGTATATACTTGCTGGGCGTAAATCGCTCACCCATGTTGAATTTTAATGTCTTGCAGGATAGAACACTAAGGCTGAACCCTCTGATAAAGGTTAAGCAAAGATGATAAACCACTAAGTTATTTACTCTTTCGATAAGACTAAGGAAGGAAGGAAGATACGAAGGAAGGGAGGAAGATATTAGAAGTTGTGTTGATTTTGATTTGTAATTAAAGATGATGTAATAACTTCCGCAGTAATTGTATTATTCTTGGGTTGTAATAACTCTCTAATATGGCCTTTATCCAGTATTTATGCTATGAATGGATGTATGGTTATCTTTTCCTTCTTTTGACGAAGCCCTAATCCATTAAGGGATTTTGGAGGTCGTCACATCTTTAGTTTAAAATTTACTTAGTCTTCCAGAATTTTCTTTTAGCCAATTCTTACGTAATATTAGTTGTCATTAGTTGACTAATTAATGAGCTATTTATTTGGTGGCGTTAGGTGGCTAAGTCTAGAATCTTCTTTTCACTCCTATATAAAGGAGCTCTTGTATTCATTTTTTTATCATCAAGCCATTCGTCAACAATTCTTCTTTTAATCATATAAATACTTGGTTTTTCTTCTTTACTCGCTTTAGTGCCGCGTCAGTTAATGATGAGGTCCAAAAAGAGTTGGTTCAAAAGATTAATAGCATTGGTCCAAAATGAGAGAATAAGTTGACAAACCCAAGTTCTAGAATTTTCTTTAGTTTAAAATTTACGTAGTCTTCCAGAATTTTCTTTTAGCCAATTCTTACCTAATATTAGTTGTCATTAGTTGACTAATTAATGAGCTCTTTATTTGGTGGCATTAGATGGCTAAGTCTAGAATTTTCTTTTCACTCCTATATAAAGGAGCTCTTGTATTCATTTTTTTATCATCAAGCAATTCGTCAATATTTCTTCTTTTAATCATATAAATACTTGGTTTGTTTTCTTTACTCGCTTTAGTGCTGCATCAGTTAATGATGAGGTCCAAAAAGAGTTGGTTCAATAGATTAATAGCATTGGTCCAAAATGAGAGAATAAGTGGACAGGCCCAAGTTCTAGAATAATCTTTAGTTTAAAATTTACTCTGTGGCGCCCCTGAAAATCCCCCGAGCCGGGCCCCGGACACTGTCAGCGATTTGGGTGACAGTCCCCGAGATCCCCAGGCTGCACTAGAAAATTACAACACAATATCACAACAGCAAAACAAATAACACAGCCAAGTCTTAACAACATACCTGTGGGAAATATATTCCCAAAATACGTTTTTACAAAATCTTAAAGTCTACATCATCTTACAAAAGCTCAAAGCTTGAAAATAAACAAGTTGTAGCGGAAACAAAACCCTAAATGGCTCATATGGCCTTATAACTTAAACATACTTAAGCAATTCTCTCCTTCCCTCTCTTAGGGGACTCAGCCTTCACGATATAACCTGAAAAACATTCATAGCAATCCACATGAGCGTTTACGCTCAGCAAATATACATTCATAAGCTAGAAGAAAAGATAATTCAAAAGCTTTAGTATTCATTGAGGTTGGGTGAAGCAATGTCAACACCTCCTGAAAAATCAATCAACATGTATCATCTAGGGTTCCTGAGTGATATCAAGGGGTTGACCCTCTCTCAATAAATCAAGATTCGCCCTTTACTCATCAGATAATGTATCACCTGACCAGACTGATCATTATTTGACTATCATACATAATCAAATTTCATCCCAGCTGTTCAGCCTGGTCGTTTAATTCATTATTTGACATACGTAGTCCTTCACAGAAAGCATATGGTCTGCGGAAAGAAATCTCATTACCGATGCCTTGCCTCGGTCTATCATTCTTTATCATCATTGGCCAGAATACCAGGCGAAAGTATTCAACAACCTCTTAACTTTCCATATGGATATATCTTCTTGTAAACATTTTCTCAATTTTGAATAGCCTTGACGTGCTAATCAATTAAAAGCAGCAACTGCCAACAACACATATTGGCGTGCTCAACAATTAAAAGACAGTGATCATCACAAGCAGAACTATATATATCCATACAGAAGTTACTTGGGTGTGCATACAAGTCCATGACTTGCAACACCCAAACATCATCTTTATCATCATTTGGTGTGCTAGGAACTTTAAACACTAGCAATCACCCAATAACACATAGTTCAAACATCAACATTTTTTTCACGCACATCGGATTCAATGATCGTACGTTACTTAATCATAAAAGAAATCATCATCATACATAAGCATTAACATCATTCCTTTACGTAAATCGAATTAATGATTATGCGTAATCTGTAAGAAAGAAGTGGAATGAATATATACTTGCCTTGGTCCTTAGCTAAAGTTCACTATATCAGTTGAAAAAGGTTTCTGCATAACATCATTGTGGGTATATCATGAGAAATCCAAACTTAATAGATGGCTATTCATATAGAAAATGGTTATCAGGGCATGAGGTTGCCAATCGGAGAAAATTTCACTCGTCAGAGACCATTTAACTCATCAGAAACTGCTGATGTCATCTTTACTCATCGGAGACTAGGGATGACGTCATCGGAGACTATTAAACCCATCAGAGACTGATGACGTCAGCTTAACACATCGGAGACTAAGGGTGACGTCATCATCAGAGACTAATTATTCCTTCATCAGAGATTACAGATGACATTATCGGGGACTGAACTTTAGCCTGTCGGAGACTAAGGATGACGTCATCAGAGACTAATAATCACAACAGGGATTGATGACGTCATCTTAACCCATCGGGGACTAAGGGTGACGTCATCGGAGACTAGTTATTCCTTCATCAGAGACTAATTACCCCATCAGGGATTGATGACGTCATCTCTAACCCATTGGGGACTAAGGCTGATGTCATCGGAGACTAACATCAACATAGTTGGAGACTAATGCTGACGTCATCAGAGACTAACATCAACACGGTCGGAGACTAATAGTGACGTCATCAGAGACTAACAACATCTCATCAGAGACTAACAACATCTCATCAGAGACTAACAATTTCTTCATCGGAGAGTAACTCCAACCCATCAGAGACTAAGTTGTACCTTGTCTCAGATATAGGGTTATCTTTCTCATTCCTCCAAGGGTGGTGATCTCAACCACAACTCCATAAATCAACTCTCAACATGCTTTAAGCTATGAGCAACACTTCTAGACACAAAAGAATATAATCCTTTCTTTTTCTCTCTTAAAGACTTGCTCCTACAGCTAAACTTCTCGGATACCAAGCGAAAAGAAAGGCAAAAGAGAACTTAAGATTCTTACCTCCTGGGTTGACGAAAGAGATCAAAGTTTGTTTGAAAGTAATTGTCCAAAAGAGAGAACTTGAGATTAAACAAAGATGGTAGGTTTAAAGAAGAACTTTGGAAAAGGAAATCTTTTGAAAAGAGACTAAAATGTTCCTCCGAATGAGGTATTTATAGTAGGCTGGAATTAAGCTTTGAAATAAAATGATTGGTTAATCTAGACGGTAAAAACGGCTGCTCTTCATAATTCTTAGCAGCTAAGAATCGTAATAAGCCTGCTGTCCTTCATGCACATACGTTTAATCCACTTGACGACACACAAGCAGTTTATTAATCAAATTAACATACGTACACAATGACGTCATCAAATATAAACATCATTGCTTATCCTTGCAACCAAAAATCAAACAACAACAACCCCTTTAATGGGTCCAAAAATATTAAGACATTCAAAAACATCATATATTAACTATACACATTAATATATATAGAGGAGAAAAAAAAATGAAATAAATTATTTATAGATAAACAAATTTTTCGGGTCGTTACATACTCAGTCTTCCTGAATTTTCTTTTAGTCTTCCAGAATTTTGTTTTAGCCAATTTTTACCTAATATTAGTTGTCATTAGTTGACTAATTAATGAGCTGTTTATTTGGTGGCATTAGGTGGCTAAGTCTAGAATCTTCTTCTCACTCCTATATAAAGGAGCTCTTGTATTCATTTTTTTATCATCAAACAATTCATCAACAATTCTTCTTTTAATCATATAAATATTTGGTTTTTTTTCTTTACTCGCTTTAGTGCTTCCTCAGTTAATGATGAGGTCTAAAAATAGTTGATTCAAAAGATTAATAGCATTGATCCAAAATGAGCAAAAAAGTGGACAGACCCAAGTTCTAGAATTATCTTTAGTTTAAACTTTACTTCGTTTTCCAAAATTTTCTTTTGGTCTTCCAGAATTTTGTTTTAACCAATTCTTACCTAATATTAGTTGACTAATTAATGAGCTCTTTATTTGGTGGCATTAGGTGGCTAAGTCTAGAATTTTCTTTTCACTCCTACATAAAGGAGCTCTTGTATTCATTTTTTTATCATCAAGCAATTCGTCAACAATTCTTCATTTAATCATATAAATACTTGGTTTATTTTCTTTACTAGCTTTAGTGCTACATCAGTTAATGATGAGGTCCAACAAGAGTTGGTTCAAAAGATTAATAGCATTGGTTCAAAATGAGAGAATAAGTGGACAAGCCATAGTTCTAGAATAATCTTTAGTTTAAAATTTACTCAGTCTACCAGAATTTTCTTTTAGTCTTCCAGAATTTTGTTTTAGCCAATTCTTACCTAATATTAGTTGTCATTAGTTGACTAATTAATGAGCTCTTTATTTGGTGGCATTAGATGGCTAAGTCTAGAATCTTCTTTTCACTCCTATATAAAGCAACTCTTGTTTTCATTTTTTTATCATCAAGCTATTCGCCAACATTTCTTCTTTTAATCATATAAATACTTGGTTTTTTTTTCTTTACTCACTTTAGTGTCGCGTCAGTTAATGATGAGGTCCAAAAAGAGTTGGTTCAAAAGATTAATAGCATTGGTCCAAAATGAGAGAATAAGTGGACAAACCCCAGCTCTAGAATTATCTTTAATTTAAAATTTACTTAGTCTTCCAGAATTTTCTTTTAGTCTTCCAAAATTTTCTTTTAGCCAATTCTTACCTAATACTAGTTGTCATTAGTTGACTAATTAATGAGCTATTTATTTGGTGGCATTAGGTGGCTAAGTCTAGTCTAAGAACCCAAAAATCTCAATGAGATTTTGATTATGAGATTTATTTTATTTTCTGCATGAAGGTTTATTTCCTTATTGGTTATAAATAATGAAATTATATTTTCTTATAAAAATTCAATGGCAATGTGATGTCCAAAAGATTTTAAATGTATTTTGAAGCTCAAGTATTTAAAAGGTTATTGCATTCAAGAATTGTCTTGTGAGAGGGTGTGTTCACGCGGGAAAGGGCTTACCAAGTGTGGACAAGATTAGCTACAATACCCATTTTTATTTTAAAACCTACAGCGGGGAGATAGTAGCATTTAATTGTCATCACCTCCATCAGTACCATAGAGTGGGCTATGATAAACGATCGATGGGTACTAGCAGCCGTTGCAACCAACCTTTTTCTCATCAGTCACTTCTTTTCTTTTCATAGCCAACGGCTTATATCAAATAAATCCGACGGCCCTTGTTGCTAAACAGGTGGCATATATATATATCACGTTGGTACAACCCTTGCCCCACTTTCATAAACTTACTCTCTAAACAACTGTCCTTTTTGGAAGAGCAACTAGAACTTTTAACTCTTTCTTGCCACCAAGGAGGTAAGAGCATTTCATTAAAGTCCTGCTCTATTTCTTACACTTTTGTTCGGTCATACATGCCACATTTAATACCTTGTTCATTTATTTCCAAAAGTATGACTTGATGCATGTTTTAATGCCCGGAGTTAATGTCATTTATTTCAAAAAGCTACCCAAGATGAGTGTAAAAATGTTGACAACCACCTGGTAGACAAACCTATAACTACCAAAACATTATTTTGTCAGTAGTTATAACCCCATGCTTGAGTATTCTTCAACCAGAGTTTGAACCCTAAACCGTGTCTAGGATGGCATGCAGATCATAGAAAATGTTATGTATCAATGAGAGAATGATGAATTTTGACCTAAGTATGGTTATGGTTACGAACACCACCCTTGGAGGAGTAAGGAAGACACTACTGTATTTGAGACAAGTCTTAACCTAGTCTCCGACAGGCTAAGTTTAGTCTCTGATGAAGTCAGCCTTAGTCTCCGACAGGCTAAGTTTAGTCGCTGATGACGTCAGCCTTAGTCTCCGACAGGCTAAGTTTAGTCCCTGATGACGTCAACCTTAGTCTCCGACAGGCTAAGTTTAGTCCCTGATGACGTCAGCCTTAGTCTCCGACAGGCTAAGTTTAGTCCCTGATGACGTCAGCCTTAGTCTCCGACAAACTAAGTTTAGTCCCTAATGACGTCATCCGTAGTCTTCGATGAGTTAAAGTGAAGTAATTCCCTGATGCACAGTTTGTTTTTAAAACTATAAAATATTATTTTCTTAAATTATTTTAAGATGTTTTAATTGATTTCTTAACCTCAACAGCTTTTATATCAAATTGAGACGTTAAAAGTTAAGGACATCACATATGCATTTTCTCTCATACTTTAACCATGATATTAAATTCATCTTGTGATATGTATATTCTTACAGAATTTTCCACTCACGAGTAAATTAAATTTGATTGAGTGCAAAGGACCGAGGCAAGTATATTCATAATCTTATGTTTAATTGCAAGTTGATGCAAGTATATACATTCAATCTGATGTTTATTTCAGTTTAATGCATTATCATTTGATTCGATATGCGTGCAAGGCTTAAATTATGTTTCAATTATTTTTTTTTTATGAATGAGCATGCTATGCTTTAAATTCCACTAGCATGATATGAATGATGATGCATGGATATAAATGAGCTTTGAATTTCAGCTATGTTACAATCTTATATCTGTGCAAATGAATGAGAATGATGTCCCTTAAAGTGGTTATGCCACATGGTTGGCAAGAGGAAGGGAAAGGTGCTGATGTGTTCTTCGCCTGACCTAAAGGAATGTTAAGTGACTACGTAGTCCCCACAAGAGGGATCATGCAGTCTAGTTTGGTCAGCTGTGTACTGTATGGTTAGCAGATCCACGGGTTTGGCCCCCGATGGATATTTTGAGAAAGTTATGCTCAGGTGTATACCTGTCTTTCTTCAAGGAGGATCACATGTTGTGTATCATCAGTGAATCCTCAATGATCTTTGAAGGTTTCCGAGGCCTTGGCATTGTTTCACCAAGCCTCATAAACAGACTTGAACTTCCTTCGATGTTCCATATAGATTCTTTTAAATTGCTTATATACTTCTTCAATGTGCATATACTTGCTGGGCGTAAATCGCTCACCCATGTTGAATATTAATGTCTTGTAGAATAGAACGCTAAGGCTGAACCCTCTGATAACGGGAAAGCAAAGATGATAAACTACTAAGTTATTTACTCTTTTGATAAGACTGAGGAAGGAAGGAAGGAAGATATGAAGGAAGGGAAGAAGATATTAGAAGTAGTGTTGATTTTGGTTTGTAATTAAAGATGATGTAATAACTTCCACTGTATTGTATTATGCTTGGGTTGTAATAACTCTCTAATACTGCCCTTCTCTAGTATTTATGCTATGAATGGATATATGATTATCTTTTCCTTCTTTTGATGAAGCCCTGATCCATTAAGGGATTTTGGGGTCGTCACAGTTGGTATCAGAGCCCAGTTACGGCCAGAAGTGATTCGTAATGAAACACTGCCCGTAAGCTGCATCCAGTATTAGGGAATACTGCGTTAAGTCCCAGAATTCTTCAAGAAAAGGGAATTTGGGAAGTTGACGCTATAATGGAAGTACTAACGCATGTTAATGGGTTCCAATATAGGTTTTACTAGAGTCAAGATAAGATTAGGACTGCTTAGTAATGATAAGAGCAAACTAAGGCACCACCTTTTTGACTGATCATTGCGTTGCGTTTTATTGAGAAGTTTAGAATTACTGACTTGGATTGTTTAAGGTAGATGGCCAGAGATCGCTCTAGATCCCCCGCACTTTTTCGTAAGGTAGATAGCCCAGTTTTCGACGTCTCATCCGACGAGGAGGAGCCTAGCGTAGAATCTCCATTGTTAACTCCTGCATTACCCGACAGGCAGCAACCATGTCCAATGCAAGAAGGCCCCAGCCCTGCCCCAGCACACCAACACAAGAAGTTAGATCCTCTATCGTTCGTCGAGGACCGCGCATTCGCCACACAGCACGGAAGAGTATACGACGTCATCATTTCAGCTGTAACCATGGTATGGCGCATGATGCCCCTACACCAGGGCAGGATACTCCTAGACTCGCCTCGCTTTTACCTCGGGTGTCAGTACTATCCCATGACAGATTGGTACGTGAGTATGATGTAGAAGTTTACCATCGCCTGGCAGCTCGCACCATGATAGTTCAACGATAGGCTGCCACTATTACCAGGTTTCACACAGCAGCATCAGCATGGTAATCCTCTTTTTGGTTGACTCAAAGCCTGTACCATCTGCTGTCACTGGAAATGCATGCACAGATGGTAGCAGCAGCAGCAGCTAATCCCACGATGGCATGTTTGGAACAAATGAGCAACTACTGCGTGCGCCGCATTGAGGAGACACGTATGCAGTCTCGACATTGGGAAAGGGAGGCAAAACGCGAAGGATCATTAGACACGGAAGATGAGGAGGATTAGTTATAGAAGCTGATGTGAAATTTAAGTGGAAGTTATTTTGTGCTTGTTTTGAACTATGTTGGGTAGTTGCGGCTATCACAGGTGTATTTTGCCCTGATATTGTATTTTGGCTTGTGTCGGGCTTAAGGATGTTTGAGGGCGATGCCTATGACAGTCTCTTATGTACATGAATGATAAATATTTTGATGTATCTAAATGCTTATGTGTTGCTTAATGCTTTTCACCTTATCAATTTATAAATTCTTGAGCCACGTAAGGAATGGAATGTTTCGAGGAGGATGTTTAACTCTTTTTATATATTATTAGATTATGGCCAGAGGAAGGAGACCAGGAAGACCTGGGAGAAGAAATCTCCGTAATGAATTGTCAAGGTCTGAAAATTTGGCACGTTTAGAAAAGGAAAACCAAGCTGAAAATGTTGAAGAAGTTGTCGTAGAGGATGATAGCTCGGAGGAAGTGGTGGGGATGAACCGCAATCCCCCACATTTTCCACCACCACCCCCTGTTAATGACAATAATTTCGCCAACAATAACGCTACAGGGAATGCGAACGACAACCCGTTAGCTCAATTTCTTCAGATTATTCGCGAGGCCATGGCCGCGAACCAACCAGCACCACCACCACCTCAACCACCAAGGCCTACTGCCCGTGGTTCATGTATCCGAGAGTTTACTGGCATCAACCCACCGACCTTTGATGGGAGAGGAGGACCCACTGCAGCACAATATTGGTTGGAGGAGATTGAGAAAGCCTTTGACTTAGTAGATGTGCCAGAAGATTGCAAGACTATGTATGCGGCTTACATGCTGAAAGAGGAAGCCAACCACTGGTAGAAAGGTGCCAAGAGAATGGAGCTAACAAAAAGGGAAACCGCAAGGAACACCAATACAGTGATAACTTGGGAATTGTTTACCTAGAAATTCAGGGAGAAATTTTACCCCCTCAGTGTCTCTAATGCAATGGAGTTAAAATTTCTTAATCTGAAGCAAGGGTCCATGACGGTGGATGAGTATAAGGCAAGGTTTAATGAACTGATGAGGTATGCTCCTCATCAGGTGAGCGATGAAGGAAGGAAAGCCCAAAGATTTGAGCAAGGATTGAACCCTTGGATCCTGAGGCAGGTAGCAATTTTCCAGCTAGAAACTTTTGATGCAGTGGTGGAAAAGGCAAGGATCGCTGAATGGAGCAATAAGGCAGTACATGAGTACAGTCGGGAAAACAAGAAGGAAGGGAAGAGAAAAAAAATGATAAAGGAAACCACCAGAACTTTGCTGGTGTGATTATGAAGAAGGAAGAAGAAAGCAACAATAATAGTAGTCTGATCAATAGTGGAAAGAGGAAGTGGAGGGAGCAATCATCTGATGGCATTGCAAGGAGGACTGTTGTATGTTCAAAGTGTGGGAATAACCATGGCTCAACTCCATGCTTGAGGGGGAAGGATGTTTGCTTCAAGTGTCGCCAACCAGGACACTTCTCCTCAAACTGCCCGACGTTGAACCCTATCGCGGTTCCGCCACAAGGGAGATCACAACAACAACAGCCTCAACAAATTAAGAGACCGCTTGCTGCGGTAAGGACATGTTATACATGTGGAATGGAAGGGCACATTTCTCCTAATTGCCCTCAAAAGAAAAGTGGCAGACCAATGCTGAAAGGAGACAACACCGTGCTCGTGTGGCCACAAGCAAGGACTTACAATATGATGGTGCAAGATGCTGTGGCTTCTGACGATGTTGTGATAGGTACACTACTAGTGAGCTCCATACCTGCTCATGTGTTATTTGATTCGGGTGCTACCCGTAGTTTTATTTCTGAACGATTAGCTAGTAGCATGCTAGTATTGTCTGAGCTTCTACCTAATCCCTTAGAGGTAGTCGTTGCTAATCGTGAAGTAGTGAACATTTCTCATGTCTACAGAAATTGCACCTTGAAGATAGATCAGTATGAATTCCTTGTTGATCTTATTCCTTTTCCTTTGGGAGAATTTGATGTAATATTGGGTATGGACTGGTCATTTAAATACCAAGCCAACATTGATTGTAAGAAAAAGCGTGTAGTCTTACGCTCTCCCCAAAAGGAGAAGGTTTGGTTCCATGGAGCCAAGATGGTGAAATCATCGCCATTCTTGACCATGATCCAAGCACAGAAAATGGTTCGCAAGGGTTACGAAGCCTTCTTGGCTTATGTGCATGATACTGACATAGATGAAATTAAGATCGAGGATGTCCCTGTTGTAAAGGAGTTTGCAGATGTATTTCCAGAAGAGTTGCCTGGATTACCCCCGAATAGAGAAATGGATTTTGAAATCAACTTAATCCCTGGTACCGCCCAATCTCCAAGGCCCCTTACCGTATGGCACCATCTGAGCTAAAAGAACTAATGAAGCAGTTGCAAGAACACTTAGAACGAGGATTGATCAGACCAAGTGTCTCACCATGGGGAGCGCCAGTGCTATTCGTTCGAAAAAAAGATGGATCGATGAGACTTTGTATTGATTATCGAGAACTGAACAAGGTCACAATCAAGAATAGGTACCCCTTGTCGAGGATAGATGACCTTTTTGACCAGCTCAGAGGAGGGAGGTACTTCTCAAAAATCGATCTTCGCTTAGGGTATCATCAATTAAAGATCAAAGAGGAAGACGTACCGAAGACGGCATTCCGAACTCGCTATGGCCATTATGAATTCTTAGTGATGTCTTTTGGATTGACGAACGCGCCAGTAGCTTTCATGGACTTAATGAATTGCATTTTCAAACCATTCTTGGATAAGTTCATCATTGTTTTCATTGATGATATTCTTATATATTCGAAGACGGCTGAAGAACATGAGGAACACCTAAGGACAGTGCTGGAGATTTTAAGAAAAGAGCAATTATTTGCAAAATTTTCTAAATGTGAATTCTAGCTAAAGGAAGTGAAGTTCCTTGGTCATGTGATCAATGAAATTGGCGTCACAGTGGACCCCAGTAAGATAGAAGCAATCATGAGGTGGCCTCAGCCAACAAACCCAACGGAGGTTAGGAGTTTCTTAGGGTTGACAGGCTATTACCGGAGGTTTGTTAAAGATTTCTCAAAATTAGCTGTGCCTTTGACGATCTTGATGAGAAAGAGCGTAAAATTTGATTGGACTTCTGATTGTGAGAAGAGTTTCCAGGAATTGAAGACGAGGTTAACTACAGCCCCTATTCTGACCTTACCGGATGACAAGGGCAATTTCATTATTTATAGCGATGTGTCAAAACAAGGACTTGGAGCAGTTTTGATGCAGTATAGCAAGGTAATTGCTTATGCCTCGAGGCAGCTAAAGGATTGCGAGAAACGATATCCTACGCACGACATAGAATTGGCAGCTATCGTCCTTGCGTTGAAGATTTGGAGGCACTACCTTTACGGTGAGAAGTGCGAAATATATACTGACCACAGAAGTTTGAAGTATATATTTACGCAAAAAGAACTCAACTTGCGACAAAGACGTTGGTTGGAGTTGATTCAGGATTATGACTGCTCCATCAACTACCACCCTGGGAAGGCAAATGTGGTTGCAGACGCGCTCCGCCGTCGTGAAAGACTGAACGTGATAACCATCCAGGAAGATGTCATAAAAAAATTCGAATGTCTACAGCTGGGTACACTTACCACTGCCCAGAGGACGGAAATAGAAGAGGAGATTCGGGCTCGGCCTCAATTGCACAACCTCATTAAAGTCGCACAAGGAGGGCATTGTGAAGAAAGGGACAGATTAATTAAGGGAGAGAAAGGCAAATTTCTCATGCATAACGATGGACTTTTACAATATGAAGGTCAAATATGGATTCCTGTGAAAACCAAATTGAGACAAGAGCTCCTCCACGAAGCCCACAACTCAAAATTTTCCATTCATCCAGGAGGCACGAAGATGTATCAAAATTTGAAACAAAATTTTTAGTGGCCCAACATGAAGAGGGAGATAGCTGAGTGGGTAAGCAGATGCTTAACGTGCCAAAGGGTTAAGGCAGAACATCAAAAACCAAGCGGACTGCTACAACCATTGGAAATCCCTGAGTGGAAGTGGGAATTTATCACGATGGACTTCGTAGTTGGTTTACCAACCACGCTTGGAGGGATTTGGGTCATAGTCGATAGATTGACCAAATCAGCACACTTTTTGGCTATAAAGTATACATACAAGATGGATCAAATGGTGAGGTTATATGTCAAGGAAATTGTAAGTCGACATGGAGTGCCAGTCTCCATCGTCTCTGATCGAGATCCGAGGTTTACCTCAAGGTTTTGGAAGAGCTTCCAAGAATATCTAGGGACAAGGCTAGACATGAGTACAGCCTATCACCCCCAGACTGATAGTCAATCTGAACGCACTATTCAAACCCTAGAAGATATGTTACGAGCTTGCGTTCTCGATTTTAAAGGGCATTGGGACAACCATCTACCACTGATTGAATTCGCCTACAATAATAGATATCATGTCAACATTGGCATGGCGCCGTTTGAAGCGCTGTATGGTCGAAAGTGCAGAACTCCCTTTTACTGGAATGAAGTGGGAGAAAGGAAGTTAATTGGACCAGAGATAGTCCAACAGACTGAGGAAGCGATCAAGGTGATCAGAACAAGAATGAGGGCGGCTCAAGACCGACAAAAGCAATATGCTGATCAACACAGGAAAAACCAAACCCTGGAAATTGGAAGTTATGCATTACTGAAAGTGTCACCCTGGAAAGGCGTAATGCGTTTTGGTAAGAAAGGAAAGTTAAACCCTTGCTATGTGGGACCATTTGAGGTATTGAGGAGGATTGGTGAAGTGGCCTATCAATTGGCACTGCCACCGGCTTTGGGCCATGTGCATGATGTATTTCATATATCAGTGTTGCGTCCTTATAAAGATGACCACAGAGGAATAATAGACTATCAACCAATAGATCTGTAACCGAATTTAAGATATGAAGAGGTCCCTGTCCAGATATTAGATCGACAAGTTAAAATGCTTAGAAATAAAGAAATTTCTTCTGTAAAAGTGTTATGGAGGAATCATAGTGTGGAGGAAGCTACTTGGGAGCTTGAAAGCGCTATGGTTAACAAGTACCCCCATTTGTTTGTTAGCTAAGTTTCGAGGACGAAACTTCTTTAAGGGGAGGAGGATGTGAGAACCCAAAAATCTCAATGAGATTTTGATTATGAGATTTATTTTATTTTCTACATGAAGGTTTATTTCCTTATTGGTTATAAATAATGAAATTATATTTTCTTATAAAAATTCAATGGCAATGTGATGTCCAAAAGATTTTAAATGTATTTTGAAGCTCAAGTATTTAAAAGGTTATTGCATTCAAGAATTGTCTTGTGAGAGGGTGTGTTCACGCGGGAAAGGGCTCACCAAGTGTGAACAAGATTAGCTACAGTACCCATTTTTATTTTAAAACCTACTGCGGGGAGACAGTAGCATTTAATGTGCATCACCTCTATTAGTGCCATAGAGTGGGTTATGATAAACGACCGATGGGTACTAGCAGCTGTTGCAACCAACCTTTTTCTCATCAGTCACTTCTTTTCTTTTCATAGCCAACGGCTTATATCAAATAAATCCGATGGCCTTTGTTGCTAAACAGGTGACATATATATATATATATATATATATATATATATATATCACGTTGGTATAACCCTTGCCCCACTTTCATAAACTTCTATACGGGGTACCAGCAAATCCAAACTTACTCTCTAAACAACTGTCCTTTTTGGAAGAACAACTAGAGCTTTTAACTCTTTCTTGCCACCAAGGAGGTAAGAGCATTTCATTAAAGTCCTGCTCTATTTCTTACACTTTTGTTCGGTCATACATACCACGTTTAATACTTTGTTCATTTATTTCCAAAAGTATGACTTGATGCATGTTTTAACGCCCGGAGTTAATGTCATTTATTTTAGAAAGCTACCCAAGATGAGTGTAAAAATGTTGACAACCACCTGGTAGACAAACCTATAACTACCAAAACATTATTTTGTCAGTAGTTATAACCCAATGCTTGAGTATTCTTCAACTTGAGTTTGAACCCTAAACCGTGTCTAGGATGGCATGTAGACCATAGAAAATGTTATGTATCACTGAGAGAATGATGAGTTTTGACCTAAGTATGGTTATGGTTACGAACACCACCCTTGGAGGAGTGAGGAAGACACTACTGTATATGAGACAAGTCTTAACCTAGTCTCCGACGGGTTTGAGATAGTCTCTGACCCTGTAAAATAGTCCTTGGGAGATTTCTAAGTTTAGTCTCTGATGACGTCAGCCTTAGTCTCTGATGACGTCAGCCTTAGTCTCTGAAAGACTACGTTTAGTCTCTGATGACGTCAGCCTTAGTCTCCGACAGGCTAAGTTTAGTCCCTAATGACGTCATCCGTAGTCTCCGATGAGTTAAAGTGAAGTAATTCCTTGATGCACAGTTTGTTTTTGAAACTATAAAATATTATTTTCTTAAATTATTTTAAGATGTTTTAATTGATTTCTTAACCTCAACAGCTTTTATATCAAATTGAGACGTTAAAAGTTAAGGACATCACATGTGCATTTTCTCTCATACTTTAACCAAGATATTAAATTCATCTTGTGATATGTATATTCTTACAGAATTTTCCACTCACGAGTAAATTAAATTTGATTGAGTGCAAAGGACCGAGGCAAGTATATTCACAATCTTATGTTTAATTGCAAGTTGATGCAAGTATATACATTCAATCTGATGTTTATTTCAGTTTAACGCATTACCATTTGATTCGATATGCGTGCAAGGCTTGAATTATGTTTCAATTGTTTTTTTTATGAATGAGCATGCTATGCTTTAAATTCCGCTAGCGTGATATGAATGATGATGCATGGATATAAATGAGCTTTGAATTTCAGCTATGTTACAATCTTATATCTGTGCAAATGAATGAGAATGATGTCCCTTAAAGGGGTTATGCCACATGGTTGGCAAGAGGAAGGGAAAGGTGCTGATGTGTTCTTCGCCTGACCTAGAGGAATGTTAGGTGACTACGTAGTCCACACAAGAGGGATCATGCAATCCAGTTTGGCCAGCTGTGTACTGTATGGTTAGCAGATCCACGGGTTTAGCCCCCGACGGATATTTTGAGAAAGTTATGCTCAGGTGTATACCTGTCTTTTTTCAAGGAGGATCACATGTTATGTATCATCAGTGAATCCTCAATGATCTTTGAAGGTTTCTGAGGCCTTGGCATTGTTTCACCAAGCCTCATAAACAGACTTGAACTTCCTTCGATGTTCCATATAGATTCTTTTAAATTGCTTATATACTTCTTCAATGTGCATATACTTGCTGGGCGTAAATCGCTCACCCTTGTTGAATTTTAATGTCTTGTAGGACAGAACGCTAAAGCTGAACCCTCTGATAAGGGGAAAGCAAAGATGATAAACTACAAAGTTATTTACTCTTTTGATAAGACTGAGGAAGGAAGGAAGGAAAGAAGATATGAAGGAAAGGAAGAAGATATTAGAAGTAGTGTTGATTTTGGTTTGTAATTAAAGATGATGTAATAGCTTCAGTTGTAATTGTATTATTCTTGGGTTGTAATAACTCTCTAATACTGCCCTTCTCCAATATTTATGCTATGAATGGATGTATGGTTATCTTTTCCTTCTTTTGACGAAGCCCTGATCCATTAAGGGATTTTGGGGTCGTCACAGTTGGTATCAGAGCCCAGTTACGGCCAGAAGTGATTCGTAATGAAACACTGCCCGTAAGCTGCAGGACTTTAATGAAACGCTCTTACCTCCTTGGTGCAAAGAAAGAGTTAAAAGCTCTAGTTGTTCTTCGAAAAAGGATAGTTGTTTAGTGAGTAAGTTTGGATTTGGTGGTACCCCGTATAGAAGTTTATGAAAGTGGGGCAAGGGTTGTACCAACGTGATATATATATGTCACCTGTTTAGCAACAAGGGCCGTTGGATTTATTTGATATAAGCCGTTGGCTATGAAAAGAAAAGAAGTGACTGATGAGAAAAAGGTTGGTTGCAACGGCTGCTAGTACCCATCGGTCGTTTATCATAGCCCACTCTATGGCACTGATGGAGGTGATGCACATTTAATGCTACTGTCTCCCCGTAGTAGGTTTTAAAATAAAAACGGGTACTGTAGCTAATCTTGTTCACAATTGGTGAGACCTTTCCCGCGTGAACACAACCTCTCACAAGACAATTCTTGAATGCAATAACCTTTTAAATACTTGAGCTTCAAAATAGATTTAAAATCTTTTGGACATCACATTGCCATTGAATTTTTATAGGAAAATATAATTTCATTATTTATAACCAATAAGGAAATAAACCTTCATGCAGAAAATAAAATACATCTTATAATCAAAATCTCATTGAGATATTTGGGTTCTCATAGATCCACAATGAGAAAATAAGTGGACAAGCCCAAGTTCTGGAATTATCCTTAGTTTAAAATTTACTTCGTTTTCCAGAATTTTATTTTAGCCAATTCTTACCTAATATTAGTCGATTAATTAATGAGCTCTTCATTTGGTGGCATTAGGTGGCTAAGTCTAGAATCTTCTTTTCACTCCAATATAAAGGAGATCTTGTATTCATTTTTTTATCATCAAGCAATTCGTCAACAATTCTTCTTTTAATCATATAAATACTTGTTTTTTTTTCTTTACTCGCTTTAGTGATGCGTCAATTAATGATGAGGTCCAAAAAGAGTTGGTTGAAAAGATTAATAGCATTGGTCCAAAATGAGAGAATAAGTGGACAAAC
>CM025788.1:28180644-28248456 GCA_014636745.2 Centella asiatica
CAACAATTCTTCTTTTAATCATATAAATACTTGGTTTTTTTTTCTTTGCTCGCTTTAGTGCTGCGTCAGTTAATGATGAGGTCCAAAAAGAGTTGGTTCAGAAGATTAATAGCAATGGTCCAAAATGAGAGAATAAGTGGACAAGCCCAAGTTCGAGAATTATCTTTACTTTAAAATATACTTAGTCTTCCTGAATTTTTTTTAGTCTTCCTAAATTTTCTTTTAGCCAATTCTTACCTAATATTGGTTGTCATTAATTGACTAATTAATGAGTTATTTATTTAGTGGCATTAGGTGGCTAAGTGTAGAATCTTCTTTTCACACCTATATAAAGGAGCTCTTGTATTCATTTTTTTATCATCTAGCAATTCGTCAACAATTCTTCTTTTAATCATATAAATACTTGATTTTTTCTCTTTACTCGCTTTAGTGCCGCGTCAGTTAATGATGAGGTCCAAAAAGAGTTGGTTCAAATGATTAATAGCATTGCTCCAAAATGAGAGAATAAGTAGACAAGCCAAAGTTCTAAAATTATCTTTAGTTTAATATTTACGTAGTCTTCCAAAATTTTCTTTTAGCCAATTCTTACCTAATATTAGTTGACTAATTAATGAGCTCTGTATTTGGTGTCATTAGGTGGCTAAGTCTAAAATCTTCTTTTCACTCCTATATAAAGGAGCTCTTGTATTCATTTTTTTATCATCAAGCAATTCGTCAACAATTCTTCTTTTAATCATATAAATACTTGTTTTTTTTTCTTTACTCGCTTTAGTGCTGCGTGTGTTAATGATGAGGTCCAAAAAGAGTTGGTTCAAAAGATTAATAGCATTGGTCCAAAATGAGAAAATAAGTGGACAAGCCCAAGTTCTAGAATTATCTTTAGTTTAAAATTTACTTCGTTTTCCAAAACTTTCTTTTGGTCTTCCAGAATTTTGTTTTAACCAATTCTTACCTAATCTGAGTTGTGTAATTAATGAGCTCTTTATTTGGTAGCATTAGGTGGCTAAGTTTAGAATCTTCTTTTCACTCCTATATAAAAGAGCTCTTGTATTCATTTTTTTATCATCAAACAATTCGTCAACAATTTTTCTTTTAATCATATATGTGGCGCCTCCGAAAATCCCCCAAGCCGGACCCCGGACACTGTCAGCGATTTGGGTGACAGTCCCCGAGATCCTCAGGCTGGAACCCCAGGCTGCACCAGAAAATTACAACACAATATCACAACAGCAAAACAAATAACACAGCCAAGCCTTAACAACATACCTGTGGGAAATATATTGCCAAAATACATTATTACAAAATCTTAAGGTCCACATCATCTTACAAAACCTCAAAGCTTGAAAGTCAACAAGCTGCAGCGGAAACAAAACTCTAGATAGCTCATAAGGCCTTACAACTTAATCATACTCAAGCAATTCTCTCCTTCCCTCTCTTAGGGAACTCAGCCTTCACGACATAACCTGAAAAACATTCATAGAATTCCACATGAGCGTTTACGCTCAGCAAATATACATTCATAAGCTAGAAGAAAAGATAATTCAAAAGCTTTAGTATTCATTGAGGTTAGGCGAAGCAATGCCAACACCTCCTGAAAAATCAATCAACATGTATCATCTAGGGTTCCCGAGTGATAACAAGGGGTTGGCCCTCTCTCAATAAATCAAGATTCACCCTTTACTCATCAGATAATGTACCACTTGACCAGACTGATTATTATCTGACTATCATACATAATCAAATTTCATCCCAGCTGGTCAGCCTGGTCGTTTGATTCATCATTTGACATACGTAGTCCTTCGCAGAAAGCATATGGTCTGCGGAAAGAAATCTCATTACCGATGCCTTGCCTCGGTCTATCATTCTTTATCATTATTGGCCAGAATATCAGGCGAAAGTATTCAACAGCCCCTTAACTTTCCATATGGATATATCTTCTTGTAAACATTTTCTAAATTTTGAATAGCCTTGACGTGCTAATCAATGAAAAGCAGCAACTACCAACAACACATATTGGCGTGCTCAACAATTAAAAGACAGTGATCATCACAAGTGGAACTATATATATCCATACAGAAGTTACTTGGGTGTGCATACAAGTCCATGACTTGCAACACCTAAACATCATCTTTATCATCATTTGGTGTGCTAGGAACTTTAAACACTAGCAAACACCCAATAACACATAGTTCAATCATCAACATTTTTTTCACGCACATCGGATTCAATGATCGTACGTTACTTAATCATAAAAGAGATCATCATCATGCATAGGCATTAACATCATTCATTTACGTAAATCGAATCAATGATTATACGTAATCCGTAAGAAAGAAGTGGAATGAATATATACTTGCCTTGGTCCTTAGCTAAAGTTCACTATATCAGTTGAAAAAGGTTTCTGCATAACATCATTGTGGGTATATCATGAGAAATCCAAACTTAATAGATGGCTATTCATATAGAAAATGGTTATCAGGGCATGAGGTTGCCCATCGGGGAAAATTTCACTCGTCATAGACTATTTAACTCATCAGAGATTGCTGACGTCATCTTTACTCATCGGAGACTAGGGATGACGTCATCGGAGACTATTAAACCCATCAGGGACTGATGACGTCATCTTAACTCATTGGAGACTAAGGGTGACGTCATCATCAGAGACTAATTATTCCTTCATCAGAGATTACGGATGACATCATCGGGGACTAAACTTTAGCCTGTCAGAGACTAAGGATGACATCATCAGAGACTAATAATCTTAACAGGGATTGATGACGTCATCTTAACCCATCGGGGACTAAGGGTGACGTCATCGGAGACTAGTTATTCCTTCATCAGAGACTAATTACCCCATCAGGGACTGATGACGTCATCTCTAACACATCGGGGACTAAGGCTGACGCCATCGGAGACTAACATCAACATAGTCGGAGACTAATGCTGACGTCATCAGAGACTAACAACATCTCATCAGAGACTAACAATTTCTTCATCGGAGACTAACTCCAACCCATCAGAGACTAAGTTGGACCTTGTCTCAGATACAGGGTCATCTTTCTCATTCCTCCAAGGGTGGTGATCTCAACCACAACTCTATAAATCAACTCTCAACATGCTTTAAGCTATGAGCAACACTTCTAGACACAAAAGAATATAATCCTTTATTTTTCTTTCTTAAAGACTTGCTCCTACAGCTAAACTTCTCGGATACCAAGCGAAAAGAAAGACAAAAGAGAACTTAAGATTTTTACCTCCTGGGTTGACGAAAGAGATCAAACCTTGTTTGAAAGTAATTGTCCAAAAGAGAGAACTTGAGATTAAACGAAGATGGTAGGTTTAAAGAAGAACTTTGGAAAAGGAAATCTTTTGAAAAGAGACTGAAATGTTCATCCGAATGAGGTATTTATAGTAGGCTGAAATTAAATTTTGAAATAAAATGATTGGTTAATCTGGATGGTAAAAATGGCTGCTCATCATAATTCTTAACAGCTAAGCATTGTAATAAACCTGTTGTCCTTCATGCACATACGTTTAATCCACTTGACGACACACAAGCAGTTTATTAATCAAATTAACATACGTACACAATGATGTCATCAAATATAAACATCATTGTTTATCCTTGCAACCAAAAATCAAACAACAACAACCCCTTTAATGGGTCCGAAAATATTAAGATATTCAAAAACATCATATATTAACTATACACGTTAATATATATAGAGGAGAAAAAAAAATGAAATAAATTATTTATAGATAAACAAATTTTCCGGGTCGTTACAATATAAATACTTGGTTTTGTTCTTTACTCGCTTTAATGTTGCATGACTTTGACAACCATGCTCGATTGTTCCACTGGGTTTGTAAAATTTGCGAGAAATTACTAATTCCCAAAACTGCAACGTTTTGTTCAACTGTTCATATGGCCAAGAGTAAAATTGTTTAATTAATGTTGGTATTTGAAGTTGAAATGGTAGAGTTTCAAATCGAAGCATGACCTAAAATAGTGGTGCATTCTTATGGCATCAAAAAGAACTCTTTAAAATGATTGAATCCAAGCCTAGCTAAACTGGTTTACTGAATCAAGCAGTACTTAATACCTTTTGTGAATTACGGTACAAATTAATTTGTAGCTCATAACTCAAAAAGGATATTTTTCCTGAAAATCTATATAAGAGATTAATGCAGCAGATAGCTCAATCCAATTAAAAATCTTCTCAACAAAAGGTCATAACAAATGCCACTTTCAGATAAGAAAGTCAATATACAACAGTTGAATTACGGTACACATTAATTTGTAGCTCACAACTCAAAAAGGATATTTTTCTTGAAAAACTATATAAGAGATTAATGAAGCAGATATCTCAATCCAATTAAAAATCTTCTCAAGTTAGATACTAAAGAACAAAAGGTCATCACAAAGGCCACTTTCAGATAAGAAAATCAATAAACAGTTAGCTGTCTAAGAAAATCAACATACAACAGTTCGCTGTCTTTTAATTTAATGCAGAGTACATTGAATAAAAGGAAACTCTTTAATACGAAACTTAAAAACATTAAAAATAAACCCACAATTAGGCATTAAAATATGATCAGCCGATTAACTAAATTAAAACTAAGTTCTTCCTCTGAATCAACACCAACATCATTGAGAACTTCTCAACAGCTTCAATTGTATTCATGACACCGTCTCGTTCCATTCCCAACCCAAATGGGAAAATAAGTGAAAAAGAAACATCATAAACTTCATAAAATGTTTCCATAAGAACCGATAGACAACTTGTTCAAACACACTAAAACTTAATGAAGAGAAATTGAAAGTTTAATTCCAATCCATCTGATAAATAACACGCATTCATCAAGGTTATGAACACATTAAATATTTTTAACTCTACCAGTATAGTCATTCAGAAATGAAGAACCATCAACCTCACATTGTGTCCCCAGTTTCTAACACTCCGTTTGACTATCATTTCATCAGCCTCATTCTAACCTGATTCTTCATTTCACCTACATTAGTCGCAAAATGTAAGTCAATATTCATAGACTTATAAAAAATAATCTGCATCGATATCCGCTGCCTTCACATCAGCAAACACGTCACCTAGTTAGTTATACCGGCTCCACTTCGGACAATTACACAATCACTAATTACAGCGTTATCAGGTGTCAATACTCAAAATCATGTGACACTCGGCCAACTTTGATAGTGAATCTAACATTAAATCATATATTAAGATTTGGCAAAACCTGTATAGTATAAATTAAGCACGACATCTGTCAACTATTCATGCACGCATATTGTATCATCGGATATTATATACAAAAATTAAGGGATCAACCTCGCCCAAATAACTACTTAAACACCTCTTTAAGTTTTATCGAATGATAAAACTGCAAAATGCAAAAGGAAAAGGGAGACAAAGCAGAGCACAAAATCTTTTATTGCTAGAATAGTTTTATATTTCAAACAAAAAGGAAATAATATGAGAGAATCCGAAAAGAAAAACAGAGGTGAGAAAAGAAAGTTGTGGCATATACTTTGACAAAAACTCAATCCATTTCCATACAGAAACAAGGACTGACTAATTGTTAATGATCACTCCTAATTGCAGGACAATTGTATTTTGTACGAAGTTAGTATACGCTGAACGAGAAGATAGATTTTTTGAATTAAAAGGTCATAGACGCCGGACAAGACAAGTACATGCTATACTTTGTTTATTTCCTTTTGCGTTGGAATTGTGTAACTATTTTAAACTCTTCAAGTTCCCTAGTCTGGAATGCATCTGTGTTGTCTACGTATTTTCCACAAGGTCATTTGGTATTTACCCATACAATTAAAATAGCCTACACATAAGACTCCAGAAGTAGTGGCCGATTATCTTGTACACTTGTACCCATCATCTACATAAGTACAGAGCACTGACAAAGTATTCAATATAAATCGTAGAAGAAAAATTGCAACTCTCGAATCTTAAAGGATTCATCCACACTTTTTAAGTGTTTAACGGTTGGCATTACTATTTTGTGGAGCAATTGCATGCGGTATATAATCAATTTGCAATTATTACCGGGAATGGAAGCTCTGGAAAGAAAAGTGGATACTCCAATATATATTTCAGAGGAAGAATTCCCCTTTCCTTTCGTACAGATCCTAAATTTTCCATTTTAAACATAATTAAGTGAAATTGGTTTTGAAATGCCGTTACAATTAGATTGTTTCCTCATGTTTCCAATTGAAAAGCTGCAATTTTTGATTTTGGGGAATTTAGTCGATATTCTATTACGAAAATTAGCCCCTTTCTATATAACATAGATTAGCTTGACACTCAATGAATTTGTTGTCTGAAGTCCTATGTTGCCCGTAATTTGTTTTAACTAAAACAGTAAAACAAAACCTAGAACAATAACAAATAGTTTGAAATCACACAAGAAAACAATTTAGATATGCAATACTTCTTTTCATTTAATTTCCAAATATCATTCATATAGTAAAATAAGAACCCAAAATATAATAGTCGTCCATAACTATTTAAAGGTGTCATACCAGTAGGCCTGCAGTAATACCAAAGATTACTAAATCCCAAACCATTATAGAGAATGACCGTGATCTTAGTAGTTTTCATGGAGTTTTTTTTTCCACATGTGTGAGATCACTAAGGAGTTTAGCTGCATGACTTTTCTTGCATGTCAACCTGTTATGTAACTTCTCTTATACGTACTTTTTTCTTATTGCACCAGCTCCCTTATTTTGTTGTGTAAATTATCTTTGCAGCTTATCTCTTTGAGCTTCTCTGGTTCTTATTGGACTAGCTTCCTTATTTTAATCTTCAAGTTTGTATAAATTATCTTTGCAGTTTATACACCTGCAAATTTATACATATGTGTGTATTTGTATAACTTTTCTCTTTGAAACTTCTCTAGTAGCCAATTTCTCTTTATTAGATCACATTCTTTATTTTAATTTCACAGCCCAACTAAGTTAGTAGACTGTTGTAGTCAACCATGTATCATCTTCAATTACAAATGATAATTTATCCTCTGATGACCATTTAAACTCTGATAAGTTAGTCTCTGATGGTCATTTAGTTTCTGATGCATATTAGGAGTTATTGTACAGTTTCAACAATAGTTTCTGAAAATGGCATTATCAACTGCTGAACTCATTTTGTAAATTATCTCCTGATGATTTTCCTTGATGAACAAATTATCCCTTGAACAAGGAATTATCCCCTAATGAACAAATTATTCCCTGATGAAAGATTTATCCCCCGATAAACAAATTATCCCCTGATAAACAAATTATCCCCTGATGCAGTTGAACATCAATTCAGCAATATTCAAGTTCAGTTCATCAATCTTCAATATTCAATCTTTAGGTTTAGTTCATATTTGAACAAAATGAAATATCGTATTTGTAGAAAGGGGGTTGAATACAAACACCACACCCTTTTTTCTTCACTCTTTCAAACTCTTCACATGAAAACTAGAATAGCTACAAGTTTATCCCCTCATGAGAATGAACCCAGAAAAACAGTATAGTTATTTAAAAAGAATACACAAAGATTCAAGTTAAAATAGTTGTATTATAACTTGGATTTTTCTGAGAATCTGTATAATTACAAAATGATTAAACAACTATAAATCTGTAAGTGAATACAACTTCTTATCTCACACACTAGCTACAATTTCTCTCTGAAATATTTTTCTCAAGAATTATTACGAAACTTCTCTCTAGTGTATAAAGATGATTGAGATATTTCTAAGTATTTTGATATCTTGTATTTTTCTCTTCCATCTATCTTTTTGGTAGCGTGTAACAACTATTACATATATAGGAAAACAGAGATAGAACTCATGTGCTTATCATACATCTTTTTCAACGTAGCCAAAATATATCATGTGTTGGGTATAGATGATTGCCTATTTGTAACTTAGGAATATATAACTTAACAAACTTAGCCTTGTCAAATTTAGAAGCACAGCTGTACAACTGCTGTGAATTTGCTCTGTCACTGAAGTTGAAGACCAGACTTAAAAGAGTTAGAATTCTTTAAGGTGTTTTAAGTTGAACTGCGCCAAAGTCCTTACTAGCACCAAACTTGTGACAACAACACCAAAGTGGATAGTCAAGGGAAATACAAGATCATCATATGAATAAAGTTTGGTGAGAGAAGTTCATTAAGATGTTCAATGCTCAACAAACGAACAAATGGTGAAAATATTTATAAGGCATTCTTTCTTACTGAAGAATGAAATCAAAGATTGTTCAACGCCAAACTCAAGAAGCCAGCACCAAAGTCATTTGACTGTCACCAAACCCTGTGCAAAGAACTTCAATGCCAAAGTTATTTGGCTATTGCTAAAATATGTGCAAAGAACTGCAACACCAAAATCATTTGATTGTCGCCAAAGTTTGTGTAAAGTACTCGACGTCAAGGGAAAAATGGTTATCGCAAAAGTACTCGACGTCAGTGGATAAATTGTGAACCTCCAAAGTACTCTGCGTCATTGGATAAATTTTGAAGTATCAAAGTACTTAACATTAATGGATAAATTGTGAAACGCCAAAGTACTCGGCGTCAGTGGAAAAATTATGGAGGGCCAAAGTACTCGACATTAGTGGATAAATGGTGAAGTGCCAAAGTGCTCGGGATTAGTGGATCAAAAGACTTAGCGCCAAAGTGAGGACCATAAGGGAATAATGACCTCAATGCCAAAGTCCACTGATTTCGTACACCAAAAGGAAAGATGACTTCGCACGACATGACAGAGCTATAGAAACAGGAAAGAAAAGTGATTAGACTTTTTTGGCTACTTTTCTAATCTTGACAAGTCTACAACAATCTAAAGCAAGAGAGAGAGAGAGAGAGAGATGAAAAAGTTCTATAGAAAAGCAGGAATGGACAGAAAGCAATCTTTTCATATCTTTACTATATCAACTCCTGTTTGCACACTTTTACATATTTCCATGTAAGGAAAGAGTGCTGAACAAGAAATATGAAAATATATAGACAGCCTCTCTCTATCAAAAAGATGAGTGAAAAATACACAAAAGAGCAAGCAAGAAATAGCTTGATCTTTCTCTCTTGAAAATAAAAATTGAAACTCTTGTTTTAGAAAAGGAAGCTGATTGAAAAAGTTTGAAAAGTGAAGAGTATTGTATTCAACCCTTTTGTTTAAATGATTTTATTAATCATTTAACATTTATTAAAACTTGTTCCTTAATTATTATTTAATTATTTTAATTAAACAATAATCATTTCATAAGTAAATCTTAACCCTAAAAGATTTATCGGTCTTTCATTATTTATTAAACATTTGTTCTTAAATTATGATTTAATTTTTTTAATTAAATAATAATTATTTATCAATTAAGTAATTTATTTCTTAATTACTTTTGAATTAAATGATTTATTGATCATTTAATAATTATTTATAATTTATTCATTAATTATTATTTAATTACTTTAATTAAATAATAATCGGTCTTGATTTATTAATTTAATTAATCAAGAATTAATCTTTAATAAATCTTAACTTAAATTATTTATTTAATCATTTAATATAATTCTATAGTTTATTCCTTAATTATTATTTAATTGTTTTAATTAAATAATAATCATTTATGAATTAATGTTTCGTCACTTAATTGTGGTAATTAAGAAACTCTAACATCATAAATTATTTTTTATTTTTAAATTATAAAAATTTTAATCATGTAAAAAGTTTATTTACATGTCGAAATAATTAATGAAAACTCATTTATTTAATAATTTAAATTGTATAGGTATTTTATTCTTATTTTAAGTATTTGAGAGTAAGAAGACAGTACTAAAGCAAGAGCAGCAAAATAAGAAATCCCCTTTTAAGCTACCTCACTAGTGGATAATTCAATATCTGTTAAGGAAGCCTTATGAGAGGATAATGTAGTATCAGTAGATAATGTTACAGTAGAGTATACTATATCAATAGATAATCTAGTGCAAGTGGATAATGAATTAGAAGATACTTCAAACTCCAATCCAGAAATACCCACTGTTTCAAGGGGAGCTTCTTAAGAAGCTGAGAGCACTATACACCATGAAAAACAAGGAATAAATAAAGCTCCTTCTTTAAGAAGACTTCCTCCACATATCAAATGGAATAGAGATCATCCTATGAAGCAGATTATAGGAGACCTTACTGAAGGTGTTAAAACTAGGAATGCTACTCAGAATGAGTGTCTATATCTCAACTTTCTATCACAGATAGAACCTAAGAAAAAGTTAAATAGGCACTAAAAGATGTTGATTGGGTGATTGCTATGCAAGAAGAACTCAAACAGTTTGTGAGAAACAGTCTAGAGACTAGTGTCAAAACTAAGGAATAAATCTATCATGGGTATTAAATGGGTCTTTAGAAATAACTGGATGAAAATGATACAATGACAAGGAATAAAGCTAGACTGGTTGCAAAAAGTTGTTCACAAGAAGAAGGGATTGACTATGATGAAACCTTTACACCAGTAGTAAGATTGGAAGCAATCAGGATATTCCTTATATATGTTGAACATGCAAATTTCAAAGTGTACTAGATAGATGTTAAGAGTGTTTTCTTAAATGGAAGATTACAAGAAGAGGTTTATGTCTAGCAATGTGAGAACCCATAAATTCAAATAAAATGTATTTCAATTAAATTCATTTTATTATGAAATTTCGTTTCATTTCAACGATCGATAGATTTTACGATTAGGTATACGTGCATTCCACGCCAATCGATGCGCGCACGTCCATTAACGACAAATTATAACGAATGTGACGTTATAAAAATTATGAGACGTTAATCGTAATAATAATCGTATGAGTGCATTCTTTTCTTTTTTGCCTCGTTGGTGCGGGTAAACATCTAAAGAAGAAGAAGAAGACGGGTCGGTCTAACCTGGTCCGCGACCCAAATTTTGACCTAAATTCGACCCAATTCACTTTATTTTATTTTTGGCCCAAATCCAAATTTAAAAATAAAAATTGGTATCAGAGAGGGATAATTTTCATTAACTACAAAAGATCCAAGATGGGTTCTAAAAAGGTTGAAAGGCATCAAAATCCTTATTCTTGAAAAGAAGAATTACAACATGTGGAAAAGAAAAATGACGTTGTTCATCAGAACCCAAAATCCCATATATCTAGGGATTCTTAAAAAAGGACCTTTCATCCCTATGAGACATATTCTTGAAATGACAAAGGATGGTTAGGTCATAGAGCAACACTATGAGCCTAAGGATCCCTCTGAGTATACTGATATAGAGAGGGAGAAGGCATCAATGGATACACACCTTCAACTTATATTAAGTGAAACTCTATATGAGGTGATGTATACATTTGCAAAGCAGATCTGAGACACTTTAGAGGTTTTGTGTGAAGGCATAGAAGAAGTAAGAAAGAACTAGAGGTAGATTCTGGTGACTCAGTATGAAAGCTTCATGGCAAAACCAAACAAAGGCATAATTGAGGTGTTTGAAAGATTCAATAAACTTATGAATGACCTCCAGTTACATGGAAACAGATATGATAATGATGAGGTCAATCTAAATTTTATGCTGACCCTTCTAGACCATTGCTGACAAGTGAAGACAACATAATGGAAAAGAGAGTCCTTGTTGCAAAAGACAAGGGAAAGGAACCTTAGGAATGGCAAGAGAAGAATCTTCTTAAGGAGATTGAGGATTGTGAAGATGATGACAACTACACTCTAGAGGAACTTAATGAACTTAAGAACAAAATTATGACATATATGGCAAGAAAGTTTAAGAATCTCATAATCAAAAGAAACTCAAGATTTACCAAGTCTAGTCCTCAAACAACATGATCCAACTCAAGTAGTGCCTCTAGAACTAACTTCAAAGGTGGTTATAAAACTGGAAGCATTGACAGATCAAAACTTGGATGCTACAACTACAGTGAGTTAGGATACTTTGCTACTAAGTGTAGAAAGTCGAAGCAATCCAAATCTACCAAGGACTATGATGGGCTTAAAAAGAAGTATGACATGATCCTAAAGCAGCAAGGTAAAACCTATATTGCTGAAGGAAAAAGCTACGATAATTCTGATGTCAACATGGCGCTCAAGGCTAGTTCATCAGATGATAGTTCAAGGAAGACCATTCAGGTACCAAATCTCTCTAGCATTAAAATGTCTAACTCATAATATAAAAGAGTTGTTGAAGAACTTAGTGTAGACTTATTTCAAATTCATACTAGCTTAGTTGCTTCTAATGAAGAAAATGCTAGGCTAATAACTGAAATTTAAAACTTGACTGCTAGAAATGAAGAACTTGAACTAGCATATGTCACACTAGAGGCTCTACAGTAAGAGAATGAGTATATAAAGAACAAAGACAAATGTGCCAAAGAGATTGAGGAATTCTTGAGAAAAGAATTATCTCAAAATAAGTTTAAGATTGCTGCTTTCAAGCAGTCTACTGATATCACTAAAGAAATACTTGATCATTCTGTCATAGGATCAAAAGCAGTAATAGGATATGACTATGACAAGAAAACAGGAAAGAAACCTGTGTTAAGAAATAGTGATGAGACTTTTCAAACTGAGAAAGAATCTACTCCTATTTACCTTAAAAAGGTTAAGACTCTCTTATACAAGACTTTTGTATCTAAGTTTGTCCAGGAGGAAGATATCCTTATCAAGCATGAGTTGATGCTTGAAGATGAGAGAGAAAGAAAAGAAAAGAAAGGAGATTCCTGTTGATGCATAAAGGAGATTCTTGTTGATGCATAAAGGAGATTCCTGTTGATGCATAAATAAAAGAAAGGACATTCCTGTTGATGCTTATCAAGCATGAGTTGATGCATAAAGGAGATTCCTGTTGGGGAAATAAATTCCCAAAATGTAAAGCAAAACATGAATCTCACAAATTTCTCTAAGCTGAAAAAGATAGAAACGAAGAGTGAAAATAAAATTCTTGTTAAAAAGGTTAAAGCCAAAAATGTGAGTAATAACAAAAATTCCCTGAGTAACTCTGGAGACAAAAAGAAAAGGGTCAATAGGAATGGGAAAGTAGGAATAAACAAAAGCAATGATTATGCTTCTATTCCCAATGGCCCCAGAAAAAGGTATAAGAACTATAACTTAGTTAATCACTTAACTCACAGTTGCACTAAGGAAGCTAGGAGAACACCTGGGCACTTCTACCATGAACAACAATTTAACAACACCTCCCTGAACAATAGAGCTTATCCTTTCTTTAACAGGTTTGAATGTATGCCATGTGCCATAAATGTTTTATCTAGTTGATTTATTATGATGCATACTTCTCATGAAACTTATAAATATCAAGTTATGCAAAATGCTAAAAGCAAGAATCCCAATCCTCCCAAGGTAAGGAAGGACATTGTCAGTCCCCCTAAGGTCAAAAAGAACACTTCACCCCAAAAAGCTAAAATTAAATTTGTTCCTATTCAACAGTGGTTGAAGAAGGAAGTCCAGGCTGACCTAAAACTTGATAAAGAAGATGCTATACTTAATATTATTAAAATTGTTGATAATAATAATTGTGTATCTCCTAAAGCTTAAGGACCCAACAAAGATTGGGTACCAAAGAAAACTTAAGTGTCTTATAAATGCAGGGCAAGAAAAGGAGCAAAACTGTGTAGATCTTGGACAGTGGTTGCTCTAGGCACATGACTGGTGATAAAGTCCTGTTATCACACTTAAAGGAGAAAGTTGGCCCACTAATGACCTTTGTAAATAAGAGCAAAGGACTCACAATGGGATATGGCTGTTTAGAAGCTGGGAACGACATCATTGAACATGTATCACGGGTTGATGGCCTCAAGCATAATCTGTTGAGTGCCAGTCAATTCTGTGACAAAGGTTTCCTTGTTAGTTTCAAAGATGAGTAGTGCTTCATTACAAACAAGAAGTCTAGAGAACTTGCTCTTTCAATAGTCAGAAAAGGGAATCTCTACATAGTTGAACTCAATTCTACAGACAAAGAAAAGAGTTATGTTTCTACAACAAGGTCTTAAGCAGTGAGAATTGGCTATGGCATAAGAAGCTATCACATCTCAATTTCAAGACAATCAATTCTCTTGTTAAGAAGGAGTTAGTGACAGAACTGCCTCAACTAGAATTCTCTTAAGAAGGATTGTGTGGGCATGTCAAAAGGGAAAGATGACAAAGTCCTCATTCAAAAGCAAGACTGTTACATCCATTATAGATCCTCTTCAACTAATCCACATGGATTTGTTTGGACCTACAAATGTCAAGATAGACATAAAGAAAAGATTTGGTTTAGTAATGATGGTTGACTATTCAAGATTTTCTTGGGTGAGGTTTCTTCATAGCAAAGATGAGAACCCTCAAATAATCATGGACTTCATCAAGAAAGTTGAAAAAGAATCCAACCAAAAAGTGAGAACTCTCAGAAGTGATAATGGAACAAAATTCAGAAATTCAGAACTGAGAGACTTCTATGCTGATAAAGGAATTACACGTCAATTCTCAACCCCAAGAATTCCATAGCAAACTGGAGTGGTTGACAGGAAAACCAGGACTCTTATAGAGGCAGCAAGAACTATGCTTCAAGATGCACATCTGCCTACCTATTTATGGTTTGAAGCAATCAACACTGCATGTTTCACTCAAAATAGGTCTATGATCAACAAGATTCATGGAAAAACTCCATATGAGTTGATGTCAGGAAGAAAACCTATTGTAATGTTCTTGGATGTCTTTGGAAGTAAGTGCTTTGTGCTCAGAGATAGTGAGCACCTTGGAAAGTTTAAGGCTAAAGCAGATGAAGGAATCTTTCTGGGTTACTCACTCACAAGCAAAGCCGAAAAAATTTACATCATCAGCCCGCAAAAAGTTGTGGAGAGTATACATGTCAACTTTGATGACTCTAAATTTCTAGGATTTCAAGATGATCATGAAACTGAACCTCTGAGATTTGAAAATGAAAACCATTCAGGAAACTCAGAGGATTATGAAAAAGAGCTTGTAGTTGCTGTAGAAGAACAAATAGAAAACATCACTCAACCTAGCATTGATAATGCATCTTCATCCAATACAACTTGAGAAAGTGATGGAAACAATTTGACTGAAAATTCAGTTGTTGAGATAAGCAGTAACTCAGGGGGAGTTTTTCATGAATCCACTAGCTTAACTCATGGTGATCACACCACAAATGAAGCCTCCTCATTAAGAAGAGATCTACCAGTGCAAAGGAGGTGGAATAGAAGTCTACCTTTTGACTTAATCATTGGAGATCCTGAAAGTGGTGTAAGAACAAGGAGAGCTACTCAAAATAAGTGTCTATTCTCAAGTTTCTTATATTAAACTGAGCCTATGAAAGTTGAGGATGCATTGTTGGATCCTGATTGGGTGTTTTCCATACAAGAGGAACTCGATCAATTTGAGAGAAACAAAGTCTGGAAACTTGTGCCCAAGCCAAGGAACAGAATCATCATTGTCACCAACTGAGTTTTCAAAAACAAGATGGATGAAGCTGGTATTATAAAAAAGAATAAGGCAAGACTGGTTGCTAAAATGTATTCACAGAAAGAAGGTATTGATTATGATGAAACTTATGCACCAGTGGCAAGGCTTGAAACAATCAGAATATTCTTAGCCTTTGTTGCCTACTCCAACTTCAAGATATACCAGATGGACGTAAATAGTATTTTTCTGAATTAGAAGCTGGAAAAAGAGGTTTATGTCCAGCAACTCCCGACTTTGAAGATTTTAAGCTTCCTAACCATGTTTATAAATTGGATAAAGCACTCTATGGACTGAAGCAAACACCTAGAGCATGGTATGACACTTTCTTCCAATTTCTACTTGAAAATCATTTCACTAGGAGTGTCATAGATAAAACATTATTTTTCTAAAAGCATGCTCATGATATTATACTTGTACAAGTTTATGTAGATGACATTATATTTGGGTCTACTAATGAAAGCTTATACAAAACATTTTCTAAGTTAATGCAGAGTAGGTATGAGATAAGTTTGATGGGAGAGCTGACTTTCTTCTTGGGACTTCAAGTGAGTCAAAGAATTGATGGTATATTCATAAGCCAGTCAAAGTATGTGAAAGATCTCCTAAAGAAGTTCAATCTTGAAGATGCAGCACTTGCAAAGACACCTATGTCAACTACCACCAAGCTTGATGCAGATCTTAAGGGCAAAAAGGTAGAGATCACAACCTACAGGGGTATGGGAGGTTCTTTCTTATACTTTACTGCAAGTAGACCAAATATTATGTTCTCAACTTGTCTCTGTTGCAGATTTCAAGCAGATCCTAGAGAATCTAATCTAATAGCTATCAAAAGAATATTTAGATATCTCAAGGGATCTCTAAATCTTGGCATTTGGTATCCCAAGGATTTAGATTTTGACCTTGTTGGCTACTCTAATGCTAATTATGTTGGATGTAGGATTGATAGGAAAAACACAACTAGAAGTTTTCAATTTCTTAGTGGTAGACTAGTTTCATGTTTTAGCAATAAACAACATTCAGTTTCACCTTCCACTGTTGAGGCTGAATACATTGCAATTGAAAGTTGTTGTGCTCAAATCCTATGGATGAGAAATCAACTTTTGGATTATGGCTTGACCTTCCAATTATGTGTGATAATACGAGTGCCTTAGCCATTACCAACAATCATGTCCATCACTCTAGAACTAAGCACATTGACATTAGATACTATTTTATTCAAGAACATGTTATGAATGGTACCATTGAGTTACATTCTGTCTCTACTGATAAGCAGCTTGCTGACATTTTGACAAAAACTAGAAAACGTTATAGAACATTATAGTTGTGCGCTTATCTATTTGATCTTCATTTTCAAATAATCACCAATTGGGTATGTAAATCCAACTATTTTTTTTCCAACAAACTAGAGTTTGGCACTTGTCTTTTTAAGTTCTGCACTAGTCAAAACTCTAATTTGGCACCAAGTTTGGTGAGAGTTTATCAACCTTTTAGGTTGGTGTGTGTTAAATTTCTCTTGTATAGATTCAAATCATTCTAGTTTGGTGTCTTTTTATTCTCACCTAAGTTTGGCGCTTGTGAAGTTCAACACAATTCTCTTTTCTTGTTTTTAGAGTTTGGCGTTACTTTATAGCAGTTGGTGTTAGTTGCGTCATTTTGTTTAACGGTGAGTTTGGTGGTGTTCATTTAAGTACAACTCAGGCTTTTATTTATTTTTAAAAAAATGTGTTTGGCGATGTACAAAATCTTTTCCGTTAAGTTTGGCGCAAGTCTTCAGTTAGTTAAGCGCTTAACTCAATTTGACGTTGAGATAGTTTGGCAGAGGGTTAATTTTCAATTCAAACGGTTCCAATTCCAAAACCATCTCCAAACTCAAAGAGTATAAATAGTTGATTGTGAGCCCTAATTTCATACTTCATCATTGAACTTTGCAAATCAAAAATTCAAAGGCTCAATTTCTCAAACCCTCAAATATCTTTAGAAATTTCAAAAGCCCTAACAGCTATTTAATAATAACCTCTCAATTCGTCATCTAGAAGACAAATTATTGCAATATCCTATCTACAATGATTGTTTGTGATCGTTTCAGGCCATGGCTACAATTTCTCAACATATCATTTGTGGGTTATGCCATGATCACAAGTCCAAAGCTCAACAAGGGAGCACTTCAACATCTATAGAAAACCGCTCACACTTCTTCCACCAAGGATGATCTCTATATCAGGGTCACCTTCAACAACGTGGAATACACAATAACTAAGCTTACTATGAACGAGGCTCTACACCTACCAATGGAGAATCATGCTGATGATCCTACTATGCAAGTTTTGATCACCTTGTTCCAACACATAAATTATGCAAGTAATTTAAATTTGAGCAAGATGGAGAAACAAGTTCTCATAATGGAGTGGAACTTCTTTTTCAATTCCATCTCCAGAGTGTTTGCACCTAAAAAATTAGCAAGTGGAATGGGATTACAAGTCTGGTGCAAACACTAGAATTTGTTGTGGCCACCAATTTGAAGATCAACTTTGGTAAGTTGCTGCTCGTTGAGATGATCAACAAAATGGGAAGCCTGATGTTTTCCCAGTGAGATGACCTAGAACTTGTAGAAGGGGGGTTGAATACAAGTTCTCACAACTTTTTTGATTTCTTGTTCTTTAAGAAATTAAACTCTTCTGCGGAATATAAAGAACAAGATCAAAACTTTATAAACAATTGCTTTTATTGATTTAACAATTGATTACAAGTTTTCTAACAATCAAAACAAGCTTTGATCGTCAGCTTCTATTCTGTGTATATATAAAATACAACACTTTCAATTCTCTCTCTCTATACACATACACAGCTTCGTATTCCTTTTCTGTAATTTATAATTATAGCTTCTAAAACTAAGTTATCAAAAACCTAGCTTCCTAATTCAAATCAAATACAATCTTTCCAATTGAAAGATTTCTAACAAGTTTCCTTATCAGCTACGTCTTCAATAAAGTCTACGTGTGCATGGAAGACTTTCCTTCTTTGATTTGAACTTTAACTCCATCAGTGATTAAGTCTTCGACTAATCTCCGATAGCTTCTTTAATTAGTCCCTGATCACTTCGAGTAATCTCCGATGCTTTACAACATGTAATCTCTGATGCTTTACTTCGTGTAATCTCCGATGCTTTGGCTTTAGTCTCTGGTGATGTCAGCTTTTAATCTTCGAGGTATTATTTTAATCTCTGATGACGTCAGCATTAATCTCTGACTCTTTAGTTACAATCCCCGATGACGTAAGCTTTAATCTCCGATGACCAATCCTTCAATCTCCGATGAACAAAACATTTTAATCTCCGATGAAGGATTCTTCAATCTCCGATGGGCAAAGTCCAATCTCTGATGAACAAAACTTTAATCTCTGGTGGACTTTTCCCTTAATCTCCGACAAGCCAAAATCAATCTCCGAAGGACTAATTAATTTAACAACTTGTTGAACAAACTCAACAAGTATTCCAGCAGTACATACAAAAGAAATGAACCTATCTCTTTATTATAATGACTAATTTACAAACAAGAGATACTACTGCTAGCTACAAAACTAAAGTGTTACAAACCAACACTTTTCTGTACATTTGTATTCCTAAGTATTCTAAAGACAATTATCATCAAATGTTCATAAAACCTAACACCTGACCAACAAGAGTCCTACCAGTGGGGCAACGGTTAAGTACTGCTACACTAGGTTTCTCGTGATGATACTTTTACATCTAGGGGGTAGACCTTACACCATTTGCCACCTGTGAAGAAGAGGAGTCATCCCAAATGCTTGGAAATATCGTTGCTTCTCTTCTCACCAAGAAGAAGAATAAGGAAATCAAACTTGTTCTGGCGCCACACATGGTTGGTATAATTTCTTCATCTTTACTTGTCAAACCCCCTTCTTTTTCTTCTCAGAATGTTGGCCAAGAGGATGCAACCCACCCTCCTCTAAACTAGGTTGACCAACCCCTTCCACCTCAACCATATGAACCAACTACTCAAAACCCAAAGCTCTCTCGTTCTCAAAAACCTCATGGTTCAAAGAAGAGAAAAACTCGAATCCATAGGGTAGAAACCAGTGTGACTATTCAAGAGGGATGTGAGGAGAGGGAATCCACAATAGTTGCTCTTTCAGTAGTATCAAGGAAGAAGAGGAACAAGAAGGTAACTACTGCAAGCCACCCGCATCCTCCCAACAGGGTGCAGAGGTTGAAATGGGACACAACACATCCTTAGATGTATCTTCTCGATAAGATGCATCTATTGAACAAAGTCCACCATCACATGTGCCCACACATGTTGATGCCCAAGACTAAACATCACACATGAGTGGAGAGCACTCTGAGTCCTCATTTGATGTTCCTTCTTTTCTTTAGAGGGAACATCCAACACTCAACTCATTTATGGAGCATCTATTATCTAACCTTCCTTCCTCCTCCCCACATATTTATTCCTCACCATTGGAGTGATCTCTTGCTTCAATTGGTTCTGATCAGTCAGATTACCTCCTGGCTTAGCCAACACTAAGTGGTCCACATGAACCTGTTGCACCTAGTGTAGCAGATACCCCATTTGAGATCCCACTCACTAATGTGGAAGTAGAGGTTGTTGAGACTTTATTTCACTTCCCCATCAATGAGGCTGATGCTAGACCAGAAGTTTATGCTTTAACATCAGTCCTCCATATCTCCACTACACTTTTTTCAAACTCTACATCTTTTGATGATATAGAGATTGTGTATGAGGAGCCTCCTCCTAAGGAGTTACATGGTTCTTTTATTGCTCAAGAAGACCAGGATAGGGTGAGTGAGACTGAGAGAAAAATAATGAGAGAAGAAATAGAAATAAATATTGAGAGTCATGCATTGAGCATGGAAAAAGGAGAGAGGGTTGAGCATTCCCCTGAAATAAATGAGAGTGTGCCAATAGAGCCTTCAAAAGAAACTGAGGGAAGGGCTGTTGAGATTAGTCAACAAAACCAAGAGAGTGTGAGGCCCCAACTGCCACAAATCACTACAAGAGCAATAAGGGAGAGTGCAGATAGGGTTTCTTACTCAGATGATCTGGCATCTAAAGTGCAAGCCATGGAGGACAACCTAACAAACATGAAGGTTCACCTCTATAGGCAACTAGGTGTTCAAGTCTCAAGTCTATCAGCCATCAATGATGTCAAATCTCAAGTTAATGACTTGAGGCTTCAGTTCCAAACCCATGTCAGTCACCTTGAAGGTCAAATGCACTCAATTACTGAAGATATTAAAGACCTTAAGACACTAAGACATGAGGTGCAGGGTGTCAAGGATAAGGTCACAGAAACCAAGGTAGGGATCCAAGCCATTCTGGCATTACTAAAGAAGAACAACCTTACTATTATTGTTGTTGTTGTTGTTGCTACTACTACTTGTGTTGTACCTTCCAACCTTAGGTTTTCCCCTCATACAGTGAATGATAACTCAACTAAAGGGGAGAATGAGGAGAAGGATGAAGAATTCAAAGTTCAGTCACCAGACACTGAATTGGGAGCCAAGGACTTCTTGTTCATGGGAGTTGACAACCTTCAAGGGACACCTTCACTGGGGGAGGGTCCTAAGTTAACTAATGATGCTTCCTCCCATAATGCCATGAATGAGGCAACATCTGTAGATGAGGCAGCAAGGAGTGATAAAGAGGGAGAAAAATTTGAAGGATCCCTACCTACACAACGGGCTAAAAGGATCAAGAAAAAGGCAGGTGGGAGTAAGTGGAACTTCAAGCAAGTTGCAAGGAAAAGGCCTTACTATAGCAACAAAAGTCAACTTGCCCAACCTATAACTCTTGGCAGCACAATCACATCTGAGAGACCTGATGAGGAAACATTCAACAGAGAAGATGTTAAGAGGGTCATGAACATCAAGATTGTATGGGAAGGGACAAGGGTGGTTAAGGCTGTGACGGCCCCAAAAATCCGTTACCGGACTTCGGGTGCCGTCAAAAATTGACAAAAGAATAGATAAACATCCAAGCATTTACATCATTAAATAAGAGAAATAAATTGTATTCTCAATTACATTCATCCATAAATAAAAATTCTAACAGCGGAAGTCCATGAGGGCCCACACAGGCCTTACAACCTAAACATATCAAAAATCGTCTCACGCTTCACTCTTCCTCGAAATGTCATCCATAAGAGGGCAATGAGAAAATGTTCACTAAGCCATCCTTTCTTTGCCTTTAGCAGACGGCTCGGCCTTCTCGCCATAACCTATAAAACATTACATAATAGCAACATGAGCGATTTACGCCCACAAGTATATAATCAAGTATTGGTGGCTTTGAGAAAAAAAATAGGAGAATTTTCTTTGCTTAAGTGTTTACGAGGATTGGATGGGAACAATATCCACACCCCTGAATA
Organism: Centella asiatica; assembly: GCA_014636745.2. Lineage (NCBI taxonomy): Eukaryota > Viridiplantae > Streptophyta > Magnoliopsida > Apiales > Apiaceae > Centella > Centella asiatica. The sequence continues at coordinate 28,202,557 of CM025788.1, forward strand.
ACTTTGAAGAAAAATCTATATATAGCTTCCAGGGTCCCCGAATGACAACGAGGGATTTGACCATTTACTTGAAAGAAATCTTGAATCGTTCATCTGCCCTCTCTTCATCAAATAGTGCGTCACCTGGCCGGCTTGACCACTATCTGACTTCATCTCTTCATCAAATGACATATCAGCCGACCAGCCTGATCGTTTGACATCATCATAATGACATACGCAGTCGAAGCAAAAACTTTAGTCTGCGAGGGTTCGATTACCGATGCCTCAGTTTCCGTTCCCTATCATCCTTAGGCTTAGGGTGCTAGGCAAACACAACTCATTAGCCTTTAGTTACCCACACGGATATACTTTACAAGTTGGGGTAAGAAGAATTAGGTTCTGTTATATCCGTATAGGATTTACCTTGGCGCGTTAGCGAATTTGAATAACTAATGTCCGCCCAAAGAATGCTTGATTCTAGAACAACATTTTCACGTACATCAGATCAAGAGATCGTATGTTATTTAACTTTGAAGAAAATTTAATCATGAGTATTGTCATAATATCTTGGATACATTATGCATATCGAAGGAATGATCATGCGTATTAATTGAAAGAAAATAGAGTGAGTTTATACTTGCCTTGGTCCTTAGCTAAAAATATCAAACTCAAATCACTTGTGAGTGGAACACTCTGTAAAACATGCATATAACATGAGAAATCTACATTTTTGATAAAAAATAAATATATGATAAAAGATGCACATGTGATGTCCGTGAACTTTTAAACGTCTAAGTTGGCATTCTAAACCTGTGAGATTTAATAAATAATTAATAACATCATAAAATAATTTAAGAAAAGTAATATTTTATACTCTCAAGGCAAACTGCACAACAGTGGAAAAACATTGAAGCATGAAAAGTGATCGTCAGGGGTTTCAGTCTTATCCATCAGGGGATGACTGCACGTCAGGGGATGATTGCGCGATAGGGGATAGTCTTCGGCTGTCAGGGGATGATCCTTGACCATCAGGGGATGATCCTGATCATCGCCAAACTCCTCGGAGAAAAGTTGTTCAGCGCCAAACTCGACAAGTCAGCGCCAAACTCTTCGGGAAACATTTACTCATCGGAGAATAAGAAATATTCTCATCAAGGACTAAGCTTAGCCTGTCGGAGACTAAGGCTGATGGCATCAGAGACTAACATATCTCATCAGAGAGTAATGTTATCTCGTCAGAGACTAAGATTAACTCAGTAGAGACTAATGTTATCTCGTCAGAGACTAAGATTAACTCAGTAGAGACTAATGTTATCTCGTCAGAGACAAACTCCAACCCATCGAAGACTAAGTTTAGAACATGTCTCAAGTACAGTGGTGTCTTCCTCACTCCTCCATGGGTGGTGTATCACCAGGTGATCAAGACCATAACTAGGGCAACTCTCAACATCTCATCTGCAGTAAGTAACCTTCTCATCGTCTACCAGAGCTCATAGACGCTACTAAACCTTAGGGACTCAGGCATGGCATTTTCACTACTGATAAAAAGGAAGGTTGGGTAAGGAGGATAGCTTTTGAAATAAAAGCATGCATTAAGTCATACTTTTGAAAGTGAATGAAACTAGTATGCTCCCAAACATGGCATGCATAATAGAACAAAAAGTGCAGAAACAGAGCAGAGTTTTAGTATAGTGTTCTTACCTTTTTGGTTGCAGAGAAGAAGTTAAAAACATGGTTTGTTTTCTGAGAAAGACAGTTGTTCTTTTGAGAGTGAACCTGTGTTTTGAGGGTGGTTTGCTGTATAGAAATTTATGAAAGTGGGGCTAGGGTTGTAACCAAAAGATATATATATCTCACTTGCTGAACAATGAAAGCGGTTGGATTGTTTGGAAATAGATTTCAGCCGTTGGCGGTGAAAGGAAATAACAAGCTTTTAGAAGTAAGTGATTGGTGAGAAAAGGTGGATGCAAACAGTTGCTAAAGTCAGTCAATCATCAATCACAGCCAACAATCCAGTGTACTGTTGTAGTAGATCAGCTGGTTTGACGGTCATGTGCTCTCAATCCTAACATAGTGCAATTAATGCTCTTGTCTCACTGCCATCTTTGGTTTAAAAACGGGTACTGTAGCATGAAAACCTTCCCCACGTGAGACAGTATATATACTTACTCTAGACAAGTGCTTGAATACAAGTAAAGAGAAATATGATAATCATAATTAGATAAAAAAAAATCATTAAAGGGTTTGAGTTTAAAAATATATTTAAAAACTTTGGACATCACATTGCTATAAGATTTCCTTTAAGATATGAATTTATTATTCACACCCAAAAATAATAACAAATATAAAATAGGAAAAGAAAATAATTTAAACCTTCATATATAAAATTAATCATAAAATGAAATAAATCATACAACGAAATTCATCTTATTTTTCAGGTTCTCACAAAGGCAGCTCAACTCATCTATAATTATGGGGAAATAAAGACAATATCAATGAAGGAGCTCATTACTAAAAACAATACTAATGTCCACATTCTAAGAAGGCTGGTTGTTCTTGTCAGAGACTCAGATTCTCATTTGAAACTGATAAGAGCAACAACCATTCAAAGAATAAAGTAGATCATTGATGAGCTTCCTGAGATCAAAAGGAATAATGTTGAGTTTGCTGAGAAGCAAAAGAAGGTTGCTGAGGAAGAGGATCAAGGAGAGAAAGAAGAAGCTATAAGGAGTACAAAGTCTACAGACTAGCTTAAAAGGATATTCTACAATCCATATAGGGTGATCTACACTAAAACTGATGGATATCAGACTGAGTACAGGATGGATAGTATGACAGACAAGCCTTCCTGGTTTATTCAAAATATTAGAGATCAACTGAGAGATTGCCTAACTACAAAAGATCAACAAACAATGGAGTCTATTTAGAGGATTTATGAGATAAAAAAAGATAATAGAGAAGAACCAGAAAAGAATATTTTCAATCTAACCAGGCTGAGCTACTATGGACCGGGGGAATAGGAACCTTATTTTTGGCCCATCCGAACGCAATATTGTGGGACCAAGTACACTCAAAAACTTCACTGACTTCCTCTGAGATCCTCAAGACTTCCATAAAAAGAACATGTTGGAGGTATTGAAAGAATTTTTTTTTAGGAATGAATCTACCCAGCAACGCCAAGCATCCAAGTGAATTTCTGTTTATCAGCTCTGTCTAAAGAAACAATTACTTGTGATTGTCAAAAGAAACTTCACTGAAAAAAATTGTACTATTTTATTAAGTAATGTAAATTTGTGGAAGCTTTGTAATCTTTTGTCTTCATTAGATTAGTTAAGTTATCATTAAAATTTCTATTTGTGTTCATAAAAACAAATAGGGGGAGATTGTTAGGTATAAATGATTGCCTATTTGTAACTTAGGAATAGATAACTTAACAAACTTAGCCTTGTCAAATTTAGAAGCACAATTGTACAACTTCTATAAATTTTCTCTGTCACTGAAGTTGAAGACCAGACTTAAAAGAGTTAGAATTCTTCAAGGTGTTTCAAGTTAAACTGCGCCAAAGTCCTTATCAGCACCAAACTTGTGACAACATCACCAAAGTGGAAAGTCAAGGGAAATACAAGATCATCATAAGAATAAAGTTTGGTGAGAGAAGTTCATTAAGATGTTCATGCCTCACCAAACAAACAAATGGTGAAAATATTTCTAAGGCATTCTTTCTTATTGAAGAACGAAATCAAAGATTTTGCAACACCAAACTCAAGAAGACATCGCCAAAGTCACTTGATTGCCTCCAAACTCTATGCAAAGAACTTCAATGCCAAAGTCATTTGATTGTCGCCAAAGTCTATGCAAAGTACTCGGCGTCAGAGGATAAAAGGCTACACCAAAGTACTCAGCGCCAGTGGATAAATTATGAAGCACCAAAGTACTCGTCATTAGTGAATAGAAGGTGAAGCACCAAAGTGCTTAGGATCAGTGGATAAAATGATTTAGCTCCAAAGTGAGGACCATCAAGGAATAATGACCTCAATGACAAAGTCTGCTCTTCATCTGATGCTACTCTTCATCTAGATGATAATTACTTTCTCGTTGTTGCTCTTTACCCTGACATTTATGCTTGTGATGGAGTGCATATATGTCAACCTATTTTCTCTATCATCCCTTAGAAATTCAGCCAATATAGGTGGTTCATATGTTACTAGAGGAGGAGTTTGAACTTTTGCTTTAAATGACTTGAGCTTGGTAACATCAGGGGATGTTGAAGGTACTTGAGTGTCAGGCCTTTTTGAGTTGTCTTTTCTTTTATCCCCTGATGCACCTTTTGAGAGCTGAGTTTTCCTTGAGGCTTTTGGCTTGACACTTCTCTTCTCTTCTACCTTTTCATTCTCCACATCCATTTCCTCCTCTTGTTGAAGTTGTTGTGCATAGGGTGCATCAGCTTCCACAAGCTTCTTGTCTTGAGGAAGGACAAGCTCAATTTCCCATCTATTAGAACTTCAACAGGTGTTGGGAAGTGAGTGGTCTTCATGGCATCTCCGAGTAGCTTGGGTCCTATTTGAATAAAGTTCTTCTTTTTAGGTTCTTCAATCAGGATACCCTTGCCCTTATCTTTTCTGGCTACAGGAGCTTCTTGTGAAGAAGGAGTAATCATACTCCCTAAAGGTAGTGCTTTGAGTTTCTCAGCAACAATCCCTGATGAAGTGTTTAAAGATTTATCCCCCTTTTTGGCAGCATCATCAGTGGAAGTTGAGAGTGGGGTCATGACTTGAAGAAGTTGTTGAAGGTTGTCAACCATTGATTGTTGTAAAGCTTCCATCTTTGTCAATCTTGTGTTGAAAGAAGAGAGTTGTTGGTCAACACTGTCTGTTAGTTTTTTAAACTTGAAGAGTGAATGGCTAGTGGCAAAAGTATCAACAATATTCTATACATTCTTGATCTTCTCAAAAAAGGTGGTTTGGAGATTGGTAAACTCAAGGTCCATAGATTTTCCTATCATGATTTGTGATTGCAAGACTTTGATTAGGGCATGAACTGTTGTACGTGAGAGCTCTTATGTGAGAAGTTTTATTGTATGAATCATTTCATTCTTTTAATAGTAAAAATCAACTCCCATGGGTTGTAAAAAATAATCCATTGGAGTGTCATCTTTATCACTAGACGAAGAACTGGTTGAATGTACATCAACATAGTTTTTTATCTATTCTTTATTATTAAGGATCTCATCCTAGCTTCCTTCTTGCTCTCCTTTTTCATTGCATCCTAAGGCATCTCTCTTTGTCTCTTTTTTTTCATTCCTATCTAAGGCAGTACTCTCTATCTCTCCTTTTGCCAAGGTCCTCTCAAGGGTTTGACCTTGCCTCTCTTCACTAAGTATTCTCTCATTCTCACTCTGTATAGTCCTAATAGGACTCCTATTGGTTAGGTTCTCATCAACTGTGGACAGGCTTAAGAAAGCATCTACAATAAGTTTGTCCACATATGAGAGTTGAGGATTGGAAAGAGATTTATCTGTATGTACAATTGGAGAAGTATAATTACTTATAGAAAAAGTATTTACATTGGTACTTATATCCCCTGATTGATCATCAGTGATTGGGTCATTGAGAAAAGAATCAATCATTAATAAGTCATGACCTCAATCACTGAATCATTTTGAATGGGCTCCTCTATGAAATGAGAAAGTGGAGGATCTAATGTCATGACACTTAGACTTTATGTCATGAAATCTGAAGAAATTTGAGGTACAAAAAAAGAAGGAAGAGGTGTAGAGGAGAGTGTTGGATGGATCATAGAGTGAGGAGGTGATCCATCAAAATATTTAGATAAATAACTTTTGTGTGCACTCACTGTGTTAGATATCTCCAAGTGGCTCTTAGATACCTTGACGAGTGTTTCATCAAGGACTGTGGTTAGTGTTTGTGTCTCACTCATCTTTATCCCTGGTTGGGGACTATGCTCAAGAACTGAATCCTTTCGGAAGGAGACAGCTAGAGATGTGGTTTGTTCCTTGTCAAGGTCAGTATCTTTTTTGGAGGATATTGCCTGGCTTGGTTTGGGATCATCTCTCTTGGCTATCATCATCGTCTTCTCCTTCTTCTTCAAGCCAACCACTCTCTCTCCTTGCTCTCCTTCAGTTGTTGTGGTTACTTCTAAGGTTTTTCTTTTAGTACCTTTAGTCTCCTAAGGGACTAAGGGTTGGGCTATTGGGAGTTGTTGTTCAGAAGAGAGTTGTACTACTTGGGTAGGCTAAGAAGTGGTAGTTGTCTCAGCCATTATAGTAATAGTAGAAGAAATAGGAGGTTAAGAAAAGGATTAGGTTGTAGTGTTTACATGTGCCATTTGCTGTGGAAGCACAAATGGCTCGCTTGTGTAGGCTTTCTTTCTTATCTCATTGAACAACCTCTTCATTTGTGTGTAACTCTGTATTGCTATATCATCATTCTCAAAAGAAAGATTAGGTAGTTGATCTTTGATAATCATGGATAAAAATCTGAGATAATATACTTCTGAGTTCCTAGAAGTATAACTACCTATTTTAATAACCAGATCATGAAAAATTAATTTCCCTATATCTATTTTTAAATTCCTAATCATGGCATAAGCAATTTTTAGAGTTAGAGAGGTAATCACCTTAAAGTTTGAGGAGTTACCTGAGAATACCTTTGTGATGGTATCAAAGAGATAAGAGAACTCTTTCTTCACATTCACCCTCTTAAGACCCTTGAACTTTAATGCCGCAGGGTCTAGGATGTTATAGCCTAGATCTCTCAAGAAGTCTAGCAATTCAGCATCTGTTGGCACTTCAACAAAATCACTTGTGGACAACCCCAGAGAAGAATTAATTCTGGAAGGAGTAATTTTGTCTTCTCGGAAGAAATTTTGAATGAGATTGCCTTCACTGCTTCTGGCCATATAGAGGAGTGGATGAATTTGGCACTCGACCAAAGTTGCAAGATGGCTTCCCCAACATCTCATCATCAGTGAATATGCCCTTGTTATACTCGAAGTTGAGTAAATAGCTCATCATTGGCTTAAAACATGCATCCACCTTGTCGATGTTAGAGAAGCCCACAATGTTTGTTTCTTGAATCACTAGATCCCTAGGAATCCTTTGAACAGTGCTTGGTTCCATTGAATATGTTAGATGTTTTGAGAATAAAAGCTAGGGTTTCTATGCATAAGAGAGAAGAAAGCTCAAGCAGTTGTTAGAAAGAGAGAGAATAAATGTTTGGTGTATCGTCATGGAAAGAGAAATCGTATATAAATAACTTTTTCAAAAGACCCTAATGCCACATCATTAAGGGTTAGTTATTGTCCCTTAATGCCACGCCATCAGGGATTAGTTCCTATTCCCTAATGTTGTGTCATCGAAAGATTAGTGTCTATCCCCTAATACAATGTCATCAAAGATAAATGAATATCCCCTGACGAGCACAACTGCAACGACAACCCCTGACCAAGATTTTTTTTTTTATAAAACATATAAATACACAAATATTTCATTATCAGGGCATTACATGAGAATTTAGAGATACCAACACATAAGCAAATGCTACATTGAACCACTCCAACAGCTTGTCTGACACAAATTTGTCAAGTTGATTAATTTTCACTTTGCATAATTCACCATTCTCAGCTCTTCGACCAGATTGTTGAAGGTGGCTTCATCTAGATCCTTGGTGAAAATGAACATGTCATCAAGTTCAGAACCATGGTTGTAAAGAAGGTATTAAAGGATATTGAAGAAATCAGAGCTAATGATGAGAACTCAATAGTTGTAAGGGAAGTTCCTCTAGTAAAAGGATTTAAAGAATATCCAAAGATGATCACAAATCCTATGGGTATTGAATTCAAAAATTCGAAAGGGGAGATTGTCACCTTTTACTGGTCACAACTAGCTGCAACCAACTTACAAGAGATTGGATCAATCCTTAAAGCTTTGGAAAAACAGTAGGAATGTCAACATTGTCAATTTTAGAAGATTGCTTCAGAAAGAGCTAGAGACATTGAAGGTAGGAGGTGAAGACAAAAGACTCAGGATTCCAGATCAAAATCCTGATTAGAGAACACAAGGCCTTGGAAGTGACTCTCAACTGATTGAATCAAGTCATCCATTGCCCTTTGTTTCTGCCCAACAAAAGGTGGATCCTGAATTATAAGTGTAAACACATGTATTGAATTTGTAAAGTCTTATATATATTTATTCTTTCAATTTGTACAAATACAGATAGATCAATGCAATTGCATTTCTCATTCTTTATCCTGTATAGTTTTGGTTTTGACATCATCATCAGTCTATCAATTAGATTTATGGTTATCAAATTGATAATCATAAAGAGGAGGAGATTGTTAGGCATAATGTTGAGAATGATGATGATGTATTTATTGGAGTGTATGCCCTAGGAACCAATTATTTGATAATTGTCACGACACACTTGTACTTATGTTTTGATTTAATAAATAATGTTTAGTTTATTATGCTTCAATTTACTGTGTGATATAATTGTTAAGATAATAAACATCCCTAGAATAATGAATACATACTATATTGGTTCAAGTATGTGACTTGGAACATGAGATCATATAGTTGTAAAATATATTAATATTATTAAACATCCCTAGTCAAGTATTATTGTTAATGAGACAACAATGATACATTGAGACTAGTATGTGGGTTGACTGATGACCAAATCTCATTGGCCATAGATATGTGAGATATCAAGTCAATACATAGGTACATGTTGGAGAACAGTATACTGGATTGACCCACCATGAGTATTCTACATGTAAGTGAAGTGTCATAAGATATTCTTATAGTGACAATGATGTAATGGTCCTTCAGCTTGAAATCATTACATTTCTACACGAGGATTCATATGGTTTGATATCACCGATAGTCATCTTTAACCGGATAGACCATAAAGGTGACTGTTGGCTATATTATGAGTCGTGTGAGGAATGTGAATGATCTAGATAGGATTTTTTCCCTCCTATGTATTTTAGGAGTGATATCCTTGGGCCTCTTGATTGAGTAGAACTATGAAATGCGTGGCCATGCTCAAACAACAATTTGTCTATTATAGTTTACTCATTGATCAAGAGAACAAAGATTAAATTATAAAGAGGATGTCACACTTCATGCCTTGAGTTTAATTTTGGATATCAAGGGCAAAAAGAATTATATTACATTGAAACATTAGTCACAAGAAAAGGTTATGTTGAATCACCAACATTATTAGTACTTGGGTCATAGTGATGTACTACTAGATACCGCTCACTGTTTATAATTTTATAATATGATTATAAAACTATTGCCAACATAATAATAACCTATATGGTCTCACACTAAGAGTGTAATTAAAAGGAAAATTAATTCAGGTATTAGATTTTAAATAAGTGAATGTGATTGACTTATTTAAAATTGTAGTTGAGAATTAATACTAGTAATTGACTTAGTCAATTATAACAGCCATTGCAGAATATTAAATGTTAATAGATGCTTGCAAGAGGTGGTTAGCCACCTTTGTCTAGGTTCATTGTATCTAGACACACCTATGTCTAGGTTCATTGTATCTAGTCACCTCTATCCAGGTTCATTGTATCAAGACACACCTCTATCCAGGTTCATTGTATCTAGTCACCTCTATCCAGGTTCATTGTATCTAGACACACCTACGTCCAGGTTCATTGTATCTAGTCACCTCTATCTAGGTTCATTTTATCTAGACACACCTACGTCCAGGTTCATTGTATCTAGTCACCTCTATCCAAGTTCATTGAATCTAAATATATATATGATATATATAAAGATTTATTGGTTGAAAGGGGTGGTGAAAAAGGAGGTTAGTCACATATGTCTAGGTTCATTGAATCTAAATATATATATATATGTATATATATATATATATATATATATGATATATATGATGATCTATTGGTTGAAAAGGGTGGTGGAAAAGGAGGTTAGTTGCCTATAAACACTCCTCTTCCTCTTATCTCCTTTATGAGATATGATTGACATACACATAGATAAAGATATATACTAGATATACACAACCTTCAGTTCTTTCTTATACTCTTTATAGAAAAGAGTAGAGAAGAAAGAGAGAGTGAGATAAAAAGTGTTCTTTGATTTCCTTTTGGCTAGTACCATATAAGGGAAGTGATTAATCTCCTTGGTTGGGTTATATACACTCGTGTGGATACCTGTAGAGGCTTGGTTCAATTGGATTGAGCTTGTGGTTCATCACTATCTCCACCAAAGTTCAGAATCTATAGCTTGAACAGGTACTCTTCTATCAAATCTATATTACATGTTTTGCCTGGATCCTGGTTGGAGTTTCAATAAATTGTTTTAATTTATTGTTTCCATTGTGTTTATGTGCTTGAAACCCTAACATTATTTATTATTTAGTTTTATTAAATAATTGTGCACTTGTAAATACTCAAGGTTGTTGCCAAACCTTAGTATATTTGCACAAATAAGTATTCACTGATGGACAACTTAGTCTATCAGGGAATAATAGGTATCACACTAGGAAAGTCATTAGTGGACATATCAAGGACTTGATAATGTTAAGGAAGGTGTGATTGTACTTATTAAGTCAAGTATTCCGCACATCAGATATTCAAGTAAAGGCCAACAAAGTATCAGTAATCAAAAATGTTAGTGTACAAAAAGGCATCAGGGAACAGCTTGATCGTCAAGGGAAACCATCAGTGTTTAACAGAAGCAACAATAGCCTATAGCGGTGTGACACATGTATCTAGAAAAGGACAATGATGGGACATATTTGTTCTCCTATAAAAGCATGTCTTGTACATGTCTTGCGGCTACGTTGAAAAAGAATCATGTCTTGTACATGGGTTCTATATCTATTCTCCTATATATGGAAGGGTTGTTAGAAGAAACTACCAGAAAGTTGAGTAAGAAAAAAACGAGAAACAAAAAATCTTAGAAAAATCGTAATAAACATTCATACACTAGAGAGAAGCTTTGTAATAGTTCTTGAGAGAAATATTCCGAGAGAAAAACATAGCTAGTGTGTGAAACAAGAAGCTGTAAACTTTTACAGAATTGTGGTTAGTTAATCACTTTGTGATTATATAGATCCCCAGAAAAACATAAATTATAATATAACTATTTTAACTTGAATCTATGTGTATTCATATTAAATATCTTTATTGTTTTTTTGGATATTGTAGCTATTCCAGTTTGTGCTAGTCAAGATTTTGAAAACGAAAATTTTTTGATTGTTTGTATTTAACCCTCATTCTATAAATATTTTAGCTTATTTTGTTCTAACAATTGGTATCAAAGCTAACTAGTAGACTACACTTGCTAGAAGATCTCTATCTATGGCGAACAAGGTTGTGATGGGTTTTGTGTGGAGAAGGGCATCAATCATACATTCTCAGCCCCAAGGATTCCTCAACAGAATGGTGTAGTGGAAAGGAAAAATAGAACCCTGAAACAAGCTGCTAAAACAATGTTAGCAGAGGCCAAAATTCTTACATACTTTTGGCTGAGGCAATATCCACTGCTTGTTTCACTCAAAATAGGTCTTTGTTCAACAAGGCTCATAACAAGACATCATATGAGCTAATGACAAGGAGAAAGCCAAACATCAAGTTCCTACTTGTCTTTGGATGCAAATGCTTTGTGTTAAGGAACTTTGGTGAGAACTTAAGAAAATTTGACTCAAAGGCTGATGAAGCTATTTTCCTAAGTTACTCTGTGACATCTAAAGCCTACAGGGTTTACAACAAAAGGCTCCAGGTTGTGATGGAGTCTATAAATGTAGCTTTTGATGATCAAGAGATTTCTAGACTCGAAGACCCTAGTTTTAATGAAGAGCTCAGATTTGAAAATGAAGATGATTTTGATTATCAAGAGAATGAAGCTAATGTGTGCAATCAAATGGAGGACCTAACGATCCCTGATGTCAATCAAAAAAACCAAGAAGCCCTTCCAATGGATAGAGTTAATTACTTGGACAACAGATCAAGGAACACTCTATCAGGGGATAATCCAACAGGGAATACGCCATCAGGGGATAATTTTAACTCTAATTTAAGCACAAATTCAGGGGGAGTTTTCTCAAAAGCCGGTAGCACAAACTTAGGGGGAGGAAATAATGATCATGCAAGCTCATCCAGACTCCTCCCTCAACCCACCAAATGGTTTAGAAGTCACACAACACAATTAATCATTGGTGATCCCAATCAAAAAGTGTAAACTAGAAAAGCTACATCTAATGAATGCTTATATGCTTGTTTTCTTTCTCAAACTGAACCAAAGAAATATGAAGAAGCCATGCAAGATGATGATTGGATCATGGCCATGCAAGAAGAATTGAATCAATTTTAGAGAAATCAAGTATGGAAGTTGGTGCCTAATCCAAAAGAAAGAATTATCATTGGCACCAAGTGGGTTTTTAGGAACAAGATGGACGAAACTGACATTGTTATAAGAAATAAGGCAAGACTGGTGGCAAAGAGATATCTTCAAGAGGAAGGGAATGACTTTGATGAGACCTTTGCACGAGTGGGACTTTTATGAGACCTTTGCATCAGTGGCCAGACTTGAGGCTATAAGAATTTTCTTAGCCTATGCAGCACATTCAAACTTCAAGGTTTATTAAATAGATTTAAAAAGTGTCTTTCTCAATAGGAAAATAGAACAGGAGGTGTATGTTCGACAACCTCCAGGGTTTGAGAATTCTAAATCCCCAAATCATGTTTACAAGCTAGAGAAAGTACTTTATGGACTGAAGCAAGCTCCTAGAGCTTGGTATGACACACTGTCTAAGTTTTTGGTGGAAAACAAGTTTACAAGAGGTATCATTGACAAAACATTGTTCTTTAGACAACACCAAGGTCATCTTATCTTGGTACAAATCTATGTTGTTGATATCATTTTTGGATCCATTGATATTAAGTTGTGTGAGAAGTTATCCAAGCTCATGCAAAACAAATATGAAATGAGCTTGATGGGTGAATTATCTTATTTCTTGGGACTACAAGTTAAACAAGTCACTGATGGGATTTACATTCATCAGTCAAAATATGCCAAAGAACTTCTTAAGAAATTTGACATGGAGGACTCAAAGGTAGCAAAGACATCAATGGTCACAGCAACCAAGATTGACCCAGATAAAAATAGAAAGAAAGTTTATCTAAAGACTTATAGGGGAATGATTGGTTCGTTGTTGTATTTGACAGCTAGTAGGCTTGATATTATGTTTGCAACATGTCTTTGTGCAAGGTATCAAGCTGAACCAAAGGAGTCTCATCTCATTGCAGTGAAAAGAATCTTAAGGTACATCAAGGGCACTACTGAGTTTGGGCTTTGGTATCCAAAGGAGTCTAGTTTCGAATTGCTTGGATATTCAGATGCTGACTTTGGAGGATGAAAAATTGATAGAAAGACTACCACAGGGAGCTGTCAAATTTTAGGAGGAAGAATCTTGGTTCAACAAAAAACAGCATTCCATTTCAACATCTACTACTGAAGCTGAATACATTGCAGCTGAAAGTTGCTGTGCACAAATTTGTGGATGGAAAATTAGTTATTGTACTATGAACTGACATACAACAAAATTCCAATTTTGTGTGACAACACAAGTGTCATAGCCATTGCTAAGAACCCTATGCAACATACTAGAACCAAGCATATAGAGATCATATATCATTTTATCAAGGAATATGTCATGAATGAGACTATGAAACTACATTTTGTACCAATAAACAAATAGTTGGCAAACATCTTTATCAAGGTTCTTGATGAAGCTACCTTCAACAATCTAGTGGGAGACCTGGATTGGTGAATTATACAACATGAAAATGGATCAACTTGTTGAAGTTGTGCTAGAAAAGTTGTTTGAGTGGTTCAATCTATCATGTGTTTATGTACTGGTATCTCTAACTTATCTTGTTATTCTGTAATACTGATATATTTATGTGTTTATATGTTTAAAATAATTTAAAAAATTGGGTCATGAGGGTCAAGGGTTGTGCATCAGGGTCAGGGGTTACATTTAGACCAATTAGGGGATAGTCTCTCGTCTCTAATGACATTACATCAGGGGATACTCTTTGGTCCCTGATGACGTGGCATCATAAAATAGATACTAATCCTTGATGATATGTCGTCAAGGTCTCATTTTGAAAAAACTATTTATATTCAATTTGTGACGACCCCAAAAATCCCTTATCGGACTCCGGGTGCCGCCAAAAATTGACAAAAGAACAATAAACATCCAAGCATTCACATCATTAAATAAGAGAAATAAATTTTATTCTCTGTTACATTCATCCATAAATAAAAAATCTAACAATGGAAGTCCATGGGAGCCCACACAGGCCTTACAACCTAAACAAATCAAAAATCGTCTCACGCTTCACTCTTCCTCGAAATGTCATCCATAAGAGGGCAATAAGAAAGCGTTCACAAAGCCATCCTTTCTTTGCCTTTAGCAGACGGCTCAGCCTTCTCGCCATAACCTGTAAAACATTACATAATAGCAACATATAATCAAGTATTGGTGGCTTTGAGAAAAAAAATAGGAGAATTTTCTTGGCTTAAGTGTTTATGAGGATTGGACGGGAACAATGTCTACAACCCTGAATAACTTTGAAGAAAAAATCTATATATAGCTTCCAGGGTCCCCGAATGACAACGAGGGATTTGACCCTTTACTTGAAAGAAAGCTTGAATCGTTCATCTGCCCTCTCTTCATCAAATAGTGCGTCACCTGGTCGGCTTGACCACTATGTAACTTCATCTCTTCATCAAATGACATATTAGCCGACTAGCCTGATCGTTTGACTTTATCATAATGACATACGTAGTTAAAGCAGAAACTTTAGTCTGCGAGGGTTCGGTTACCGATGCCTCAGTTTTCGTTTCCCTATTATCATTAGGCTTAGGGTGCCAGGCAGACACAACCCATTAGCCTTTAGTTACCCACACAGATATACTTTACAAGTTGGGGTAAGAAGAATTAGGTTATGTTATATCCGTATAGGATTTACCTTGGCGCATTAGCGAATTTGAATAACTAACGTTTGCCCAAAGAATGCTTGATTCTAGAACAACATTTTCACATACATCGGATCAAGAGATCGTACATTACTTAACTTTGAAGAAAATTTAATCATGAGTATTGTCATAAAAATATCTTGGATACATTACGCATATCAAAGAAATGATCATGCGTATTAATTGAAAGAAAATAGAGTGAGTATATACTTGTCTTGGTCCTTAGCTAAAAATATCAAACTCAAATCACTTGTGAGTGGAACACTCTATAAAACATGCATATAACATGAGAAATCTATATTTTTGATAAAAAAAAATATGATAAAAGATGCACATGTGATGTCCGTGAACTTTTAAACGTCTAAGTTGGCATTCTGAACCTTTGAGATTTAATAAATAATTAATAACATCATAAAATAATTTATGAAAACTAATATTTTATACTCTCAAGGCAAATTGCACAATAGTGGAAAAACATTGAAGCATGAAAAGCGATCATCAAGGGTTTCAGTCTTATCCATCAAGGGATAACTACGCGTCAGGGGATAACTGCGTGTCAAGGGATGACTGCCCGACAGGGGACAGTCTTCGACTGTCAGGGGATGATCCTCGACCATCAGGGGATGATCCTGATCATCGCCAAACTCCTCGGAGAAAAGTTGTTCAGCGCCAAACTCTATTGGCTAACGCCAAACTCTTCGGGAAACATTTACTCATCGAAGACTAAGAAATATTCTAATCAGGGACTAAGCTTAGATTGTCGGAGACTAAGGCTGACGTAATCAGAGACTAACATTAACTCATCAGAGACTAAATCCAACCCGTCGAAGAGTAAGTTTAGAACTTGTCTGAGGTACAGTGGTGTCTTCCTCACTCCTCCATAGGTGGTGTTCTCACCAGGTGACCAAGACCATGACTAGGGCAACTCTCAACATCTCATCTGTAGTAAGTACCCTTCTCATCGTCTACCATAGCTCGTAGACGCTACTAAACCTCAAGGACTCATGCTGAGGAAAACTCAGCCATGGCGTTTTCACTACTGAGAAAAGGGAATGTTTGGTAGTTAAAGGTTGTTCACCAGGTGGTTACAGAGGATAGCTTTTGAAATAAAAGCATGCATTAAGTCATACTTTTGAAAGTGAATGAACCTAGTATGCTCCCAAACATGGCATGCATAATAGAACAAAAAGCGCAGAACCAGAGAAGAGCTTTAGTATAGTGTTCTTACCTTTTTGGCTGCAGGGAAGAAGTTAAAAACTTGGTTTGTTTTCTGAGAAAGACAGTTGTTCTTTGAGAGTGAACCTGTGTTTTGAGGGTGGTTTGCTGTATAGAAATTTATGAAAGTGGGGCTAGGGTTGTAACCAAAAGATATATATATATATATCACTTGCTTAACAATGAGAGCGGTTGGATTGTTTGGAAATAGATTTCAGTCGTTGACGGTGAAAGGAAATAACAAGCTTTTAGAAGGAAGTGATTGGCGAGAAAAGGTTGATGCAAACGGTTGCTAAAGTCAGTCAATCATCAATCACAGCCAACAATCCAGTGTACTGTTGTAGTGGATCAGCTGGTTTGACGGTCACTTGCTCTCAATCTTGACATAGTGCAATTAATGCTCTTGTCTCACTGTCGTCTTTGGTTTTAAAATGGGTACTGTAGCATGAAAACCTTCCCCACGTGAGAAAGTATATATATACTTACTCTAAACAAGTGCTTGAATACAAGTAAAGAGAAATATGATAATCATGATTAGATAAAAAAAAATCATTAAAGGGTTTGACTTTAAAAATATATTTAAAAACTTTGGACATCACATTGCTATAAGATTTCCTTTAAGATATGAATTTATTATTCACACCCAAAAATAATAACAAATATAAAATAGGAAAAGAAAATAATTTAAACCTTCATACATAAAATTAATCATAAAATAAAATAAAGCATACAACGAAATTCATCTTATTTTTTGGGTTCTCACACAATTTCTCTCTCTTTGACGACATATCAAACGTCTAAACTCTCTTTCTAACAACTGCTCGAGCTTTCTCTCTCTCTCTTTCACAGAAACCCTTGTTTTCAATCTCCAATAGCTTCAATGGCACCAAGCACTGCTTAATGCATTCCTAGGAATCTAGTGGTTCCACAAAGAAATTTTGTGGGCTTCTCTGACATCGATGAGGTAGATGCTTGCTTCAAGCCATTGATGCACTATTTACTCAACTCCGAGTACAGCAAACCCATCTTCGCCGATGACGAGATATCAGGTGAAGCAATATCATAACTCTGGTCGAGTGCCAAGTTCATACATTCCTCGTCAAGGCCAAAAGTTGTCAAGGGGATTTCGTTCAAAATTTCTTCTACAAAGGGTAAAATAACTCCCTCCAGTATTAATTTTGCTCTGGGGTTACCTTCACAATGTAAAGCCCCAGACGTTTGTAACCATTATTATAATATTAAAGTGTTTATTAAACAAACTTTAGTCAAAGTTTATTTGCGTTTATGATAAAATATTCCTTTATAAATATTAAAGGAAACAAATTTTAGTTCAAGATATTATCTTGAATAATAAAAATTTATGTATTAGTACAGATTCCTACTACTACGATTTCAAAGAAAGGGATTTAAATAATAATTCTACCTAATGAGTAAGCATTTTAGTTGATGAGTCATTAGTATTACGAAGTCTACCTTACGACACCTGTGAAAAGTACATACTTACATGTGAATGTAATGATCAAGTAATTGTTTTATTCTAGTGGTTTAATCAATTTCACGTCCGATGCTAATCTAAAGTGAGAAATACCCCACATCAAACGTAATGGTTTTCTTAGCTCTCCTATATAAAGAAGACCCTTGACTTATAACTCTTCCTCTCAAAACCACTCTTAAACTCAAAATAATATCCTTACAACGTATACTGCAGAATTGGAAGCTTACAAGGTAATTTTGAAAGCTTTAATTAAGTTATTTATTTTAATTACTTGATCATTTAATTTGAAGAGAAATTTGTATGAAACCTTGACTAATCAAAATGTATTCCTTTCCCTATAACTTTCCTTATAGAGATAAACCACATGGATAATCTCTATTCTCTTGAAATACTCAAAGAAACATTCTCCTTATATTTAAACATTGCTCTTCTTTATCTCAAAAAACTATGTTATGATATTAGGGAGAAACGTTTAATACCAAGACTTCAAAAAGATAATGATTTCTTTTTTTCTCTTGATGTCCACGTTCAACATAAACAACTGTTTAGAAAAGCTAAAACAAAAATATTTTTAACAAAGACTTAACTGCAAGCCATTTGAAGATAATTATCCGCCAATGGGTTGATTTGGTCATCGGAGGATAATTATCCACCGATGGGTTGATTTAGTCATCGGAGGATAATTATCCACTAATGGTTAAATTAGTCATTGGAGGATAAATTATCCACTGATGACTAAAATATCCCCTGACGGGTAAGTTATCCCCTGACAAGTAAAAATTTATCCACTAATGAGTTTGGCGCCAGTCAAGTGGGTTTGGAGCTAAACAATTTATCCACCAATGAGTTTGGTGCTAGCTAAATAGTTTGGCGATGAGTTTGGCGCTAGTCAAGTGAGTTTGGCACTGAACAATTTATCCACCGATGAGTTTGGCGCAGTCAAGTGAGTTTGGCGACAGCCAAATAACTTTGGCAATAGTCAAATAGATTACCGACGAGTTTGGCGATGAACAAAATTTATTCAGTAATGGGTTAATTATCCCCTGATAACCGAGAGCTATCCCCTGATGGCAGAGAGTTATCCCCTGACGATTAAGAAATTTATTCCTTTACACACAATAACCAGTACAACCATTTCGCGATTACATAGATACATTTGAGTAGTAATAGATATAAACCTAACACAATTTGATAAACATTTAATAAAGAAACCCTCTTACTTAGATATAACTATTATTCTAACTTTTAATCATTTATGGATCAGAAACAAATCTCGCAGGAACACTTAAAGCAAACATACGTTGTCACCCTGATCAACACAAGTAGTGTGTTTATTATTCTTCCAACTTGTACTTCAGGTGTCCCATTATACATGATTTGTTAATTTATAGCGGAGCTATTTATACAGGCATACATGTAGTATGATGCTTATTACAATTAAACGCTTGATCCATTGACTCGATTGGCGTTAAGACATGTTATGCAAATACTCGAATTTTTCCTTACGTATACATAATTGTTTCGTATACGTACTGAAAGAGAATAAAAGTTATTCGCCCAACTTGAGCTATGATCTTATTGTTGAATGCTTGGCTACTTGTATCTAGTTCACAAGCATCTTATTTGTTCCATGTCAACATCACATATTGAATTATTTGATTCAGTTTAACTTATCTAAATCTTTCTACAAGGTTATCTGTGTGTTTACCTTGTGACCCTCACTGTGGTGTCAAGATTCATCCACTGTATAAGCTGAGAAGGAAATCAACCCAGATTTGAGAATGGGTTACTCTATTCTGTCGAGCCCTAGAGATTGTAGATGTACTTATATCTACTAAGTGTCATATGTATGTACATAGCAGACCATATTGAGATAGCCTTGACCTACTATTGTCAAATAGCAAGAAGTATTCTCAGTAAGCCCTAGTGTTGAACGGAGTTAAGGCGATCGGGTAAGTCAAAGTACTGAAAGACGTCAAGTGCTTATGTGGATTGTATTCTTTATTCAGAAGCATTGTATTGCCAATTTTGCCTCTATGTGAGGATGCGGATTCTCCCCATTTGCAATGGGAATCCAACAGTTTGAACTCTTAATGGTGTTTATACACTTTACCTTGAAAATTGTAATTCAGAACTAGCTGTAAAATTCTTTTTCCTTGCAACTGTCCTATATCATATTACTTGTTGAGCTTCTATTATTCATACTTGCCTTAAATTCTCTTTCAGTTAAACATGAAAAAGGAGAAAGTTCGAAGGGTAAGGGAAGGATGTATCAGTAGGACTGGCAGTTAAGGGCTCATGAATACATATTTCGGGTTTTAGTTTTGTATGAGAGAGTTATGTTTTTCTGTTGCACGAATTTTTTGAAACAATAATTGTAATAATTACTGAACGTACTATGTTTTAGTTAATGTATGAAGTAAAGGTTATTGGTTATTAGTTCTTTTGTACCATTGATGGCTCGATGTCCTACCGGAAGCCAGAGTCGAAATAGATGATAATAAACTGACAACTCTGGCCTACGGTTGGGTATCCAGGGCTGTCACACACAAGACTTTGTGGAAATGACAATTGATGCTGAACTACTAGACTTCTTGAGAGGACTAGGCTATAACTCTCCGAACAATGTGGTGTTGAAGTTCAAGGATATCAAGAGGGTCAACGTAAAAGAGAGATCTCTTATCTCTTTGATACAATCATAAAGGTGTTCTCAGGTAAGTCCTCTAACTGTGAGGTGATTGCATCTTTAACTTTGAAAATTACTTATGCCATTATTAAAAATGTAAAAATAGATATAGGAAAATTAATTTTTGTTGAACTAGTTAATAAAATGAGTAGCTATACTTCTAGGAAATTAGAAGTATATTACGTCAAATTTTATCCATGCTCCTCAAAGATCAAATACCTAATCTTTCTTTTGAGAATGACATAGCAATACAGAGTTATTTACAAACAAAGAAGTTACTCATAAAGATAATAAAGAAACCTTATACGACAGAGCCATTTGTGCTACCATCCCATATGGCACAGGTAATAACTGCACCCCTTCTCTTTCTCAACCTACTATTTCTTCTATTTCAACTACAATGGCTGAGATCACTACTACTTTTCAGCCTACCCAAGTAGTATTACCATTTTCTGAACAACTCTCTATAGCCCAACCCTTAGCAACTTACAGATATTAGACACAGTGCGTGCACACACAACCTTGTTTAATGGATCACCTCCTCACTATGATCCAACCTACACTCCCTTCTACACCTCTCCCTTCTTTTTCTTTACCTCAAATTTCTTCAGATGTTATGAGACAAACACTAAGTGTCATGATGTCAGATCCTCCAATTTCTCATCCCATGGAGGAGCCCATTCAAAATGATTCAGTGATTGAGAGTCATGATCTGTTAATGATTGACTCTTTTCTAAATGACCCAATCACTGATGATCACTCAGGTACTATAGGAAACCTTGTAAATACTTCTTCAATAAATACCTATACATCCCCGATTATACATACAAACAAATCTCCTTCCACTTCTAAACTATTAACTATGGATACTCTTATTGTAAATGTGTTATTAACACTGTCGATAGTTGATGAGACCCTAGCCCATAGGAGCCTTATTAGGAAAATTTTGAGTGAGGCTGAGAAAACATATAGTGAAGAGAGGCAAGGTCAACCCTCTGAGGGGACCTTCGCAAAAGGAGAAAAAGAAAGTACGGCCTTAGAAGGCAATGAAAAAGGAGAGATACAAAGTGATGCCTTAGAAGGCACAGAAAAATGAGAGCCATAAGGAAGGATTAGATCCTTATAATTAAAGAACATAGAGAAATCTCGGATACTATACATGCACCTAATTCTTCAAATAGTGATAAAGATGATATTCATATGGGTGATCTTTTACAACCCATGGGAGTAGGTTTTTACCATCAAAAGAATCATATGACAATTCATGTCCTAATCAAGGTCTTGCAATCACAGATCATGATAGAAAAATCTACGGATGTTGAGTTTACCAAGCTCCAAACTACCTTTTCTGAGAAGATCAAAAATGTACTTAATGTTGTTGATACTTTTGTCACCAGCCATACAATCCTCAAATTCAAAAAACTGACAGATAGTGTTTATCAACAACTCTCTTCTTTCAACACAAGATTGACAAAGATGGAAGCTTTCCAACAATCAGTGGCTGACAACCTTCAACAACTTCTTCAATTTGTGACCCCACTCTCAACTTCCACTGATGATGCTACCAAAAGAGGGGAGACACATTTAAACACTTCATCAGGGGTTCTTGTTAAGAAGCCCACAGTTCAACTATCAGGAGATATGACTACTTCTTCACAAAAAGCTCCAAAGGCCAAAAACAAGGGCAAGATATCATGATTGAAGAGCCTAAAAAGAAAACTCTTACTCAATTAGGACCCAAGCTACTCGGAGATGCCATGAAGACAACCCAATTTCCAACACCTGTTAAAGCCCTAATTGATGGTAAAGTGGAGCTTGTCTTTCCTTAAGACAAGTAAATGGTAGTAGATGATGTACTCTCTTCACAACTTCAACAAGAGGAGGAAATGGCTGCAGAGAAGGAGAAGGAAGAGGAGAAGAAAAAGAAAAGAAATGTGAAACCAAGAGCCTCCAGGAAAACTCAGCCCAAGCAATCTCAGCCCCCAAAAGGTGCATCATGGGATAAAAATAATGAAAATCTAATATCCCTTGATGTTACCAAAACTGAGTCGTCTAAAATAAAAGCTCAAGCTCTACTCTTGTAACATATGGACCACCTACCTTGGTTGAATTTCTAAGATATAACAGACACAAGAGCCTGACATATATGCAATCCATAAAAAGCATAAATGTCAGGGCAAAGAGCAACAAGGAGAAGCTAATCGTCATCCAGATGACAAGTGGGTATGAGTTTACAGTCACTCTTGACTGGTTTAGGAGGATGGATGCTGAGCAACTTGCACTTGCCAGGCAAATAGTGCCAGATACTTCTATGCTAAATAGAGACTTGAGGGGGGTGATTGAGAACTCGGGAAAGCCATCAACGACAGTAGGAACTTGCCCACAACTATGGAGAAACACTTGAAATTATTCTATAAAACTGTTGATGGGCAAGAGAATCATATAAGGACCAATGACATTGATGAGCTTGACCTGGAGGAGGCGATGCATGTTTGAAGCCAAATTGCTTATCACAAAAATGAACATGTCATTAACTTCATAATCATGCTTGTAAAGAAGGTATTAAAGGAGTTTGAAGAAACCAGAGCTAATGATGGGAACTCAGTAGTTGTAAGGGATGTTCCCATAGTAAAAAGATTTACAATTTTATCCAAAGATGATCACAAACCCCATGGGCGTTGAATTCAAAAATTTCAAAGGGGAGAATGTCACCTTTTATTGGTCACAATTAGTTGCAACCAACTCACAAGAGATTGAATCAGTTCTTAAACCTTTGGAATACAATAGGAATGTCAACATTGTTAATTTTACAAGATTGCTTCAAAAAGAGCTAGAGACATTGAAGGCAGGAGGTGAAGACAAAAGACTCAAAATTCCAAATCAAAATCCTGATCAGAGAACACAAAGCCTTGGAAGTGACTTTCAATCAATTGAATCAAGTCATCCATTGCCCTTTGTTTCTGCTCCACAAAAAGTGGATCCTGAAGTCGAACTGTAAACATATGTGTTGAATTTGTAAAGTCTTGTGTATAATTATTCTTTCAATTTATACAAATACAGATAGAACAATGCAATTGCATTTCTCCTTCTTTATCCTGTATAGTTTTGATTTTGACATCATGATAAGTGTAACAATTAGATTTATAGTTATCAAATTGATAATTATAAATAGGGGAGATTGTTAGGCATAATGTTGAGAATGATGATATGATGTATTTATTCTTTAGTTCTGTTAAATAATTGTGCACTTGTAAATGCTCAAGGTTGTTTCCAAAACTTAGTATACTTGCACAAATAAGTATTCACTGATGGACAACTTAGTCTATCAGGGAATAGTTATTTGTGCAAATATACTAAGGTTTGGAAACAACCTTGAGAATTTACAATTGCACAATTATTTAACCAATCTATCAAGGAATAGTAGGTATCACACTAGGAAAGTCATTAGTGGATATATCAAGGACTTGTTAGTGTTAGGGAAAGTCTGATTGTACTTAATAAGTCAAGTATTCTACACATGAGACATTCAAGAAAAGGCCAACAAAATATCAGTAATAAAAAATGTTAGTGTACAAAAAGCCATTAAGGAACAACTTAACCGTCAGGGGAAACCATTAGGGTTTAGCTTGACTGTCAGGGGAAACCATCACGGGATACCTTGAATGTCAGGGAATACCATTAGGGAATAGTTTGACTGTTAGGGAAACTATCATGGGATAGCCTATACATTACATTAGTGGATAACATTAGTGGAAAACATTGGATTAGGGGATCAAGAAGCACTAATCAAGACTACATCAGGGCTTGTCATCAGTGGATAGTAAAGGACTGATCAACTCTAAATCAGGGCTTGTCATTAGGGGATCTAGAAGCACTGATCAAGTGGACATCAAGGCTTGTCATTAGGGGATAGTGAAGACCTAACTCGTATGTCATCAGGAATTAAAAGACATTCATTGGTACTTGGCTAAGAAACAAAGGATATAACTGGGAACATATTCGTTGAAATATGGTGATCCAATAGCAACCTTTATACCAGAAACACGTGGAGAACAAGAACAGAAACAGAGGCAACAATAGCCTATAGCGGTGTGACACGTGTATCTCTGAAAGGACAATGATGGGACATATTGCGCCTACGTTGAAAAAGAAGCATGTCTTGCACATGGGTTTTATATTTGTTCTCTTATATATGGAAGGGTTCTTACAAGAAATTACCAGAAAGTTGAGTGAGAAAAACACTAGAAACAGAAAATCTTAGAAAAATCATAATAAACATTTATACACTAGAGAGAAGCTTTGTAATAGTTCTTGAGAGAAATATTTAGAGAGAAAAATGTAGCTAGTGTGTGAAACAAGAAGCTGTAAAATTTGACATAATTGTAGCTATTTAATCACTTTGTGATTATATAGATTTCCAGAAAAACACAAGTTATAAGACAACTATTTTAACATGAATCTATGTGTATTTATATTAAATATCTTTATTATTTTTCTGGATATTGTAGCTATTCCAGTTTGTGCTAGTTCAGATTTTAAGAACGAAAAAGTTTTGAGTGTTTGTATTCAACCCCTCCTTTTACAAAAACATTAGCTTAATTTGTTCTAACATAATCATTTTTAGACATGTTAGGGGAAATTTTGAGACTAACCTGTGAGTTGTAACTGTTAGTGGATGAGGCCATCAGGGCTAGGTTGACATATTCCTCAGCTTCTTCTTCAACTGAGTCAGCCTAGTCCTTTCCTTCTGCTATATATGCTTTGCCTTTCTTGTTTGCATTAAGAAGGTCAAAGTATTTCTTCTTATAATCCATCACAGCTTCCTTCCCTTTGGGCTCACCTTCATGGTTGGCCTTTCGGCACTCATTTGCAAGTGTCTCATTTCACTGCAATTGTAGCACTTGATTCTTGATTTACCAATAAAGTTGTTTTTGCTACTAGGTTTCCTTGTTGAAAGTTTCTTTATCCTTTTAAGATTTTGGAATTTCAGCTTGGAGAACCTTCTTGCAAGAAAGGCCATTATTTCATCCATGTCCTCTAACTCTTCAGGGGTGTACTCAGTCCCCTTTGAGCTAGCTTCTTCATTTCTACTTTCCTTTTCACTTTTTTTAGCATCTCCTAGTTCATGCTTCTCTTTTGTTTTTCTTGTTAGCTATCAGGGCTACTGATTTAAGATTTTTGGTAGCCCTTAACATTTCAGATCATTATTGAACCTCCAGTTCATACGTCTTTAGGGTACCATAAAGCCTATCCAAGTTTAGGAGATTCATGTCCTTGGATTCCTGATAGTTGTTGTCTTTGGATCCCATGATATGGGAAGTGCCCTCATGAATTTTCTATTCACGTCCTTGTTGGCATAAGTCTTCTCATATATTTTCATGTCATTGACCAACCTGTTAAATCTATCAAACATTTCCGTGAGTGATTCACCAGATTTCATTATGAACCACTCACACTGTTGTGTTAACAGTTGCAACTTGCTCCCTCTAACATCCTTCATACCATCACATAGGATCTAGATGGTATCCCATATTAACTTAGATATGGTGAGATTTATGATTTCGTTATGCATGTCATCATTTAAGCCATTATAAAGGATACCTTTTACTTTTAGAACCTTCTTTACTTTCTCTCTTCCTCTGGAGTCATTTCATCAATAGTCTTTGGGACTAGACGTTCATGGACATTGACTGCATTCACGAATTTTTGAGGAATGAGCTTTTTTGGTATATGAGGACCTTCTTCCAAAACTTGTAAATATTCGTCATCAATGGATACTAGATGAACGATCCTTCGTTGTCTCCAGAAGAAGTACTTTCCACGTTCCAACATGGGAACCTTACTATTTCCAGCTTTTTTAGTCATAAATAAAGATCTTCTAGCAAGTGTAATCTGCTAGGTGGCTCTAATACCAATTGTTAGAACAAAATGAGCTAACATGTTGGTAGAAGGGGATACAACACCACACCTTTTTTTTTGTTCTTTAAAACTCTTAACACGAAAACTAGAATAGCTACAAGTTTATCCCCTTGATGAGGATGAACCTAGAAAAATAGTACAGAAATTTAAAATGAATACACAAAGATTCAAGTTAAAATAGTTGTATTATAACTTGGGTTTTTTTTGGGAATCTGTATAATCACAAAGTCATTAAACAGCTATAACTCTATAAGTGAATATACTTTCTTGTTTCACACACTAGCTACAATTTCTCTTTGAAATATTTCTCTCAAGAACTATTACAAAACTTCTCTCTAGTGTATAAAAATGATTGTGATATTTCTATGTATTTTGATATCTTGTATTTTTCTCTCACATCTATCTTTTTTGTAGTGTGTGACAACTATTGCATATTTAGGAAAAAAAAGATAGAACCTATGTGCTTGTCATGCTTCTTCATCAACGTAGCCGCAATATGTCTTGTCATTGTCCTTTCAGAGATACTAGTGTCAGACTCCTATTGGCTATTGTTCATCCTATTTCAATCCCTGTTCTCTATGTGTTTCTGGTGTAAGGGTTGTTATTGGACCACCAAATTTCAAGGAATATCTTCCTAGATATACCCATTGTTTCTATGCCAAGTATTAGTGTATAGCTTGTAAGCCTTGATGATGAGTAGACTAGGTCTTAACTATCCCCTGATGACAAGCCCCTAATGTTGACTTGATCAGTGCTTTTGGATCCCCCAATGACAAGCCTTGATGTAGACATGATTAGTGCTTCATTATCCACTAATGTTAATCCCTATCGTAGAATTAGATTAGTGCATTTTGATTCCCCAATGTTAAAACCTAATGTTATCCACTGATGTCATCCATTGATGCAGTTTTTAGGTTATACTGTTACAGTCAAGTTATCCCCTGATGGTATCCCTGACAGTCAAGTTATCCACTGCTGGTATCCCCTGACAGTCAAGTTATCCCCTTATGTTATCCACTGATGGCATCCCCTGATGCAATATCTAGGTATCCCCTGATGGGTTTATGCACTTATGCCTTTTCAAATAGTCACATCTTTAATTACTGATTCTATTTTGGCCTTTCTTTGAATGTCCGGTGTGCTAAATACTTAAACATTAAGTACAACAGAGATTCCTGACACTACCAAGTCCTTCAGTTATCCACTGATGACTTGCCTAGTGCAATTTTAGCTATCCCCTAATAGACTAAGTCATCCATCGGTGAATGCTTATTTGTACAAATATACTAAGGCTTATAAATGTTGGGGTTTTAAGCACATAAATGCAGCGAAAGCAATAAATTAAAACAATTTATTGAAACACCAAGCAGGTTCCATGAAAAACATGTAATATAGATTTGATAGAAGAGTACTTGTTCAAGCTATAGATTCTGAACTTTGGTGGAGATAGTGATGAACCACAAGCTCAATCCAACTGAACCAAGCCTCTACAGGTATCCATACGAGCGTATATAACTCAACCAAGGAGATTAATGACTTCCCTTATATGGTACTAGCCAAAAGGAAATCAAAGAACAACTTTTATCTTACTCTCTCTATTTGATCTATATCTTTTCTCTTTACTCTTTTATATACAGAGCATAAGAAAGAACTAAAGGTTGTGTATATCTAGTATAGATCTCTATCTATGTATATGTCAAACATATCACATAAAGGAGAAAGAGGAAGATGAGTATTTATAGGCAATTAACTTCCTCTTCCACCACCCTTTTCAACCAATAGATCATCATATATATCATATATATATATATATATATATTTAGATTCAATGAACCTAGACATATGTGGCTAACCTCCTTTTCCACCACCCCTTTCAACCAATAAATCTTCATATATATCATATATATATTTAGATTCAATGAACTTGGATAGAGGTGACTAGATACAATGAACCTGGACAGAGGTGTGTCTAGATATAATGAACTTGGATAAAGGTGACTAGATACAATGAACCTGGACAGAGGTGTGTCTAGATACAATGAATCTGGAATAGAGGTGACTAGATACAATAAACCTAGACAAAGGTGTGTCTAGATACAATGAACCTAGATAGAGGTGACTAGGTACAATGAACCTAGACAGAGGTGTGTCTAGATACAATGAACCTAGACAGAGGTGGCTAACCACCTCTTGCAAGCAACTATTAACATTTAATACTCTACAGTGGCTATTACAATTAATTAAGTCAATTACTAGTATTAATTCTCAACTACAATTTTAAATAAGCCAATCATATTCACTTATTTAAAATCTAATATCTGAATTAATTCTCCTTTTAATTACGCTCTTAGTGTGAGACCCTATAGGTTATTATTATGTCGGCAATAGTTTTATAATCATATTATAAAATTATAAACAGTGAGCGGCATCTAGTAATACATCACTATTACCCAAGTAATAATAATGTTGGTGATTCAACATAACCTTTTCTTGTGACCAATGTTTGAATGCAATATAATTCCTTTTGCCCTTGATATCCAAGATTAAACTCAAGGCATGAAGTGTGTCATCATCTTTATAATTTAATCTTTGTTTTCTTGATCGATGAGTAAACTATAAGAGACAAATCACTATTTGAGCATTGTCATGCATTTCATAGCTTTACTCAATCAAGAGGCCCAAGGATATCACTCCTAAAATACATAGGAGGGAAAAATCCTATCTAAATCATTCACATTCCTCACACGACTCATAATATAGCCAACAGTCACCTTTATGGTCCATCCGGTTAAAGATTACTTTTTGTGATATCAAACCATATGAATCCTCGTGTAGAAATGTAATGACGTCTAGTCGAAGGACCATTACATCATTGTCGCTATGAGAATATCTTATGACACTTCACTTACATGTATAATACTCATAGTGGGTCAATTCAGTACACTATTCTCCAACATATACCTATGTATTTGTGACGACTCCAGAATCCCTCACTGGATCAGGGCTCCGTCAAAAGAAGGAAAAGATAACCACACATCCATTCATATAATTCATCAGAGACTGATGACGTCATCTTAACTCATCGGGGACTAAGGGTGACTTCATCATCAGAGACTAACAACATTTCATCAGAGACTAAAATTATCTCGTCAAAGACTAATAATATCTTATCAGAGACTAAAAATATGCCATCAAAGACTAAGAATTATCTCGTCAGAGACTAAAATTATCTCATCAGAGATTAACAATGGAACTTGCTCCTGCTACAATGGAAGACCTATCATGCTCGAACTCAACCTATGATGTCCTATGAAGATGCAAACGAATAAGAACTTAGCATAAATCTTGATGCTATGCACGAAAGAAACTGAGTAGGGTTCCAGGTTCTTACCTCTTTGTTCTCAAGGGTGAAATCAAAGCTGGTCTGAAAATAATTTTTCGAAAGAAGAACTTGGAAATTTATGGAGATAATAAGTTTAAACAAAACTTTGAAAAGAGAAATTTTGGTAAAGGAATTAAAATTTCATCTCGAATGAGGTATTTATAGAGTTCAAGAGCAGTAAACTAAGGTTACGCATTGGAATAAAAGATTGGTTAATTTGGACGGTAAAACGGCTGTTCATCATGACTTCTTGACAGCAAACAGCTGCTGTCCTACATGCATGAAAACTTTGCCACCTAAACAGTTTCTAATCAAACACATAATCATAAATGCTACGTAACCCTCTCCTCTTCCTCCATGCTGTTCAATATAATCTTATATGGGGTTTGCTAATCCCCTTTTTGATACCTTTTTAAGGAACTTAACCTCATCATCATGGATATCACATCATCATCAAAATTTTCATTGTAGATATGAATTTATCATTCATATTTGAAAAGGCTAACTCCATAAAAAAATATATATATAATAACACAAAATAAAATTATTTCTTACCATAAAATACATTTACAATTTTCGGGTTCTCACAGTATTGACTTGATATCTTATATATCTATGGCCAATGAGATTTGGTCATCAGTCAATCCACATACTAGTCTCAATGTATCATTGTTGTCTCATTAACAATAATACTTGACTAGGGATGTTTAATAATATTCATACATTTTACAACTATATGATCTCATGTTCCAAGTTACATACTTGAACCAATATTGTGAGAACCCGAAAATTTTATATGAGTTTGTTACATGAATTAATGTATGTTGTAATTAATTTCTTATTTTATATACAAAGGATAAATCCATATCTTAAGTGAGAATTTTGATGACAATGAGAGGTTCATTTTATTGAAGTTAACTTCCTTAAAAGGATATAAAAATCAGATTATCAAACCTTGTATATGATTATGATTAATCAGCTTGGAAGAAGAGGAGAGGGTTATGTAAGATCGGTGGATTAAGTGTTTGATTATTAAGTGGGTTGGGTGGCAACGGTTGATTAAGGTCGAATGCATGTAAGACACTAATTGCTTTGTTATTTACCAGCTGTTGAAATATTACATTGAGCAGCTGTCTTACCGTCTTAACTGACCAATCATTTTATATCAAAGCATAATCTTAGCCTATTATAAATATCTCATTTGAAATGAATTCTAAACTCTTTTCTAAAATTTCTCTCCTAGAACCCCTCTTTCACATTTCATCTTTATAAATTTCCAAGTCTTTCTCTCAGGAAATTATTCTCAGTCAAGCTTTAAATTTCTTCCTTAAAGACGAAGAGGTAAGAACCTAGTACTCTACTCAGTTTCTGTCATACCTAGCATCAAAGATTTATTAACCATGTATGCTAAGTTTTCAAGAAGGAATAAAACTTTAAAGGATTATATTCTTTTGCATTTTCATGTTTATGAGGCATCCTAGGTTGAGTTTGTTCATGTTAGGCCTTCCATCGAAACGAAGACAAGCTCTATGTTAGTCTCTAATGAGATAATTCTAGTCTCTGATGAGTTAATGTTAGTCTCTGACGAGATAATTCTAGTCTCTGATGAGCTAATATTAGTCTCTGACCAGATAATCTTAGTCTCTGATGAAGGAAGTTTAAATTAGTCTCTGATGATGCCATCCTTAGGCTCCCATAGGCTAAGTTTAGTCTCTGATGACGTCATCCGTAGTCTCTGATGGGCAAAATATGTTAGTCTCTGATGGCTAAAGATATTAGTCCCCGAGGAGATTTGCGATAGCCAACTAAGTTTGGCGATGAACAAATCATCCCCTGACAGCCAAGAGAGTTTGGCGATAGTCAAAGTTATCACCTGACAAGTTTGGCGGTGAGCAAATTATCCCCTGATGAGTGAATGATACCCTGATGGTCGAGAGACATCCCCTGACGGATAGTTTACCCACTAATGTCCAGTTATCCCCTGATGTGGAAGATTTTTCCCCTGAGGCGTAGTCTGTTTTCAAAGCTATAAAACATTATTTTCTTAAATTATTTGATGATGTTTTTCCTTTAACCTCAACAGTTCGTATGTCATATTTGAAACATTAAAAGTTTAAGGACATCACATATGCACTTTCTTTCATAATTCCTATTAAGGTATTAAAATGTTATATGCATGTTTTACAGAATCTTCCACTCACGAGTAAATTGAATTTGATTTTTGTGCAAAGGACCGAGGCAAGTATATATATTCAATCTGATGCTTATTTCAATTTAACGCAATGTCATTTGATTCGATATGCATGCAAGGCTTTGATTATATGTTCCAATTTCTTTTATGAATGAGAAAGCTATGCTTTAAATTCTGCTAGCATGATATGATTGAATATGCATGGATATAACTGAACTTGATTTATCAGTATTCTTTAGTGCTATATCCGTGCAACAAATGAGAATGATATGTCCCTTAAATGGGTTATGCCACGTGGTTGGCTAGAGGAAAGGAAAGGTGTTGATTTGTTCTTCACCTGACCTAGAGGAATTATAAGTGACTACGTACGTTCACATAAGAAGGAATCATGCAGTCACAGTTAGGCCAGCTGTGTACCGAATGGTTAGCAGATCGAACGGGTTTAGCCCCCGATGGATATTTTGAGAAAGTTGTACACAAGTGAATACCTGTCTTTCTTCAAGGAGGATTACACGTTGTTTATCATCAGTGATCCTAAAGATTATTCAAAGATTTCTGAGGCATTAGTATTATTTCACTGAGCCTCTTTAACAGAATTGAACTTCCATCAATATCCCAGTTTTGCTTCTCTGATTTGATTATATACTTGCTCAGCGTAAATCGCTCATTCTTGTTGAACTTAATGTCTTGCAAGGCATGGTCCAAAGGCTGAACCCTCTGACAAGGGAAAAGAAAAGATGATCGACTATTGAGTTTTGCTAACCCTATTGAGTGTTGATAATGGAGGAAGAAAAGAAGATGTTTTGGAAGAGTGATATTTTGTATTATAATATAGAGATAGAATAGCTTTCGGTGAGAATGAAATATTTTGGGTTATAATAACTCTTTACTAATTCATTTTATTAGTATTTATGCTATGAATGGATGTCAAGTTATCTTTTTCCTTTTCTTGATGAAGCCCAGGTCCAGTAAGGCATTTTGGGGTCGTCACAAATATTGTCCGTATTCATTATTCTAGGGATGTTTATTATCTTAACAATTATATCACACAGTAAATTGAAGCACAATAAACTAAACATTATTTATTAAATCAAAACATAAGTATAAGTGCGTCGTGACAATTATCAAATAATTGGCTCCTAAGGTATTCACTCCAACAATAAAATGCCTTAAGTATTTACAAGTGCACAATTATTAAATAACACTTATATCATCATCAACATCATTATACCTAACAGTTCATCAATCTTCAATCATCAAGTGTAGTTCATAAATCTTCAATCTTCAAGTTCAGTTCTTGCTACTGTAGAATTTCTTCTTATGGCTTCTATAATGAATTATCCTCTGAGTTATCTTCTAATGTGCACTTTACATTATTAGAAGATATGTTAGAACTGAATAAGGTCAAGTGTTTGTAGAAGGAGGGTTGAATACAAACACTACAAACTTTTTCGATTTTTTTTTTAAAACTTGATCCATAAAGACTGGAATAGCTACAAGGATCAAAAAAGCTTTACTTGAAATTAAAATGAATACTCAAGCATTCAAGTTAAAATAGTTGTATTATAACTTGGTGTTTTTCAAGAAATCTCTTTAATCACGAAATGATTAACAACTACAAATCTATAATAAATTACAGCTTCTATTTCTCACATACTAGTTACAAATTTTTCTTTGAATATTTCTCTCAAGATCTATCATAAAGCTTCTCTCTAGTGTGTAAGTGTTATGTGTTGGTCACGTTTCGTGTAACAACTCTTTTTGTATATGTAGGAGATCAGTTGATGAATTCACGTGCTAGACATTCTACGTTTTTCAATGCAGCCGCAATATGTCCCATCATTGTCCTTTCAGAGAAACGTGTCAGACTTCTTTTTGCAAGTGTTGCTTTTTTTTCATCCCCTAATCTTCAAGCATTTAATGTTTAAGAGTTGTTATTGGACCATCAAACTTCAAGGAATATCTTCCCAGTTATACCCCTTGGTTCTATGCTAAGTATCAATGATTTGATTGTAAGTCCTGATGACGAGTGGACTAGGTCATAACCATCCCCTGATAACAAGCCCTAATGTTGACATGATCAGTGCTTCTGGATCCTCGGATGACAAGCCCTGATAGAGACTTGATCAGTGCTTTACTATCCAATGATGACAAGCCCTGATAGAGACTTGATCAGTGTTTTACTATCCACTGATGACAAGCCCTGATAGAGACTTGATCAGTGATTCATTATCCACTGATGTTAAGACCTACTTGTATCCACAGATGGCATCCACTGATGTAGTGTTTAGCATTCTCCTTTATGGTTCCCCTAACGGGTTTTAGAATCTATGTTATCCCCTAATGCAGCATTCGAACTTCCCCTGATGGTTGCTCCTTCGATGTCATCCCCTGATGAGATCATCCCCTGATGCAATATTTTAGGCTTCCCTTGATGGGTTTTTCACTAAAGCCTTATTAAAATACTTGTACTTTTAATCATTGATGCTTTGTTGGCTTTGTCTGGAATGTCTAATGTGTAGAATACTTGAATGTTTAAGTAATAGCAGACATCCCCTAACACTATCAAGTCCTTTTTAAGTGTTCACTAATGACTTGCCTAGTGCAGTTAAGTCCATCCCGTGATGACTGAGTTATCCATCAGTGGATGCAAAACTTGTACAAATATACTAAGGTTTATAGAATACCTAGAGTATTTACAAATGTACATTTATTCCTTTATAATAGAATTATCATCATCAACATGTATATCTAACATGATAACTTCCACTGGTTTGTCTATTATCTATTGATGAACAGTTTACACTCTCAGGGGATAATACTTGGACAAAACCAGTTGCACTTTCAACTTTAGTAGAATTACAAAATCTAACAATTCTAAGTATTATACATGATCATCAAATGCTATAATTCTTAACACCAATTGCTATTCCCAAATGAGTATTTGTAGAAGGGGGATTTGAATACAAAACTCATATTTTTCTCCCAAAGTAATCATTTTAGATGTAATTTGTAAATTAATTGCAGAATTAATAAACAAGACAAATTATATTAATTAATAAAGAATGACTTTTATTGATCTTTGCATCTGAATTAAAACCTGGTAATCACAACTGTTGATACCAGCATTTTTACTCTGTTCAGTGATGAACAACTGCAATATAGAAAGTAATTTCTAGCTTCTCAAGTTCTAAGAACTTGCTACTTTCACTATCTTTTGATACAACTTCTATCTTTCTATAAATTAATTATAGCTGCTATCTTAGATGTATTTTACCTCAGCTGCTCTGTGTCTCTATTAATAGACACAGCTCCCTTGTCCTCCAAGCTTCTTCTTTAAGTTGCCTCCAAATATGTCTATAATGTTCTTTTGTAATTGCAACTCTATTACATAACTTCTCTTTTGCATAACCTTTCTTGCACACCAATCTAATATGTAACTTCTCTGGTGCACACTATCTTCTTATTGCACCAGCTTCATTATTTTATTCTTAAGAGCTTTTAGGATTTGTATAAGTTATCTCAGTAGCTTATACAACTACAGTGTACTCAAATAACTTATCTTTTTGTAGTTTATCCTTATTAGACTAGCCCCCTTATTTTAATCTTAGAGCTCTTTATGTTTGTATAAGTTATCTTTGTAGTTTATACACTTGCAGCTTTATACACCTGTTGTGTATTTGTATAACTTATCTTCTTGAAGCTTCTCTGTTAGCCAATCTCTTCTTATTGGACCATCTTCCTTATTTTAATTTCACAACCTTAACTGAGTTAATGGACTGCTGCAGTCAGCCATATGTCATCTTCAATATCTATTGATGATCATTTATTCTCTGATGACCATTTAGACTCTGATGAGTTAATTTTGAAATCTCTAATGAGTTAATTTTCCAGTCTCTGATAGGCTTGACTAACTTTGACTTCTCCTCAGTCTGTGACAGTTAGTCTCTGATAGGCTAAACATTTAGTCTCTAATAGTACAATTCTGTAGGTGAATTGCATAATTTTTTTAAGCTTTCATTTGCTGGTATATATCATCATTCCTTGAGGAAATATTATGTTTTGAGTGGATAACATCCTCTAATGATGTGTTACTCCTAAAAATGGCATTATCCATTGCTAAACTAATTCTGCAAATTAGTCTCTAATGATGTGAAGGTTTCTGCAAATTAGTCTCTGGTGGGCAAGAACTCCTTTCTTAGTTTTGGTCTTTTGATGGATGAGTTCCTCCTATACTAAGACATGGTTCTTTGCATTAAAATCATCCTCTGGTGCTCTGTTAAGCTCTAACATGGACTTTATTCATTTGTTGCAGAATTATCCTCTTATGACCTTTGATGCATATTTATCTGTTGATGAATAAATTATCTGCTAGTGGCTTATCCATTCATAAACAACTTTATCCATTGCTGCAATTCAACTATTGATAAGAGTTTAAGTTTTGTTCCTCCAGCAATCTTAAAGTTCAGTTCAGTCTTCAATCTCAGTTTAGCACAAGTTTAGTTCATCAATCTTGAATATCAATTCATCAATTGTTATTGCGAAATTCTTCATAATATGTAGTTACTTTAGATTATCCTTTGATTGTTGTTGTGATGATTTTATCGTCTGATTTATCTTTTGATGTGCATTTTACCTTGTCAGAGGATAACTTCCATTGGTTTGTCTATTTATCAACTGATGAATAGTTTACACTATTAGAAGATAATACTTAGACAAAACCAGTTGTAATTTCAGTTTCAGTACAATTGCAAACTCTAAAAATTCTAAGTGTTATACTTCATCATCAAATGCTATAATTCCTAACAAATTGATCTTGCTAAAACTGCATAAGTCATGGTTCCAACATGTTTGGCCATCCACTGTTGTATGAAGTCATAATGTTCAATCTCCTCGTTAACTCTTTTAAAGAAGGTTCGGCTCATTGTGGGGGCATCGAAATGCATCTTTTTTAGCCTTATTAATAGGAGTCTTCTAGTGAATCTAGCTTCAGCAGCACTTAGTTCTGCATCATAGCCTTGAAAACTTGCTGCATCAATTGATTTATTTAACTTTGGAGCTTTCTTGGCAAACTTAGCCTTTTTCTTCTTTTTAATAGTTATTTGGCTAGATATTTGTAGCAGTTCCTCTACTGATTCCTTTTGAGTAGGCTCCCCCTCAACATCTCTCATATATTTCTCCCCCTCAGTAGAATCCTCTTTTTTAGTAGGGGTACACAAGGTGCCTTCAATGGTCATCCTATTTGTGAACTGTTCATCAGCAGGGATACAAAGCTCTTCTGCTTCCTCTGTTAGGATATTCTGAATGGTTTGCATGGAAAGCTTCTTTTCATTGTTCTTGGGGGAACATCGCCATCATTGTTGCTGCTATTAGAAATAATTTTCCTTTTTCCTTTTCCCATGATTCCAGCAAATGGTCTTCTTTCAACAGTGC
Source organism: Centella asiatica (assembly GCA_014636745.2). Taxonomy (NCBI): domain Eukaryota; kingdom Viridiplantae; phylum Streptophyta; class Magnoliopsida; order Apiales; family Apiaceae; genus Centella; species Centella asiatica. The sequence continues at coordinate 28,239,906 of CM025788.1, forward strand.
CCTCTCTAATTACAATTGGAGGTAAAGATAGTCTTCTTTCAACAACTACAAGATCTAAAAACTCTTCCTTTGTTGGTAGTTCTTCCTTTACCTTTTCGGAGATGACATTTTCGTCATGGATTGTCCCTGAGTATTCCACTTCTTGATCAGTAGAGTGATCATCACTCGTTTGTTGCCTGGTTGCAGAGTTGTTTGGGGTTGCATTGCCAAGGACTTCTGCAGCACCAGGAGATTTAGCAAGGGTTGTATCTTCCATTATGGATTTGACCTCATCGGCTTGGATCAATGCTTCAAATTATTCAGTCATCTGAAAGACTTCTGAGGGAACAGAAGATTTAGCAGACACATCAATATCTTTTAATAGATTTTCTGCTTCATCTGTCTCTATCAAATATTCAAAGTAGTTTGTCATCTGGAGTTCAGTAGGGCTGAGGATTTGAGTATCATCTTTAACAAGTGATTTATGAGCTCTTGCCATTTTCTTGATCCTTTTTGATTTTTGGATTTTTGGTGAGATTTGGAATTGGGCGACTCTCTTAACTTAAGTAGGCGAAATAGTTTATGTTTGATTGGGTTTTGGGGTTTTAATGCCCTGCGGCTTTCTTTCAGCAACTATCCTTGCTATTTCAACATGATTTCTTTCATAGTTGGCTAGGGTGGCTGATGTTATTATCTTTGTTCTTTGGAGTTTCTTCCCTTTGGTGTTAGTAGGGAAATGATGACCAAGAGATTCTTTGATCAAGGAAAAAGTCCTTCCATGCTTGACCTTTATCCTCGCTTTGCTGAAGTATTTCGCCAGGATGTCTAAAAAGATTTTACTCCATTTGATCTCAATGCCATTCTTTAGCATGTGAGTTAGCAGAATGGTTCTACTGGGACCATCATCCTGTGCTGCGAACTTGCACATGAGAGTTTTGTGTAACACATCCATAACGAAACTAAATTTCTTTGGAAAAAAATTTCTCTTCTTGTACCTCTGAGACATTTGATAATGCACATTATTTACTATTATTTGTGTTAATTTTCCTGACTTTTTTCTATGATTTGCTCATAATTGGTGGATTCTAATGGTATTTTGTATTTTTGGTGGTTAATTGAAGGTTGAAGACAAAAGGAGGTTTAAAGTGGAGATTTACGCATTAAAAGTTCAACTCTTCAAAGTTGAAAGCTTAAGGAATTCCAAAGAAAGAATACAAGATACCAGAAGACTTTGTTCCATAAAGCGTGGGCTCGTCTTATACATTATGCAGAAAATTAAAAGATACGAAAGACTAGAAGAGTTTGTTCCATAAAGCGTGGACACACCCAATTGTGCTGAAATTAGTACGAAAAATTATAAGTTAATTTCTAATAGGATTCTTATTTTATTTTATTTTTCTTCCTAGGAAAGATTTATTTAGTAGTTTCCTTCCTATTAGAAATTGGAAGAGAGTGTATATATATCAGGAGACTCTCAGTAGAGATATCATATCACGTATTTTCTTTTCTAGGGTTTGGTTTCTACAACTATGAGCGACTAACTCCATTATAGTCTAGCCAAGGTTTTTCACGGTTTTGACTAAATCAAATCGTGAGAGTTCTTTGTTCTTATTCTCTTCATCTTTTCATGAGTATATATCTATTCACATACTCTCTTGTTATTATTATTTTGATTAGTTGAATAAGATGCATATTATTTAATTGTCAAAATAATATATTGCGAATTAGAATATCAAATCTGTAATTGTTGTATTAATTCTAATATTAGTAGCAATTAATAACGTTGAATATGGACAAGTTTTTGATTGTTGTTATGGGAATATTTAATCTAATTTAAATGAACCAAGCTTTTGAGTTTGTTAATTAGAATTGGGTTTTTCTGGAACTTAAGGCTATCATTAAATTAAATCTCAAGAGCTTGTTTGGGGTTGTTTAGTTGATAAGAGAAGTAGTCAAAGAGCTTACTTTGATTATCGGAAAAGTAAAGAAAAATTGGTTGTTAGAACTTGTTAACAACTTGCTATAATTAAATAAGCTTGAGTGTTTGTAGAAAGGGGTTGAATACAAACACTAGAAAATTTTTTGGTTTTTAAAACTTAATACACAAAACTGGAATAGCTGCAGTGATCAGAAAAATAATACTAAAATTAAAATGAACACACAAGCATTCAAGTTAAATAGTTATATTATAACTTGGTGCTTTTCTGGGAATCTGTATAATCACAAAGTGATTAACAGCTACAACTCTGTATTGAATTACAACTTCTTTTTCTCACACACTAGCTACTGATTTTTTCTTTGAATATTTCTCTTTAAATCTACTACAAAGCTTCTTTCTGGTGTGTAAGTGTTGTGTGTGGTTGTTTTTTTTTTTCGTGTAACAACTCTTTTTTTATATGTAGGAGATCAGTTGTAGAATCCACGTGCTAGACATGCTGCCTTTTTCAACATAGCCGCATTATGTCTCATCATTATCCTTTCGGAGATACGTGTCAGACTGCTTTTGGCTAGTGTTGCTTCTTTTTCATCCCTTGATCTTCATGCATTTAATGTTTGAAAGTTGTTATTGGACCACCAAACTTTCAAGAATATTTTCCCAGTTATATCCCTTCCATCTAAGACAAGTATTAGTGATTTGCGTGTAAGTCCTGATGACGAGTGGACTAGGTCATAACCATCCCCTGATGTCGACTTGAGCTGTGCTTCTAGATCCCCTGATGACAAGCCCTGACAAAGACTTGATCAATGCTTCATTATCCATTGATGCTAATCCTTGATTTGGAATTAGATAAGTGCTTCTTGATCCCCTGATGTTAAGACCTACTTGTATCCACTGATAACCATACACATATAACATTATTAGGAAATTATGAGATGAGTTAGAAATACTAGTAATTAAGCACTTGAATGCTTGAACCACTCCAACAAATTTTCTGATATGACTTTAGCAAGTTGATCAATTATATTTTGCATAATTCACCATTCCCAGCTCTCCCACTAGATTGAATAAGGTGGCTTTATCAAGAGCCTTGGTAACGATGTCTGCCGGTTGCTTATTTGTTGGTACAAAATGTAGTTTAATGGTTCCATTCATAACATGTTCCCTGATAAAGTGATATCTGATCTCTATATGTTTAGTTCTAGAGTGTTGCATCGGGTTCTTAGCAATGGCAATGGCACTTGTATTGTCACACATAATTGGAATTTTGTTAAAATTTATGCCATAATCGAATAACTGATTTTTTTTCCATAGGATTTGTGCACAACAACTCTCAAGTACAATATATTCAACTTCAACAGTAGATGTTGATATTGAGTGCTACTTTTTGCTGAACCAAGATACAAACATTCCTCCTATAAATTGACAACTCCCTATGGTACTTTTTCTGTCAATTCTGCATCCTCTAAAGTCAGCATCAGAATATCCAAGTAATTCAAATCCAGACTCCTTTGGATATCAAAGTCTTAACTCTGTTGTGCCCTTGATGTACCTCAAGATTCTCTTCACAGTAATTAAATGGGATTCCCTTGGGTCAGCTTGATATCTTGCACATAGATATGTTGCAAACATTATATCAGACCTACTAGCTGTCAAATATAGTAAAGAACCAATAATTTCCTTGTAAGTTTTTAGATCAACTTTTTTTTCATTCTTATCAGGGTCAGTTTTAGTTGTTCTGGCCATTGGTGTCTTTGCTACTTTTGAGTCCTCTATGTCAAATTTCTTGAGAAGTTCTTTGTCATACTTTGACTGATGTATGTAAATCACATTAGTCATTTGTTTGATCTGCAATCCCAAGAAATAGGACAATTCACCCATTAAGCTTATTTCATATTTGCTTTGCATGAGTTTAGAGAACTTTTCACACAGCTTAGTGTCAGTGAATCTAAAAATGATATCATCATCATATATTTGAAACAGGATCAGATGACCTTGGTGTTGTCTAAAGAAAAATGTCTTGTCAATGATACCTCTTGTGAACTTGTTATCCACCAGAAACTTTGGCAATGTGTTATACGAAGCACTAGGAGCTTGCTTCAGTCCATAAAGTGTTTTCTCTAGTTTGTAAACATGATTTGGGAATTTTGAACTTTTAAACCCTGGTGGATGTTGGACATATACCTCCTGTTCTAATTTCCCATTGAGAAAAATATTTTTCACATCCATTTGAAAAACTTTAAAGTTTGAATGTGCTGCATGTGACGACCTGAAAATTTGTTTGTCTATAATTTTTTGTATTAGGAATTAATTTCCTATTTACTTGTATAATTAATATTATGATTTTGGATGTTTGGATATTATTTTTGGAACCATCTAAAGGTTATGATTTTTGGATATTTGAAATGGGGGGCAAATAATTTATGTATATATATTATTGGTGATGTTCGTAAATTTCTTAAAGGAGTAAAAGCGTGAACATTAGAAATTCCCATTCAAAACAACTTGAATGGCTTACGTAAGAGAAATGATCTCATAAGTACGTTTGTTGTTTGATTAATAAGCTACTTGGGTGTCATTAGTTGATGAAGCTTATATGCGTGTGTGACAGCAGCTGCTTATTATGTTGTTAGCTGTTAAAGAGTTATGATGAGTAGCCGTTTTATTAACCAATAGTTTTACTTCAAGCTTAATCTTAGCCTACTGCTCTTGACCTCTATAAATACCTCATTCGGAGGTAAAATTTTAATCTCTTTTCTAAAATTTTCTCTTCTAAAGTCCTTCTCTAAACTTACCATCTTCATACAATTTCAAGTTCTTTCTTTTGGACAATTACTTTCAGACAAGCTTTAATTTCTTCCGTCAAGTCAAGAGGTAAGAATCTTATGTTCTCCTCTGTTTTTTGTTTTGCATAGCATCCGAGAGTAATAGCTGTATGTGCTAAGTTTTCAGGAAAGAATAAAGCTTTTAAAGAGTATGTTGTTTTGTGTTTATGGAAAGAAGCTTATGCACCATGGAAAGGGTGATTATGCATTCTGGGCATCATTCTTGTTCTTGAAAGATTTTCCATCGTAGCAGAGACAAGCTCTAATATTAGTCTCTGACGAGATAAAGTTAGTCTCTGACGAGATAATATTAGTCTTTGATGACTAATGATGTTAGTCTTTGATGACGTCAGCCTTACTCTTCGATGAGTTGAGATGGTGTCATCAGTCTCTGATGAGATATATGTTAGTCTCTGATGACGTCAGCCTTAATCTCCGATGGGCTGTAATGGCATCATCAATCTCTGATGAGATATTTGTTAGTCTGTGATGACTAAAGAATGTTAGTTCCCGAAGGGTTTGGCGCTGACTTTTGGAGTTTGGCGTTGAACAAACTAGCCACCGAGGAGTTTGGTGCTGGAGAAATCATCCACTGATGAGTTCAGTGATGACTTAGGGAGTTCGGCACTGAACAAGTTGTCACGCGATGAGTCTGGCGAAGAACAAGACCATCCCCTGATGACTATCCCTTGATGGGTAAACCATCCCCTGATAGGTAAGTCATCCCCTGATGACTATTCCCTGACGGATGATTAATTCAGTCCCTGATGATCATCCCCTGTTTATGCACAGTTTTATATTATCTTTCAAAAGATGGATTTCTCACGTTATACCAACAATCATATTTTAAAGAACCTCTCATGCACCAGTATTTTGAGTTTAGAAACTAGCTAAGGACCAATGCAAGTATATACTCATTCCACTTCCTTTCTTATTAATTACGTAAAATCATTGTTTCGATATACGTAAATGAATGATGTTAATACCTATGCAAGGTAATGATTTCTTTTGTGATTAAGTAACGTATGATCATTGATGCGATGTACGTGAAAAGATGTTGATGTTTGAGCTATGTATTATTGGGTGGTTGCTAGCTGTTTAAAATTCGCTAGCTCACCAAAAGATGATGCAAGGGTGTTGCAGGTCGTGAACTTGTATGCGCACCCGAGCATGTCCCATATGGATATATATAGAAAAGTTATTGGTTGTCGCCACTCTTAATTGGCTAAGCACACCAATGTTTTTGGTAGTCGCCGCTATTAATTAGCTGAGCACACCAAAGTTTTATAGCAAGAAAATGTTTTCAAGATATATCCATATGGGTAGTAAAGGGGTTGTTAAGTGCTTTCACCTGGCATTCTGGCCGATGATGATAGGGAATGAAAGGCCAAGGCATCGGTAATCAGACCCCCGCACACCAATGTTTTTTGCACTGACTACGTATGTCATATGATGAAATCAAACGACTAGGCTGACCAACTGGGATGAAATTTGATTGTAAAGGAAGTCAGATAGTGATTATGTTGGTCAGATGATGCATTATCTGGTGAAGAGAAGGCGAATCAAGATTTATTTTTAAAAGTGGGTTAACCCCTCGATATCACTCGGGAACCCTAAATGATACATGTTTATTGATTTATCAAGAGGTGTTGGCATTGCTTCGCTCAACCTCGATGAATATTAAAACTTTTGAATTATCTGTTCTTCCTGCTTATGAATACATGCTTGCTGAGCGTGAATGCTCAAGTGGAATGTTATGAAATATTTTACAGGTTATGTCAAGAAGGCTGTGTCGCCTAATAAAGGAAAAGATAAAATGGCATAGTGAGAGCTTCTTAATCTCTCTCCTATGGATGGCCTTTAGAGGGAAAGTAAAATGAGAGGTCATCATATAAATGTTCAGATTGTAAGGCCAGGTGGGCCATCTAAAGTTTTGTTTCCGCTGCAGTCTGTTTACTTGAATTTTGAGGTTTTGTAAGAAGTTGTAAACTTCTAAGATTTGAACTTGATGTATCTGAGAATATATTTCTCATTTTACTAATGTTAATGCTTGGCTATGATGTATCTATCGCTATGGTGTTGTTGTGTTGTGGTTTCTTGGCGGAGCCCCGGGTTCCAGCTTGGGGACCTTGGGGGGATGTCACCTAAATTGCTGACTGTGCCCGAGGCCCAGCTCGCGGGATTTTCGGGGCTGCCACACTACATAGGATAAGAAAATTCTTATGGCCTCAAGTCTGGCCACTGGTGCAAAGGTCTCATCAAAGTCAATTCCTTCCTCTTGAAGATATTCCTTTACTACCAGTTTTGCTTTGTTTCTTATAAAAATGTCAGTTTTGTCCACCTTATTTCTGAAAACCCATTTTGTGCCAATGATATTTCTATCTTTTGGCTCAGGCACCAACTTCCTTACTTGATTTTTTCAAATTGATTCAACTTTTCCTGCATAGCCATGATCCATTCTGCATCTTTCATGGCTTCTTCAAATTTCTTTGGTTCAATTTGAGAAAGAAAACACGCATATCAGTATTCATTAAATGTAGCTTTTCTGGTTTGAACATTTTGGTTGGGATCACCAATTATTAATTCTGTTGTGTGAGTCCTAGAACATTTAGGATTAGTGAGGTATCTTGATGAGCTTGCATGATTATCATTTCCTCCCCTTAAGTCTGTGCTACCAGCTTTTGAGAAAACTCCCCCTGAATTTATGCTTAAGTTAGGGTTAAAGTTATCTCTTGATGGTGTATCCCCTGATAGAGTATTCCCTGATCTGTTGTCTAGGTAATTAACTCCATCCACTAAAGGGGCTTCATGGTTGGTTGGATTGACATCAAGGATGGTTAACTCCTCCATTTGTTTGCACTCATCAGCTTCATTCTCTTGATAATCAGAATCATCTTCATTTTCAAATCTGAGCTCTTCATTAAAATCAGGGTCTTCGAGTCCAGAAATCTCTTGATCATCAAAAGTTACATTTTATAGACTCCATCACCACCTGGAGTCTTTTGTTGTAAATCCTGTAGGCTTTAGATGTCACAGAGTAACCTAGGAAAATTGCTTCATCAGCCTTTGAGTCAAATTTTCTTAAGTTTTCACCAAAGTTCCTTAATACAAAGCATTTACATCTAAAAACATGTGGGAACTTGATGCTTGGTTTCCTCCCTATCGATAGCTCATATGGTGTCTTATTGTGAGCCTTCTTCATCAAGGACCTATTTTGAGTGAAGCAAGCAATGAAAATTGCCTCAGCCCAAAAATAGGTATGAATTTTTGTGTGACGACCCGAGAATCCCTCACTGGATCAAGGCTTCGTCAAAAGAAGGAAAAGATAACCACACATCCATTCATATAGTAATTACTGAAAGAGACAATATTAAAGAGTTATTACAACCCAAAATATTACATTGTCAGCGGAAGCTATACTATTTCTATACTATAATACAAAACATCACTTCTCAAATCATCTTCCTTTCTTCCCTCCTTATTGGCATTACAGAGGCTAGCCAACATCAGTAACCGATCATTTTTGTTTTTCCCTTGTTTGAGGGGCTCAACCTTTATATTCTGTCCTGCAAAACATTAAAATTCTACAAGAATGAGCGGTTCACGCCCAGCAAGTATATAAACAATTTGGGAAAAACAATTCTGGAATGTTTCAAAAAAAATTTCAATTCTGCTAATAGGCTTAGTGAATCAATACTAATGCCTCAAAAATCTTTAAGGAATCTTTAGGACTACTTATGATAAACAATTGTGTAATCCTTTGTTAGTGCAATATAAGCACAAGTGTTTGTAGAAGGGGGGGGGGGGG
>CM025788.1:28248556-28262218 GCA_014636745.2 Centella asiatica
GGGGGGGGGGGGGGGGGGGGGTTGAATACAAACACCTGAAACTTTTTGCACTTAAAAGCTTATAAGGCTTACTGAAAACCAGTTGTAACAAACAGAAAAACTATATGAAATGAACACGCATATTCAAGTTAAAATAGTTATATTAAAACTTGAGGTTTTTCTGGAAATCTGTATAATCACAAATGTGATTTACATCTACAATTTCTGTGAATAAAGTTCACAGCTTCTCACACTCACTAGCTTCTAATATTCTTTGAAATATCTCTCTCAAGATCTATTACAAAACTTCTCTCTAGTGTTTGTGTGCTTCAGTGCTTGTTTGATCTGTTGGATAGATTCAATCAATCGTTATTTATGTAATGAGAGCTCCGTTGCTTATATATAAATCAGTAGGATGAAATCACGTGCTTGAGACGTGCTTTTCTACTCAACTTAGCTGCAAGTATGTCACATCGAAACTTTATGTGTCAGACTGCTACATGCTTTGTTGCTACTTTTCTTCCCCTGATCTGTGTGTATTTAATGCGTGAGAGTTCTCATTGGACCATGAACAAACTTTAAGAAATATCTTTCCAGTTGATATTTCTTGCTTCTGTAACACGTTACGTTGATTTCCGTGTAAGAACTGATGACTGGTGTATGCTGTCACAACAATCCACTAACTGCCAGCCCTAACGGACTTTGATCAGTGCTTCTGGATCCCCTGATGCTTATTGACTGGATCAGGGCTTCAACCTTCACTTGAGTTATACTCAGTGCTTCTTGATCCTGATGGTTATAGCTGACGGCATACACTGATGGCTTCCACTGATGTCATCTTGGTCATTCTCCCTGACGGGTTACCCTGATGGGTTTGCCTGACACTGACATGTCCTGAAGTGTTTCACTGACGGATTGGTCTGCCCTCGTCATACCCTGACAAGTTCCCCTGACAGGTTCCCCTGACCGGTTCCCCCTGATGGGTTCCCCCCGATGGGTTCCCCCCGATGGGTTCCCCTGATGGGTTCCCCTGATCAGTTCCCCCTTATGGAACTTAATCAACGTAACTTTGATTAGAATTTCTGATGTGCGGAATACTTCGATTGCTTACAAGTAGCATCAGACATTCTTCTTCATTTTGTCAAGTCCTTTGAATGTTCCTGTTTTCTGACTTGTCTTGTGAAGTTATTGACCATCCACTGATGAATAAGTTTATCATCATTGGATGCAAAACTTGTGCTGATCTTAAGGTTTATAAAATACCTCAAGTATTTACAGTTGCACAATTTATTACATAATCATCATCATCATCATTTATCTCTAACAATCTCCCCCTATTTATGTTTATCAATTTGATAACCATAAATCCCTAGATGCACTGATGATGATGTCAAAACCAATACTAAATACATGAAAGAATTTTGAATGAATTAATAAAAGAATTTCTGTACAAGTATAACCTACATCTATTACAAAAAGAATGTTGTATTTAGACATCAGAACCCCTTTTTCTTTTTGCTGAGACAAAGGGCAATGGATGACTTGATTCAATAGGTTGAGAGTCACTTCCAAGGCCTTGTCTTCTTTGTTCTGGGTTTTGATCAGGAATTCTGAGTCTGTTGTCTACTGCTCTTGTCTCCAGCTGCTCTAGTTCCTTCTGAAGAAGCTTTCTGAAGTTGACTATGTTAACATTTCTACTTGATTCCAAAGCTTCAAGGACAGTCTTGATTTCTTGAATGTTGGCTGCAGCAAGTTGTGACCAGTAAAAGGTAATGATCTCCCCCTTTTTATTTTTGAATTGTACTCAAATGGGGCTGGTGATCATTTTGGGATAGACTTTGAATCCCTTTACTGGTGGCACATCCCTTACTGTAGTGTTCCTATCATCAGCTCTGGTTTCTTCGATCTCTTTCAGTACTCTTTGAATAAGCAGGACTCTGAATTTGATGACATGTTCGTTCTTGTGATTAGCAATTTGACTCAGAACATGCATCGCTTCCTCCAGGCTTAGGCCATCAACTTCTTTAATCCTTATACTTTTCTCCTGCCCATCAGTGGATTTATAAAATAACTTTAGTGGACTTTCCAATGCTGTGGGCAGGCTTCTTTCATTGTTGATGGCACTTTTCAGCCGGTCGATTATCCCCTTTAAGTCTATATTAGCCTGTGAGGATCTTGGAATCAGGTTTAGAACCAGTCCTAATTGCTCAGCATCCTTTCTCCTGAACCAGTCCATTGCCACATTGAATTCTGACCCATTCTTTAATTGAACTGTAATTAGCTGATCCCTTCTATTGTTGAACCTGACATCTATGCTTTTTATTGAGAACATAAATGTCAGGTTTTTGCGTCTTTCTCTGAGAAATTCAGCTAGAGTGGGTGGACCATATTCTTTGGTATCAGGAGATGGTGCTTTGTCCTTGGCTTCTTCTGACTTCTTTGTAATGGCATCAGGGTCTTTAGATTTATCGTAATTTTTATCCCCTGATGCACTTCTAGGGTTCTGTAATCTTCTAAGCTGAGGTTTCCTGGAGGTCCTTGGCCTAACATTCTTCTTCTTCTTTATTTCTTCCTCCTGTTCCTTTGCCATTTCCCTCTCTTCTTCTTCTTGAAGTTGCTGTGCAAAGATTGCATCAGCTTCTACTAACTTTTTGTCTTGAGGGTAGACCAGCTCCATTTTCCCATCAATAATAACTTCAACAGGTGTTGGAAAGTGGGCTGTCTTCATGGCGTCTCCAAGTAGCTTAGGCCCTGATTGAGTGTTGGATTTCTTCTTGAGTTCCTCAATCAGGATGCCTTTGCCTTTGTCCTTGGGATTTGGAGCAGGAACAGGAGTAGTCACATCCCCTGATGGTTGACTTGATTTCTCAGCAACATCCCCTGACGACTGCTTGGTTGAATTCTCCCCCTTTTTGACAGCATCATCAGTGGGAGTTGAGAGTCGGGATGTGACTTGAAGAAGTTGTTGCATTGTGTCAGCCATGGATTGTTGCAGAGTGTCCATGCTGTTCATTTGAGTAGACAGATCAACAAGCTTGTGGTCAACATTGTCAACTTGTTTCTTCATCCGGAGTAAAGTCTGGTTGGTGACCAGAGAGTCAACAACTTGCTGTATATTTTGTAACTTTGTGGAAAAATGTGTATGCAATTTTTGGTTTTCTATATCTATTGACTGACCAATCATGATCTGTGACTTTAACACTTTGATCAAGACTGGATCAGTAGTCCTAGCTAATTCCTACTTCAATAACTGTACAGTATCAGACATTTGGTTTTGTCGAAAGTATAAATCAACTCCGATGAACTGGGAAAAATCATCTTATGGAGCATCATCTTCATCACTTGCAGAGGAAGAAGTAATATTTACAGTAACAGTGTTTTCTCTCTATTCTTTATTTACAAGGATCTCATCCTTATCTCTCTCATCCTCTCCTTTTTCTTTGTCTTCTAAGGCATCACTCATATTCTCTCCTTTTTCTTTGCCTACTAAGGCAGTACTCTCTTGCTCTCCTTTTACCAAAGTCCTCTCAGGGGTTTGACTTTGCCTCTCTGCACTAAGTATTTTCTCAGTCTCACTCAAAATTGTCCTAGAGGGGCTCCTATGGGCTTGGAAATCATCAACTGTGACTAGTTCAAGTGAAGTATTTACAGATTCTGGTTCAACAGTTGTGATAGGAGAAGGAGAAGAAATAAAGTGAGTATGTATAATTGGAGAGGTATAGGTTTCTATAGAGGAAGTATATACAATTGGGGGTACATAAATAGTTATGGTTGTAGTATGTACAGTCGAATTTATGTCCCCTGCTTGATCACTAGTGTTTGTATCAAGTAAAAATGAGTCAACCATGTGAGAATAGTGACTGTCAAACACTGTGTCAGAGAGTGTTGGCTCCTCCACGAATTGAGAATGTGGAGAATCTGATTGTATAACACTTAATGTTTGTGACATTATATCTGAAGAAATTTGAGGAACAGAGAAAGAAGGAAGTGGTGTAGATGGGAGTGTTGGCTGAATCACTGAACGAGGAGGTGATTCATCAAAAGATGCTGTAGAAGAATGCTGATGACTCATGTGGATCTTATTGAGAAGCTTCTGAGCTACAACATCTTGAGTGGTGTGTGCACTCACTGTTTCAGATTTCTGCAAGTGGCTCTCAGAGACCCTGATGGTAGGTTCATCAGTGTCTATGGTCAGTGTATGTGACTCACTCAATTGTGTCCTTGGTTGAGGACTATTTTCAATAACTAATCTCTTTTGAGAGGAACTAGTTAGAAATATGTTTAATTCCTTATCAAAGGCTATATCCTGTTGAGAGGATACGCCCTGGTCAGGTTGTTGGGTAACACTCGTGGCTCCCTTCTTCTTCTTCAATCTTCTCCTATAGCCAATCACACTCTCTCCTTGCTCCCCCTCAGTTGATGTGGTAACTTCACTGGGGTTTCTTTTAATCCCAACAGTCTTTTGGGAGACTGTGGGTTGGGCTGTCAAGAGTGGTTGTGAAGAAATTAGTTGTTCTACTTGGGTAAGTAGAGAGGTGGTTGTTTTCTCTGCCATAGTAGATGAAGGTGAAGAATGTACAGTTTGAGAAGTAGAAGGTGTAGAATTTACTACCTGTACCATATGCGATGGGAGTGCAAACGGTTCGGCTGTAAAAGATTTCTTTATTATTTCTACAAACAGTTTCTTTGTCTGCTTGTAGGTCTGTACAGGTATATCATCTTCAAAAGAGAAATTAGTAACCTGATCTTTAATAATCATAAACAAAAATCTTGCATAATATACTTCATTTTTCCTATTATTAAAATTACCTAATTTATTTACAAGATCATCAAAAATAATTTTACCTATATTTATATTTACATTTTTAATTATTGCGTATGCTATTTTCAAAGTTAAAGAGGTAATGACCTCAAAGTTAGAACACTTACCTGAGAACACCTTGGTGATGGTGTCGAAAAGATAAGAAATCTCCCTCTTCACGTTCACCCTCTTGAGATCTTTGAACTTTAACACTGCGTTAGGAGCAGCGTTATAGCCCAGTTCCCTTAAGAAATCCAGTAGATTTGCATCACTGGGTGCATCCACCAGATCTTGAGTAGGTAATCCCAAAACAGAGTTAAGTCTGGAAGGAGTTATTTTCCCTTTCCCAGACGAAACTTTGAATGAGATACCCTTGACCACATCAGGCTTGGTGGTGGAGTACATGAATTTGTCACTTGTCCAAAGTTGTGACAGTGTCTCCCCCGACATTTTTTCATCGGTAAAGATGGCTTTACTATACTCAAAGTTGAGTAGATAGTTCATTATTGGTTTGAAGTAATCATTTGCCTCATCAATGCCAGATAAGCCCACGTAGTTTTTGGGTGGGACTGTCAAGTTCCTCTGAATTTGTTGACGTGCCATGGATGCTTTGAAGATTTGAAGTTCTAGGGTTTCTATAAAGTTGAGAGAAAAAAAAAACTTTTGCAAATATCAGGTTTAGATTAAATGTTTGAGAGTTTCAAAAAGTAGGAGAGATAGAGTATTAATACCCGCCTAAAGACGTTTGAAAACTTCTCCTGAAAACACGCTATCAGGGAGTCAGTTCAGTTTCTGTGATGACACGTCATCAGTGAGAGAAGAACTTAATGATGAGTTGTCATCACTTAACTGACCTAGAAACCTGATGCAGTTAAAAAAAATTTAAACTTACCCTGATGATTTACTGTATGTACATACCCTGACCCTGATGCACAAGACGGACACCCTGATCCTGACGAACGAGTCGAATACCCTGACCCTGACAAGAGATCCGGACACCCTGACCCTGACACATAGGTAGGAGACCCTGATCCTGACGCATAGGTAGGATACCCTGAGCCTGACGAACAGGTAGGATACCCTGACCCTGACGAACAAGCCGAACACCCTGACCCTGATGTGTCCTTAAGGAAGCCCTGACCTTGATGCATCAGACAAAACAAAAACAAAACAACAAAATGCAGAACATACAAGTATATACATATTTACAATTTGAACATATATAACCACATATCAATTTGATTTTATCAAGAACTTATGAAATGAGTTAGAAATACCAAACTTTTAGGAGTTTGACTCTGACCCTGACGCATAATTCACCATTCCCAGCTCTCCCACAAGATTTGAAAAAGTGGCTTCATCAAGAGCTTTGGTGAATATGTCTGCCAGCTGCTGATTTGAAGGTACGAACTATAATTCAATATTCCCATTCATAACATGTTCCCTGATAAAATGATATCTGATTTCGATATGCTTAGTTCTGGAATGTTGTACTGGATTTTCAGCAATGGCAATGGCACTTGTGTTATCACACCTTATTGGAATCTTGGAATAGTTCAGACCATAATCCATCAGCTGATTTTTCATCCATAGAATTTGTGCACAACAACTTCCAGCTACAATATATTCAGCTTCGGCAGTAGATGTAGAAATAGAATGCTGCTTTTTGCTGAACCAAGATACAAGCCTTCCTCCTAGAAATTGACAGCTTCCTGTTGTACTCATTCTGTCAATCCTGCATCCTCCAAAGTCAACATCAGAATATCCTAGCAATTCAAATCCAGACTCCTTTGGATACCAAAGTCCCAACTCTGTAGTGCCCTTGATATATCTCAAGATTCTTTTCACTGCAATGAGATGAGATTCCTTTGGGTCAGCTTGATATCTCACACAAAGACATGTTGCAAACATTATGTCTGGCCTACTTGCTGTCAGATATAGCAATGATCCAATCATTCCCCTGTAAGTCTTCAAATCAACTTTCTTTCCATTCTTATCAGGGTCAATCTTGGTTGCAGTGGCCATAGGTGTCTTTGCTACTTTTGAATCCTCCATATCAAATTTCTTGAGAAGTTCTTTGGCATATTTTGGCTGATAAATGTAGATTCCATCAGAGTCTTGTTTAACTTGCAATCCCAAGAAATAAGATAACTCTCCCATCAAGCTCATTTCATATTTGTTTTGCATGAGTTTGGAGAATTTTTCACACAGTCTTGTGTCAGTGGATCCAAAAATAATATCATCAACATAAATTTGAACAAAAATCAGATGACCTTGGTGTTGTCTGAAGAACAAGGTTTTGTCAATGGTACCTCTTGAAAATTTGTTTTCCACCAGAAATTTTGACAGTGTATCATACCAAGCTCTAGGTGCTTGCTTCAGTCCATAAAGTGCCTTTTCCAATTTGTAGACATGATTTGGAAATTTCGAGCATTCAAAACCTGGAGGTTGTTGGACATACACCTCCAGTTCCAATTTCCCATTTAGAAAAGCACTTTTCACATCCATTTGATATACTCTAAAATTTGAATGTGCTGCATAGGCTAAGAAAATTCTTATAGCCTCAAGTCTGGCTACTGGTGCAAAGGTCTCATCAAAATCAATCCCTTCTTCTTGAAGATATCCTTTTGCAACCAGTCTTGCTTTGTTTCTTACAACAATGCCAGCTTCATCCATCTTATTTCTGAATACCCACTTAGTACCTATTATGATCCTATCTTTGGGCTTAGGTACAAGCTTCCATACTTGATTCCTTTCAAATTGATTTAGCTCTTCCTGCATTGCCAAGATCCAGTCAGCATCTTGAATAGCTTCTTCAAACTTCTTTGGTTCAATTTGAGAAAGAAAACAAGCATATAGGCATTCATTAGATGTAGCTTTCCTGGTCTGCACTCTTTTGCTTGGGTCACCAATAATCAGATCTGTTGTGTGACTTCTGGCCCATTTGGGATTAGAGATGTGTCTTGATGAGCTTGCTTGACTATCATTTCCTCCCCCTAAGCCTGTGCTCCTAGCTTCTGAAAACTCTCCCCCTGAATTAGTGGATAATTAAAGGTTCAAGTTATCCCCTGATGGTGCATGTCCTGATGAATGATCCCCTGATGGAGTATCCCCTGATCTGTTGTCCAGGAAATTAACTCTATCTGTTGAAGGGGGTTCTACATTGATTGGATTGACATCAGGAATGGATAAATTCTCCATTTGTCTGCACTCATCGGCTTCATTCTCTTGATAATCAATATCATCTTCATTTTCAAACCTGAGTTCTTCATGAAAACTAGGGTCTTCAAGCCCAGAAATTTCTTGATCATCAAAAGCTACATTTATAGACTCCATCACCACTTGAAGTCTTTTGTTGTAAACCCTGAAGGCCTTGGATGACAGAGAGTAACCTAGGAAAATTGCTTCATCAGCTTTAGGATCAAATTTTCCTAAGTTCTCACCAAAATTCCTCAGAACAAAACATTTGCATCCAAAAACATGGAGAAACTTGATGCTTGGCTTTCTCCCTGTCATTAGCTCATATGGTGTCTTGTTGTGAGCCTTGTTGATTAGAGATCTATTCTGAGTAAAGCAAGCAGTGGAAATTGCTTCAGCCCAAAAATAGGTTGGAATCTTTGCCTCTGCTAGCATTGACCTAGCAACTTCTATCAGGGTTCTATTTTTCCTTTCCACTACACCATTCTGTTGAGGAGTCCTTGGAGCAAAAAATGTATGATTTATGCCTTTCTCCACACAAAATCCCTCAACAGCTGCATTCTTGAATTCAGTTCCATTATCTGTTCTCTACATTCTAACCACTGACCCTGATTCTGTTTCCACCTTCTTGATATGGTCAATAATTTGTTGAGATACTTCTGATTTAGCATGCTGAAACTTTACCCAAGTGTATCTGGTGTAGTCATCCACAATGACCATTGCAAATCTTTTCTTTGACACTGACATAATGTTGACAGGGCCAAAGAGATCCATATGTAACAATTGAATTGGATCTTTGATCATGGTGGCTTCCTTGCTGACAAAGGATGACTTCCTTTGCTTCCCTTGTTGACATGCTGAACATAATCCTTCTTGGATAAACTCCATTTGGGGTAGTCCAGTTACCAACTCTCTCTTCACTAGATCATTAATTGACTTGAAGTTCAGGTGAGAGAGCTTCTTGTGCCATAGCCTGCTTTCATCAGGAGATGCCTTGCTGTAGAAACATGATTCTCCATTTACTGAATTAAAATCAGCAACATAGAGATCTCCTTTTCTTATCCCTGACAAAACCAGCTTCCCATCACTTTCATTTGAGATTAGGCACTGATCTCCTTTGAAGGAAGTGATGAATCCTTTGTCACTTAGTTGACTTATGCTTAGCAAATTATGCTTGAGCCTATCAACCAGTGGTACATTTTCAAATGAGACATTCCCATTTGCTGCTTTGCCATAACCAAGAGTTAGTCCTTGGCTGTTATCACCAAATGAAATTATTGGACCAGCCTTTTCTTGAAATTCTGTGAGCAGGGCTTTGTTTCCTGTCATATGCCTTGAGCAGCCACTATCTAGAAACCAGATTTGACTGCTTTTGTTCTTTCCCTACACACAAGAAAACATTTATATTGTTTTTGGTACCCAATTTGTTTTGGGTCCTCTTGGTTTAGTCACAGTAACAGGTAATACAACTTTTTCTTTATCAGTGACTTTTGGTTTTGGCAAATTTAAAACTTTCTCCTTTCTAGGAGCTTCAAAATATGCTTTTGATTTCTCAACAGTTATCTTACCTTTTTCCTTGGAGGAGCAGGTTTTAATAGTTGGTAAATCATCAGCATACAAAATTGTGCCAGTCAAAATTTGTGGTTTTACTTTGCATTGAAAAGACAAATGATTACAACTACCACAATTCCAGCACACTTTTCTAGGGGCTTCATGAATAGAAGAATAATTGCTAGTGTTAGGTTTTATGAACATTTGATGATGATTGTCTTTAGAATACTTAGGAATACAAATGTACAGAAAAGTGTTGGTTTGTAACACTTTAGTTTTGTAGCTAGCAGTAGTATCTCTTGTTTGTAAATTAGTCATTATAATAAAGAGATAGGTTCATTTCTTTTGTATGTACTGCTGGAATACTTGTTGAGTTTGTTCAACAAGTTGTTTAAATTAATTAGTCCTTCGGAGATTGATTTTGGCTTGTCGGAGATTAAGGGAAAAGTCTATCAGAGAATAAAGTGTTGTTCATCAGAGATTGGACTTTGCCCATCGGAGATTGAAGAATCCTTCATCGGAGATTAAAATGTTTTGTTCATCGGAGATTGAAGGATTGGTCATCGGAGATTAAAGCTTACATCATCGGGGATTGTAACTAAAGAGTCAGAGATTAATGCTGACGTCATCAGAGATTAAAACAATACCTCGGAGATTAAAAGCTGACATCACCAGAGACTAAAGCCAAAGCATCGGAGATTACACGAAGTAAAGCATCAGAGATTACACGTTGTAAAGCATCGGAGATTACTCGAAGTGATCAGGGACTAATTAAAGAAGCTATCGGAGATTAGTCGAAGACTTAATCACTGATGGAGTTAGAGTTCAAATCAAAGAAGGAAAGTCTTCCATGCACACGTAGACTTTATTGAAGACGTAGCTGATAAGGAAACTTGTTAGAAATCTTTCAATTGGAAAGATTGTATTTGATTTGAATTAGGAAACTAGGTTTTTGATAACTTGGTTTTAGAAGCTGTAATTATAAATTACAGAAAAGGAATACGAAGCTGTGTATGTGTATAGAGAGAGAGAATTGAAAGTGTTGTATTTTATATACACAGAATAGAAGCTGACGATCAAAGCTTGTTTTGATTGTTAGAAAACTTGTAATCAATTTTTAAATCAATAAAAGCAATTGTTTATAAAGTTTTGATCTTGTTCTTTATATTCCGCAGAAGAGTTTAATTTCTTAAAGAACAAGAAATCAAAAAAGTTGTGAGAACTTGTATTCAACCCCCCTTCTACAAGTTCTAGGTCATCTCACTGGGAAAACAGCTAGTTTTATTAACACCTAGCTTACCATTTCTATTCTTCCTGCTTTCCCCTGACAGGCCTTTTTCCCTTGAAGGGCTACAATGGCCTGAAGCACTCTTTCCCCCTGACGACTGTGTATCCACTAATGCACAGTCTAGTTCTTTCATAACTGGAGGATTGAGTGTTTTGGCAAGGATACTTTTCTTGCCTCTCCCACCACTAGTGGAAGCTTCATTTACTGGGAAGACATTCCTAGATTCTAGCTTTGCTGCTGCCTTAACAAACTTGATAGTTTGAGATGGCTTTTTTCCAAAGCTAGCTGCCATCTCAACCTCAATGGGAGGTTGCTGCACATGAGTCTCTTCATAGTCCAAACCAGATTTGGGATCAGATTTCTGATTTTTCAAACGATCCTCCAGTTTCCTGCTAGACTCATTCCGTCTCTTAATGACTTCCCTTTCTTGACTAAAGAAGATTTGAGGTCCATTCCTCCTTTTTGATAGCACAGTCCAGAAGATTTTTAGTCCTTGAGAGTTCTTTTTCAAGACTCTCAAGTCTGGAGTTCTCTGATTCTAAAAGAGTGTTCCTGGCAGATAACTGTTCATTTATTTTCTGCACTCTCTCAGTTTCAGCTACAGCACTCCTCAGGGTGTCATAGAGATCCTTTATCTCACAGGCCATTTCCTTAACAGTTTTAACACAATCAGTTTTAGACATGTTAGAGGAAATTTCGAGGCTTACCTGTGAGCTGCTACTGTTAGTGGATGAGGCCATCAGGGCTAGGTTGACATACTCTTCATTTTCTTCTTCATCAGAGTCAGCCCAGTCCTTTCCCTCTGCAATATATGTTTTTCCCTTCTTGTTTGCATTAAGAAGGTCAAAGTATTTCTTCTTGTAGTCCACAATAGCTTCTTTGTCTCTGGATTCCCCATCTTTTGTGGCCTTGCGGCACTCATTTGCATAGTGACCCATCTCATTACATTTGTAGCACTTTATTCTTGATTTGTCAATAAAGTTTTTTGTGCTACTGGGTTTCCTTTCTGAAAATCTTTTAGATCCCGAAGGCTTTTGGAATTTCAGCTTGGAAAACCTTTTTGCAAGAAAGGCCATGGTTTTATCCAGCTCCTCTAACTCTTCTGGATAATATTCTTCCTCCTTGAAGTCAGCTTCTTTATCTCCTTCTATTTCAGCATCTTCTAGTTGCTGCTTCATCAAGACAGTTGGCCTTTCTTCTTGTTTGTCCTTCGTGGCAGCCATCAGGGCTACAGATTTAAGCTTTCTAGCATCCCCTGACATTTCAGATCTTTGTTGAACCTCAAGTTCATATGTCTTTAGGGTGCCATAAAGCCTATCCAAGTCTAGAAGATTCATGTCCTTGGATTCCCTGATGGCTGTTGTCTTAGGATCCCATGATATGGGAAGGGCTCTCATGAACTTTCTATTCACATCCTTGTTAGCATAAGCCTTCCCATATAATCTCAGGTCATTTACCAACCTGTTAAATCTGTCGAACATTTCAGTGAGTGTTTCACCATTCTTCATTGTGAACCACTCATACTGTTGTGTCAACAGCTGCAGTTTATTTTCCCTCACTTCCTCAGTACCATCACAAAGGATTTGTATGGTATCCTATATAGATTTAGATGTGGTAAGATTCATGATACTATTCAGCATATCATCGTCTAAACCATTATACAGATTCCAGTAACCTTAAGATCCTTTTTCACCTTTTCCCTTTCCTCTATCGTCATTTCATCAGTTGTCTTTGGGACAAGCTTTTCAGGAATACTGACTCCATTAACGACTTCTATAGGAATGAGCTTCTTGGGAACGTGAGGTCCTTCTTCTAGAATCTGCAAGTATTCATCATCAATAGCTCTAAGATGAACTATCATTCTATGTCTCCAAAAGAAGTATTTGCCCCTTTCCAACATGGGGACTTTACTGTTTCCAACTTTATTGGCAATAGATAATGATTGTGTTTAACAAGTGAAATCTGCTAAGAGGCTCTGATACCAATTGTTAGTGCAATATAAGCACAAGTGTTTGTAAAAGGGGCGGGATGAATACAAACACCTGAAACTTTTCGCACTTAAAAACTTATAAGGCTTACTGAAAACCAGTTGTAACAAACAGAAAAACTATATGAAATGAACACGCATATTCAAGTTAAAATAGTTATATTAAAACTTGAGGTTTTTCTGGAAATCTGTATAATCACAAATGTGATTTACAGCTACAATTTCTGTGAATAAAGTTCATAGCTTCTCACACTCACTAGCTTCTAATATTCTTTGAAATATCTCTCTCAAGATCTATTACAAAGCTTCTCTCTAGTGTTTCTGTGCTTCAGTGCTTGTTTGATCTATTGGATAGATTCAATCAATCGTTATTTATGTAATGAGAGCTCCGTTGCTTATATATAAATCAGTAGGATGAAATCACGTGCTTGAGACGTGCTTCTCTTCTCAACTTAGCTGCAAGTATGTCACATCGAAACTTTATGTGTCAGACTGCTGCATGCTTTGTTGCTACTTTTCTTCCCCTGATCTATGTGCATTTAATGCGTAAGAGTTCTCATTGGACCATGAACAAACTTCAAGAAATATCTTTCCAGTTGATATTTCTAGCTTCTGTAAGACGTTACGTTGATTTCCGTGTAAGAACTGATGACGAGTGTATGCTGTCACAACGATCCACTGACTGCCAGCCCTGACGGACTTTGATCAGTGCTTCTGGATCCCCTGATGCTTATTGACTGGATCAGGGCTTCAACCTTCACTTGAGTTATACTCAGTGCTTCTTGATCCTGATGGTTATAGCTGACGGCATACACATCCATTCATATAGTAATTACTGAAAGAGACAATATTAAAGAG
>CM025788.1:28262228-28278110 GCA_014636745.2 Centella asiatica
GACTATGCATCGGGGAATAATTTTCTCATTAACAAACTCGTCAGGGACTGATATCTTTAGCAATCAGAGACTAACATATTTTGCCCATCAGAGACTAGGAATTTCCTCTATCGGAGACTAAGAAATCTCCTTCATCAGAGACTACGAAATTTCCTTCATCAGAGACTATGAATGACGTCATCAAGGACTGAACTATGCCCATCGGAGACTAAGGGATGACGTCATCAGGGACTAACAATTCATCAGGGACTGATGACGTCATCTTAATTCTATCGGAGACTAAGAGTGACATCATTGGAGACTAACTTCTCATCAGAGACTGATGACGTCGTTAGGGACTAAACTTTAGCCTATCGAGGACTAAAGCTGACGTCATCCGAGAGTAAATAACCTGTCGGAGACTAATGACGTCATCCGGGACTAAACTTTAGCCTGTCGGAGACTACGGCTGACGTCATCAGAGACTAAATAATTCATCAGAGACTGATGACGTGATCTTAACTCATCGGGGACTAAGGGTGACTTCATCATCAAAGACTAACAACATCTCATCAGAGACTAAAATTATCTCGTCAAAGACTAAGAATATCTTATCAGAGACTAAAAATATGTCATCAAAGACTAAGAATTATCTCGTCAGAGACTAAAATTATCTCATCAGAGATTAACAATGGAACTTGCTCCTGCTACAATGGAAGACCTATCATGCTCGAACTCAACCTATGATGTCCTATGAAGATGCAAAAGAATAAGAACTTAGCATAAATCTTGATGCTATGCACGAAAGAAACTAAGTAGGGTTCCAGGTTCTTACCTCTCTGTTCTCAAGGGTGAAATCAAAGCTGGTCTAAAAATAATTTTCTGAAAGAAGAACTTGGAAATTTATGGAGATAATAAGTTTAAATGAAACTCTGAAAAGAGAAATTTTGGTAAAGGAATTAAAATTTCATCTCGAATGAGGTATTTATAGAGTTCAAGAGCAGTAAACTAAGGTTACGCATTGGAATAAAACGATTGGTTAATTTGGACGGTAAAACGGCTATTCATCATAACTTCTTGGTAGCAACCAGCTGCTGTCCTACATGCATGAAAACTTAGCCACCAAAACAGTTTCTAATCAAACACGTAATTGCAAATGTTACGTAACCCTCTCCTCTTCCTCCATGCTGTTCAATATAATCTTATATGGGATTTGCTAATCCCCTTTTTGATACCTTTTTAAGGAACTTAACCTCGTCATCATGGATATCACATAATCATAAAAATTTTCATTGCAGATATGAATTTATCATTCATATTTAGAAAGGCTAACTCCATAAAAAAATATAATTACACAAAATAAAATTATTTCTTACCATAAAATACATTTAAAATTTTCGGGTTCTCACATTTTGTCTCTATTAACATTGTTCTAACAGTTGCATTCTTGAATTCAGTTCCATTATCTATCCTTAGAATTCTAACCACTAACCTAGATTTAGTTTCCACTTTCTTTATATGGTCAACAATTTGTTGAGGCACCTCTGTTTTGGCATGTTGGAACTTGACCCAAGTGTACTTGGTGTAGTCATCCACAATGAGCAATGAAAATCTCTTCTTTGATACTAACATTATGTTGATAGGACCAGATAGATCCATCTGAAGCAATTGAATTGGATCTCTGATCATTGTGGCTTCCTTGCTTACAAAGGATGATATCCTTTGCTTCCCTTGTTGGCATGCTGAACATAATCCTTCTTGAATAAATTTTATTTGTGGTAGTCCAGTTACCAACTCTCTCTTCACTAGATCATTGACTGTTTTATAGTTCAGGTAAGAGAGCTTCTTGTGCCACAGTCTGCTCTCATTAGGGATTACTTTGCTATAGAAACATGATTCTCCATTTACTAAGTCAAAGTTAACAATGTAAAGATCTCCTTTCCTAACCCCTAATAAGACCAGCTTCCCATCATCTTCATAGAGATCAAACACCTGCCCGCTTTGAAAGAAATGATAAATCCCTTGTCACATAGTTGACTTATGCTCAATAGATTGTGCTTTAGCCCATCAACTAGTGCTACATCTTCAAATGAGACATCCCCATTTGCTACTTTACCATAACCAAGAGTCAGTCCTTTGCTATTGTAACCAAAAGAGATCACTTGACCAACCTTCTCATGGAACTATGTGAGTAGGGATTTATTTCCTGTCATGTGTCTTGAGCAGCCACTGTCTAGAAACCAAACTTGTTTGCTTTTGACTTTTCCCTGCACACAAAGAACGTTTAAATTGCTTTTGGTACCCAAGTGCATTTGGGTCCTCTAGGTTTAGTCACTGTTAATGATAAACCATCCTTTTCATTGTATTTGACTTTTGGTTTAGGCAGGTTACACACTTTCCTTTTTAGGAGCTTCACAATTAGCTTTAAATTTATCAACAAATTTCTTTTCTTTACACTTAGGGGTGCATGCTTGAACAGTTGGTAAATCATCAACATATAAAATTGTGCCAGTTAAAATCTGCGATTTTTCCTTGCATTGAAAAGGTAAATGATTATTATTACCACAGTTTCAGCACACTTTCCTAGGGGCTTCATGAATAGGGGTGTAGTTACTGGTTTTGTTCACACGTAACTTGCCATTCCTATTCTTTTTCTTATCCCCTGACATGCCTTTATCCCTTGAAGGGCTTTGATGGTCTGATGCACTCTTATCCCCTAATAACTGTGTATCCACTGATGCACAGTTTGGTTCTTTCTTGGACGAGGATTTGTGTGTTTTGGCAAGAACAATTTTCTTGCCTCTCCCACCACTAGTGGAAGGTTCACCCAATGAGAAAACATTCTCTTTTTCTAGCTTGGTTATAGCTTTAACAAACTTGACAGGTTGTATAGGCCTTTTATCAAAGCTAGCAACATTTTTAACCTCAATAGAAGGTTGTTTCACATGATAGCCTAAACTAGTTTTAGGATCACATTTTTTATTCTTAAATTGTTCCTCTAGTTTTTTGCTATACTTATTCCATTTCCTTATGACTTCCTCCTCTTGTTTGAGCTTTTTGGAGGTCCACTCTTCCCTTTTGATGGCACAGTCAAGGAGATTTCTAGTCCTGTTGAGATCTATTTCTAGTTTTTCAAGCCTAGTCAATTCTGATTCTAAAAAGGTATTTCTCGATGTTAAATTTTCTTTCAACTTTTGCACTCTTTCAGTTTCAGCTACTGTGTGAGGACCCAAAATTTTAAATAGAAATAAAATGTAAATAGGATTAATTCCTATATGGTATGAAATTAATACATGAGTTTTATGTCCATGTGATGTCCAAAATTTAATGATCTCAATTCCTTTGTAAAAACCATCAAAGGGATTTGAAAATATTAATCTCAAATCTTAAATGAGATTAATTTAATAAACAAAGATATTATATGAATTACTACTACTAGCCTTGCGGGAGGGATAACTGAGTGGTACCCCGTATAATGAATAAGTATTACAGATGTTGAAATTTTTCTCAATGAGTAAGCGTTTCAAAAGTTGAGTCATTAGTAGAATATATTACCATTTGACACCTATTCATAACTTATACTTACGTATAAGTATAACAATTACGTAATTGTTAGCATACTTTAGTAATTTAGTAAATTTCATGTCCGATGTTAATCTGAAGTGAGAAATATCTCACATTAGATATTTTGAGTTCCCTTGTCTCCCCTATAAATAGGAGGACCCTTGCCTACTACTCCTCATCCTTAAACACTCTCAAACTTCCAAAACTTCTCTTAACCCAACACCCCCATAAATTTCATTCTTCCTTTTCAAGAACAGTTGTCTTCGTGAAGAACAACACGAGTATTCTAATCCTTTCTTTAAAGCTTTAAGAGGTAAGAGCTTTATACCAATCGCATACTTTACTCTGTTCTATTTTATTCTCTCACGCATAACATTTGAAAATATTAGTCGTGCATGCTAAGTTATCCAAAAAAAGAATAAAGCTTCAAAAGCTGCAGTAGTATTCTTTTGCATCTGCGGTTATGTGTATTACGTAATGATACACACAACAAATAGGATAGTGATGCACCCTAACTTAGATTTGTCCATTGTTAGGCATCATCCATGATCATATGAAAGGTCCTTCGTTTTAGCAAAGACAAGTTTTAACTTAGTCTCTGACAGCATAAGATTAGTCTCCGAGGAACAATTCTTGTTAGTCTACGATGAGTAACAAATGTTAGTCTCCGATGGGTAAATGTTAGTATCTGACAAGAAAATATGTTAGTCTCCGATGGCTTAAAATATATTAGTCTTCGATAGTAGTCAAATTTGTCCTCGACGAGTTTGGCGATGGTTAAACAACTTTGGTGATGGCTAAATGAGTTTGGCAATGACTTAATGCCGACGATTTTGGTGATGAACAGATTATCCCTTGATGGGCAAATTATCCCCTGACGGGTGGATTATCCTTTGACGGGTAGTTTATCCCCTGACGGGCAGTTATCCTGTGACGACCCAGAAATAAAATTTGTGTATGGATGATTTATTCATTCATATTTTGTATGAACATCTAAATATTGTTTTATATGAATAGATAATTAATTCATATTTTGAATTAGAATATTTTCCTTTATATGTTATGTGATGTCCAAAGTTTTATGACATTTGTGGAACCATCAGAGGGATATGAATATGGACGTATCATACGAGATCAAGTAAATTATGTAGGAAAAGATTACATTGTATTGAGGAACGATTTTACCAGATGATTACAGGTGTTGTTTGTATTGATTAGTAAGCTGCATGTATAAGATGTTTGTGTGGCAACAGTTGATTAAGGTTTAGCTGCATGTAAGACAGCAGCTGCTTGTTTATATACTAGCTGTTAAGATGTTATGATGAGCGGGCGTTTTACCACCCAAGTTGACCAATCACTTTATGTTTTCCCAGTGAGATGCCGAGAACTTGTAGAAGGGGGGGTTGAATACAAGTTCTTTGAAATCTTTTCGAATTACTTATTCTTCAAAAAATTAACTTTTCTTGCGGAATATAAAGAACAATAACACGAATCAATTTATAAACAATTGCTTTATTGATTTCACAATTGAATACAAATCCTAACAATTACAATAATGTAATCATCAGCTTCTTTTCTATTCTGTATAGGAAAAGATACAAAAACTATAAAAAACCTATACAGCTTCTGAATACAATTCTCTGTAAACTTAATTACAGCTTCTCTTTTCTCACACCTAAAAAAAACTTAACTCTAAGTTTTTCTATTCTAAATCAAAACTGATTCAGCTTCCTTATTCGAATCAAATACAATCTTTCCTTTTTGATTAGGAAAAGATATCTGGTGAGTTTCCTTACCAGCTACGTCTTCAATAATATCTTGAACCTCGTGGAAGACATTCCTTTATAATTCAAACTTCGTATTTCTCAGGAATTAAATCTCGATTAGTCCCTGATGCTTCAACTCTAGTCTCTGATAACGTCATTATTAGTCTCTGGTGCATTTAGTCCCAGATGACGTCAGCTTGTGTAGTCTCCGATAGAATTATTTAGTCTCTGATGCGTTAAGGCTTAGTCTCTGATGATGTCAGCTTACTCTCTGATGCCTTTAACTTTAGTCTCCGATGACGTAAGCTTTAGTCTCCGATTTCTTTAGACTTAGTCTCTGATGACTTAAGTCTTACTCTCTGATGGGCAAAACTAGTCTCCGACAAATAAAATCTTTTTTGTCTCTGACCAGTTCTTCTAGTCTCCGATAAGCCTTTTTGTAAACTCTAACGGATCAAATACACATCTTGACTTTCTGAAGCTTCGATTCTCCATTCCAGCAGTTACTTACAAATATGAAATAATTTTATCTCTTTACATAGACAATCATCATCAAATGTTCTAAAACCTAACACTTTATCTCAAGCATAATCTTAGCCTACTGCTCTAATTGATTCATGAACACTATAAATACCTCATTTGAGATGAAATCCTAGTCTCTTTTCTAAAAACCTTCTCTCTTAGAACTTCTCTTTAAACTAACCATTTTCATAAATTTCAAGCTTATTCTCTCGAGCGACTATCTTTTCGAGAGCAGACAAGCTTTCAATTTCCTCCTTAAAGACGAAGAGGTAAGAGCTTTATAATCGTATACTCTGCTCTGCTCTGTTTCATTTCCTCATGCATAACATCTGAGAGTATTAGTCGTGCATGCTAAGTTTCCAAGAAAGAATAAAGTTTCAAAAGCTGCGGTAACATTCTTTTGTATATGTGTGTGTTATAATACACACAGCAGCTAGGATAAGGATGCAACCTAAATTGGGTCTATTCCTGCCTAAGCATCATTCATGATCTTATGAAAGGTCTTCCATCATAGCAGAGACAAGTCTTAACTTAGTCTCTGACAACATAACATTAGTCTCCGAGGAGCAATTTTTATTAATCTCTGATGAGTAAATATTAGTCTCTGACCAGCAACAAAGTTAGTCTTCGATGACTAATAATGTTAGTCTCTGATGAGTATTAATATTAGTCTTCGACGAGTTTGGCGCTGAACAATTACGTACTGATGAGTTTGGCGCTAAACAATTAACCACTGATGAAGTTTGACGCTGGCTAAATAGTTGGCTAAGAGTTTGGCGACAGCCAAAAGAGTTTGGCGATAGCCAAAAGAATTACCGACTAGTTTGGCAATGAAAAAACTTTCTCCCCTGATAGGTAAGTCATCCCCTAATGACCAAGGATCATCCCTTGATGGTCAGAGATCATCCCCTGATGACTGAAAATGTATTCCCTTATGGGTAGCCTATCCCCTGACAAGTAGTTTATACCCTAACGGGAAAATTTGTTCCCTGACAAGTAGACCATCCCCTGATGACCATCCCCTAATGGCCATCCCCTGATGATGAATACCCCCTGATGACCATCCCCTGATCATGGACGGACATCACAATCGTCACATGCGTACATACTCATATTCATTTTCAAGACATAGATTTCTCATATTATATCAACAATCATATTTTACAAAACCTCTCACGCACCAGTGTTTTGAGATTAAAATTAGCTAATGGACCAAGACAAGTATATACTCACTCTATTCCTTTTTCATTGAATACGTAAGATCATTGATTTGATTTACATAAATAAACAATGCTTTTCATGGATAAGTAATGTTCGATCCATTGATCCGATGTACGTGAAAAGATGTTTATTGAACCAAGTGTTATTGGGTAGTTGCTAGCTGTTTTAATTTGCTAGCATGCCAAAGGAAGTCCTATATGGATATAGAAGTTTTATTTCTAATCTTATACTTACAAAGTATATCCATATGAGTGACTAAAGGCTAGTGGGTGTGAGCGCCTGACCCCGACACATGATAGGGAATGAAAAACCGAGGCATCGGTATTCAGACCCTCGCAGACTAATGCTTTCTGCGATGACTACGTATGTCATGATGAAGTCAAACGATCAGGCTGGCTAGCTGGTAAGTCGTTTGATGAAGAAGAAGTCAGATAGTGATCAGCCTGGCCAGATGATGCACTATCTTATGAAGAGAGGGCGTAAATGAATGATTCTAGATTTATTTCAATTAAAGGGTCAACCCCTAGTTATCACTCGGGAACCCCGAAAGTTACATGTTTAGGAAATCACCAGGAGGTGTCGGCATTGTTTCGCCCAACCTCATAAAACACTAAAGCCTTTTGAAACAACTATTCTTCTTGTTTGGACTTCTCCAACTTATGAATATATACTTGTTGAGCGTAAATCGCTCAGGTGGATTATTATGAAATATTTTACAGGTTATGTCAAGAAGGCCGAGTCTCCTAATAAAGGAAAGGAGAAAGTAGCATAGTGAGAGTTTCTTGATCTCTCTCCTATGGATGGCCTTTAAAGGGAAAGTGAAGCGAGAGGCCATCATAGAAATGTTCAGATTGTAAGGCCAGATGGGCCATTTATAGACTTCCGCTACTAATTATATAAAGTTTTGTAATAAAAGATTATATATCTTTAGTTTATATTATGAATGTTTGGGTTAAGGTTTTGTAATAGAGATTATATTTCTCTTAATCAATGATGTTTATGCTTGGTTCAAGATGTTTTTTTGTTGTCAATTTCTGGTAGTACCTGAAGTCCAGCATGGGATCTTTGGGAGCTGTCACACAATTTCTGATTGCACCTAAAACCCAGCCCGGGATTTTCGGGGCCGCCACATATCCCCTGACGGGCAATGTACCCCCTGATGAGTGGATTGTCCCCTAATGGCTATCCCCTGATGGTCGAGATCATCCACTAATAACCAGTCATCCCCTGACGATAGACATCCTCTGATAAACAAGACATCCCCTGACAGGTGAAATACCCCCTAATGACCATCCCCTGATCATGCACAGACATCACATATGTATATACTCACATTTATATTCAAGCATAGACTCTCATGCTAAGCAAACATATATATGTTTTACAGAAGTATTTCACCCAACAAGTAAATTAAGTTAGCTCAGCTAAGGATAAAGAAATATTTCACCCAGCAAGTGAATTAGATTAGCAGCTAAGGACAAAGACAAGTATATTCTCACTCTTATGCTTATTTCAGTTAAACACATGGTCAATTGATTCAACATGCGTACAAGGTTAACACTTTTTTGTTTAAAGTTCCTTGTGAATCAGAATGCTATGCTTTAATTTCCTCTAGCATGATATGAATGAAAGTGCATGGATATAACTGAACTATGATTTATCAGTTATTTTTCAATATTATATTCGTGCAATTGAATGAGAATGATATGTCCCTTAAATAGGGCATAAGACTTTTATGTTCCTTAAAATGTGGAACATGTCACATAGTTGGCAAGATGAAATAGAAGGTGTTGATGACTTTTTCACCTAACCTAGAGGTAACTATAGGTCATTTGACCTAGAAGTAACTTAACTAACTAACAGAACCAAGCTGTGCAGTCTGGCCAACTGTTACAGTATGGTTAACAGATCCAACGGGTTTAGCCCCCGATGGATAAGAGATTGTTTTTATTCGAGAAGGATCATATGATTGTGTTATCTTCTGAGATCCTTAGAAGGTTTAAAAGAACTCCGAGGTTGTGAGAACCCGAAAAATAAGATGAATTTCGTTGTATGATTTATTTCATTTTATGATTAATTTCATGTATGAAGGTTTAAATTATTTTCTTTTCCTATTTTATATTTGTTATTATTTTTGGGTGTGAATAATAAATTCATATCTTAAAGGAAATCTTATAGCAATGTGATGTCCAAAGTTTTTAAATATATTTTTAAACTCAAACCCTTTAATGATTTTTTTTATTTAACTATGATTATCATATTTCTCTTTACTTGTATTCAAGCACTTGTCTAGAGTAAGTATATATTTTCTCACGTGGGGAAGGCTCACATGGCTACAGAACCCGTTTTGAACCAAAGACGGCAGTGAGACAAGAGCATTAATTGCACTATGTTAGGATTGAGAGCACATGACCGTCAAACCAGCTAATCTACTCAAATAGTACACTGGATTGTTGGTTGTGATTTATGATTGACTGACTTTAGTAACCGTTACATCCACCTTTTCTCACCAATCACTTCCTTCTAAAACTTGTTATTTCCTTTCATAGTCAATGGCTGAAATCTATTTCCAAACAATCCAACCACTCTCATTGTTCAGCAAGTGAGATATATATATATATATATATATATATATATATATATATATATATATATATCTTTTGGTTACAACCCTAGCCCCACTTTCATAAATTTCAATTCTGCAAACCACCCTCAAAACACAGGTTCACTCTCAAAGAACAACTGTCTTTCTCAGGAAACAAACCATGTTTTTAACTTATTCTTTGTAGCCAAAAAGGTATGAACACTATACTAAAGCTCTGTTCTATGCCTGCACTTTTGTTCTGTTATGCATGCCATGTTTGTGAGCATACTAGGTTCGTTCACTTCCAAAAGTATGACTTAATGCATGCTTTTAACATCTGATATTAATGTCTTTTATTTCAAAAGCTATTCTCTTTAACCACCTAGTAGACAACTTTTAACTACCAAACATTTCTCTTTATCAGTAATGAAAACACCATGCTTGAGTTTTCTTCAACTTGAGTCCTTGAGGTGTAGTAGCGTCTATGAACTATGGTAGACGATAAGAATGTTACTTACTACAGATGAGATGTTCAGAGTTGCCCTAGTCGTGGTCTTGGTCACCTGGTGAGAACACCACCCGTGGAGGAGCGAGGAAGACACCACTGTACCTGAGACAAGTTCTAAACTTAGTCTTTGACGGGTTGAAGTTAGTCTCTGACCCTATAAAATAGTCCCTAGGAGATTCCAAGTTAGTCTCCAACAGCGTCGATGTTAGTCTCTGATGAGATACGTTAGTCTCTGACAAGATAACATATTTTCTTTCTCTCTGTGTTTATATACTTCCTAAGCGTAAATCACTCATTCTTGTTAAGTTCATAATTTCAGGACTTGAGTGAGGCACAGTACCACGACGACAAGAGAAGGGAATAAAGGGAGTAGCCTAAAAAGAACACCCAAGGAGGATAATTACAACTGTTGTAATAAATTAGTTTCCGTTGTAAGAGTTATACTCTAAATTTTGTAAGAATGTACTAATAATATGTAGTACATTAATGTTGTATGAATGTATTGTTAACTGCTTTCCTTCTACTGATGGTGCCCGAGTCCCATGTAGGATTTTGGGGTTGTCACATATAATCTCTATTACATTATCCAAAAATAATTGTCTAACAGTGGAAGTATGTGAGGGGCCAATAAAGGCCTTACAATCTAAACATCTCTATTATAACCTCACGCTTCACTCATCCTCTAAAAGTCATCCATAAGAGAGCAATTAGGAAATGTTCATCATGCCATTTTTGCTTTGCCCTTATTAGACGGCTCGACCTTCTCGCAATAACCTGTTAAACATTTCATAATAGCCACACGAGCGATTTATGCTCGCAAGTACATAGTTATGCATTGGGCGAGCCTTGAAAGATAGATAATTTATAGGGCTTAAGTGTTTGTGAGGTTGGGCGGAGACAATGCCGACAACTCTTGATAAATTAAAAAGATATAGTTTCCAGGGTCTTCGAGTGATAACGAAGGATTTGACACTTTGCTTGAAAGAAACTTGAATAATTCACATGTGCCTTGTAACCATGTCCGTTTGGCGCACGCCTTAGGAACTCCATGTCAAACAGTATAACAGCTGGCCAGCCTGACCACCATCTGACTTCATCATAATGACATACATAGTCAAAGCAGAAATCTTTTATCTGCAAGAGTTCGGTTATCGATTCCTCGATTTTCGTTCCCTATCATTCCTAGGCTCGGGGTGCCAGGCAGATGCTGTGATGGCCCCAGTTTCCCAACCGTAGGCCAGAGTAGTCGGTTCATTAACAACTGTTGTGACTCAGGCTTCCAACAGGATACCGGGTTGTCAAAAGAACCAACAACAAGAAATCTTTCTTTCATAATATTGATTAGAATGGAGTCTACTCAATAATTATTACAATTGTTGTCTTGAAGATTCTAGCAGCGGAAAACATGTTTCTACCCAAAAACCAAAACCTAAATTCATATTCACGAGCCCGTAATAGCCAGTCCTACTGATACTGAAACATTATTTCCTTACCCTTGGAATTTTCTCCTTTCTCGTGTTTAGCTGAAAGAGAATCAAGCAAGTACGAGCGATAAAAGCCCAGCAAATAATATGTCATAGAATAGTTGAACGAAATAAGGATTTGCAGCTAGTTTTGAAATACAATTTCCAAGACAATGTTAAAATCTTAAGAATTCAAACTATTGGATTTCCGTTGCATATGAGGAGAATCCATATTCTTAGATAGAAGAAAGATTGACAATACAATGCTTCTGAAATGAAGAAAGTGAATCCACATAAGCTCTCTTGACGTCTTTCAGTACTATGACTTACTTGATCTCCTTAACTCTGTTTACCACTAGGGCCTACTGAGAGTATCTCTTAGCACTTGACAATAATAGGCCAGGGCTATTTAAATGTGGTCTGCTATGTACATATGTAAGACATTTAGTAGATTTAATTACATCTACAATCTCTAGGGCCCCACATAATAGAGTAACCCATTCTTACATCCGAGATGGTTCCCTTCTCTTGCTTATAAAATGGATGAGTCTTAACGCCTCAGTGAAGATTACCGAGGTATTCACACAGCTAACCTTGTAATTTTTAATGAGGGTCACAAGGTTTTCAGACAGCTAACCTTGTAGAAAACATTAGATAAGTTAAACTGAATTGAATAGTTCAATATGTCATGTGCTGACATGGAAACATATAAAATGCTTGTAAACTAGTTACAAGCAGTCAAGCATTTAACAATAAGATTTAGCTCAAGTTGAATAAGTAACAATTATTCTCAATCAGTACGTATACGAAACAACTATAGATACGTAAGGAAAAGTTCAAGTATTTGCACAACATGTCTTAACGTTGATCGAGTTAATGGATTAGAAATTTAATTGCAATAAGCATCATACCACATGTATGCCTACATAAATAGCTTTGTTATATGCTGAAGAATAGTAAATATATCACTTACAAAATCACGTATAATGGAACAACTGAGTTATACGTTGGAAGAATAAAAAATATATTATTTGTCTTGCTCAGGGTGACAACGAATGATGGATCTAATTGTTCTTGCAAGATCTGTTTTATGATCCATACATGATTTAATAGTTAGAATCTAAGCAACAAGATTCTTTGTAAAATGTTTTAGACTGTGTTTAGTTCATATCTATTATTTCCAGATTACATCTGATGCTATTGTATAAATTTGAAATGATTATTCTAGTTGTTGTGCATCAGGGGATGGTTTATACTTGTCAGGGAAAAGATTTTGGCCATCAAAGGATATCTTACAGCCATCAGGGAATAGCTATTAAGGGATGATTTGCCCATAAGTTGATATTTTACCGTCAGGATAAATTACCCGTCAGGGAATGATTTACCCATCATGGGATAACTCTTGTCCATCAGGGGATTACTCTCGGCCATCAGGGATGACTCTCGGCCATCAGGGATGACTCTCGGCCATCAGGGGATGACTCTCGGCTATCAGGGGATAACTCTCGACCATCAAAGGATGACTCTCGATCGTCAGGGGATGACTCTCGGCTGTTAGGGGATGACTCTCGACCATTAAGGGAATAAGTTGTTTAGTGCCAAACTTATCGGTGGATAAGTTGGCTATCGCCAAACTCATCGGGGAATAAGTTGTTCAATGCCAAATTCATTGGTGGATAAGTTGGTTATCACCAAACTCATCGGGGAATAAGTTACTCAACAACAAACTCATTGGTGGATAAGTTGGCTATCGCCAAACTCATCAGTGAATAAGTTGTTCTATGCCAAACTCATCGGTGGATAAGTTGGCTATTGCCTAACTCATCGGGGAATAAGTTGTTCATCAGAGACTAATACTTTTGTCTCTCGGAGACTAACAATTTTGCCCATCGGTGGATATTTTATCCTCCGATAGCTAAAACAAACCATCAGTGGATATTTATCCTCCAATAATTTGCAGTTGGGTTCTTCCATAATGAACATATATATTTGTTTTATCTTTTGTGAATATTAGAAGGACAAAATACAATCTTTTTAAGATATAAAGGATGACAAAGTTATAGAATTCTTTCTCAAATAGAGATTATCCATGCGGTTGATCTCCATGAGAAAATTATTGGAAAAGGATTATGTTTAGGTTATCATAGGTGTCATGTAACTTCTTCTTTAAGTTAAATGACCAAATAGTTAAAATACATAACTTAATAAAAACTTTTAAAATTACCTTGTAAGCTTTTACTTCTACAGTATACGCTAAAGAGATATTAATCTGAGGTGAGAGTGTTTAAAGAAGAGTAGTAGTAAGACAAACGTCCTCTTTATATAGGAGAGCCAAGAGAAATCAAAATATTTGATGTGAGATATTTATCACTTTAGATTAGCATCGGATGTGAAATTTACTAAACCACTCTAATATGCTAAGAATTACATGATCATTACATTTACACATAAGTATGAGTTAGTAATAGGTGTCAAGTGGTAACCACACTACTAAAGATTCAACATTCAAAATGCTTACTCATCATAAGGGATTACTACTTAGCCTTCCCTCTCGTAATCTGTGAGAACCCAAAAATTTTAAATGAGTTTTGTTATATGATTAATTTATTTTGTGATTTATTTATTTTATGCATGAAGGTTTAATTTCTCTTTTTGGTATGAATTCATTTATTTTTATTATTTTTTTAAAATGAAAGTTCAATGGCAATGTGATGTCCAAAAAGGTTTTAAATGTATTTTGAGCACAAGTATTTAAAAGATTATTTTATTCAAATGTATGTGTATGTTTTCACACGGGAAGAAGCATACGAAGTGTGAACGAGTATAAGCTATAGTACCCTTTTTTTTAAAAACCAAAGACTGCTGGGAGACAAGAGTAATTAATGTATATCACCTCTAACAGTATACTAGAGTGGGCTATGATAGATGACCGACTGACGTTAGCAGCCATTGCATCCACCCTTTCTCACCAATCACTTCTTTCTAAAGCTTGTTATTTCCTTTCACAGCCAACGGCTGAAATCTAACTCCTATTCATCCAACGGCTCTTGTTGTTTGGCAAATGATCTATATATATCCTTGGAGTACAATCCTAGCCCCACTTTTATAAATTTTTATACAAGTATACCACCGAATCCAGGTTCACTTTCAAAGCAACTGCCTTTTTGGGAGAACAACTCAAGCTTTTAACTTTTTCTTTGCAGCCAAGGTGTAACGACCCGAAAAATTTGTTTATCTATAAATAATTTATTTACTCGTATTGTTTTTTTTGTTTTTTTTATTTTTTTATTATTATTAATGAGTATTTGATAATATATGACGTTTTTGGATGTCTAGATATTTTTGGACCCATTAAAGGGGTTATATTTGTTTGGATGTCGGTTGAAAAAAAATAAGCAATTGATATTTTTATGTTGGTAACCTTCATAAGTACTTGAAAAAACTTTGTGTTTAGTGGTTAAGTCCCCTGAAGGACTTAAGAGTTTAAGTATGATGACATCATTGGTTACGTACGTTAATCAGATTAGTAAGCTGCTCGAGAGGCTAGCTTACTTGCATGAAGGACAACAGGCTTATTACACATACTTAGCTATTAAGAATCATGATGAGTAGTCGTTTTATTAACCAATGATTCTATTCCAAGGCTTAATCTCAGCCTACTATAAATACCTTATTCAGAGGAACATTTCAGTCTCCTTTCTAAAGATTTTATCTTCCAAAGTTCTTCTTTAAACCTACCACCTCCATATAATTTCAAGTTCTCTCTTCTGGACGATTACTTTCAAACAAGATTTGATTTCTTTCGTCAACCCTAGAGGTAAGAATCCTATGTTCTCCTCTGATTGTTTCTTTTTGCATGTCATCCGAGAGTATTAGTCGTGCGTACTAGGTTTTCAAGGAAGAATAAAGCTTTGAAAGAAAGGCTACGTTCTGTTGCATATTCATGTTCATAAAGCATCCTAGGTTGAGTTTGTTCATGTAAGACCTTCCATTGAAACGGAGACAAGCTCTAATGTTAGTCTCTGACGAGATAACACTAGTCTCTGATGAATTAATGTTAGTCTCTGATGAGTTAATGTTAGTCTCTGATGACATAATGTTAGTCTCTGATGAAGTTAGTCTCTGACGAGATAACACTACTATCTGATGAGTTAATGTTAGTCTCCGATGAGCAAAAAGTTAGTCTCTGATAAGGGAGATTTAAAGTTAGTCCCCGATGACGTCAGCCTTAGTCTCCGATGGGTTAAGATGATGTCATCAGTCTCTTATGAGTTA
>CM025788.1:28278120-28291422 GCA_014636745.2 Centella asiatica
TAGTCTCCGATGGGTTAAGATGATGTCATCAGTCTCTTATGAGTTAACTAGTTTCTGATGATGACGCCAGCCTTAGTCTCCGATGGGTTAAGATGACATCATCAGTCTCTTATGAGTTAATTAGTCTCTGATGATGTCCTTAGTCTCCGATGGGTTAAGATGACAGTATCAGTCTCTGATGAGATATTTGTTAGTCTCTGACGAGTGAAATTTTCTCCGACAGGCAACCTCATGCCCTGATAACCATTTTCTAATCTAAATGGTCATCTTTTAAGCATGGAATTCTCATGTTATACCAACAATGATGTTTTACAGAATCCTTTTACAACCAGTATAGTGATTTTAGCTAAGGACCAAGACAAGTATATACTCATTCCATTTTCTTCCTTACTGATTACATAGAATCATTATTTCGATTTACGTAAATGAATGATGTTAAAGCTTATGCATGATGATGATCTCTTTTATGATTAAGTAACATACGATCATTGATCCGATGTACGTGAAAAGATGTTAATGATTGAGCTATATGTTTTAGGGTGATTGCTAGCTATTTAAAGTCACTAGCACACCAAAAGATGATGATAATGAGGCAAGGGTGTTGGAGTCGTGAACGTGTATGCACACCTGAGCAACTTCCATATGGGTATATAGAAAAATCATCGATAGTTGACTTTTATTTATTGAGCACTCCAATTGTTAGGTTTTAGAACATTTGATGATGATTGTCTTTAGATTACTTAGAATACAAATGTATAGAAAGTGTTAATTAGTAACACTGAAGTTTTGTAGCTAGCAGTTATCTCTTTGTTTGTAATTCATTCATTCTTTGTAAAGAGATAAATATTTCTTATTTGTAAGTAACTGCTGGAATGGTGTATCGAAGCTTCAGAAAGTCAAGATGTGTATTTGATCTGTTAGAGTTTGCAAAAAGGCTTATCGGAGACTAGGAAAATTGGTCAGGGACTAAAAATATTTTATCTACCGGAGACTAGTTTTGCCTATCAGAGGCTAAGACTTAAGTCATCAGAGATTAAGTCTAAAGGAGTCAGAGACTAAAGCTTACGTCATCGGAGACTAAAGTTAAAAGCATCATAGACTAAGCTGACGTCATCGGAGACTAAGCCTTAACGCGTCAAAGACTAAATAATTCTATCGGAGACTATACAAGCTGACGTCATCAGGGACTAATTGCACCGAAGACTAGTAATGACGTCACCAGAGACTAAAGATGAAGCATCAGGGACTAATCATGATTTATTTCCTGAAAGATACAGAGTTCGAATTAAAAAGGAATGTCTTCCACGTAAAGCAAAATATTATTGAAGACGTAGCTGGTAAGGAAACTAACCAAAAATTTGTTCCTATCAAAAAAGGAAAGATTGTATTTGATTCGAATAAGGAAGCTGAATTTTGTTCAGAAAAGGAACTGAGTCAATAGTAATTTAGTTGTTAGAGAAGCTGTAATTAGGTTTACAGAGAATTGTAGCTTTGAAGCTGTATAGGTTTTTCATAGTTTTGTATCTTTTCCTATACAGAATAGAAAAGAAGCTGACGATTACATTATTGTAATTGTTAGGATTTGTATTCAATTGTAAATCAATAAAGCAATTGTTTATAAATTGATTCGTGTTCTTGTTCTTTATATTCCGCAAGAAAAGTTAATTTCTTAAAGTTCAAGTAATTTGAAAAGATTTCAAAGAACTTGTATTCAACCCCCCTTCTACAAGTTCTCGGCATCTCACTGGGAAAATAATTGGTATCAGAGCCTGAAATTGAATTTAGTCAATTAATATGTTCCAAGAGATGGCCAATGATGAAGCAAGCAGCTCTAGCATAATGGCATATGCGGGAAGTCGTGATGGTGGTACTAGAATCCCTATTCTTAAACGAGAAGAATATCCAATGTGGAAGCAAAAGATGTACATGCACTTGAGAGCAACAGATCCAGATTATATTCAAAAGATTGAGAAGGGTCCCTATTTACCCAGGAAAGTTATTCCTGCTAAAACTGTCGATGGATCTGTTGTTGCAGAACACTTTGAACTTGCTCCAGAATGTGATTATACAAATGAAGACAAGTTGCAAGTGTTAAAGGATGCTAAGGTGATGAACATAATTTATAATGAAATTGATAAAAATATGTTCACAAGCATCATAAATTGCACTACATCAAAGCAAATCTGGGACACCATCAAAGTCCTGTGTGAAGGGACTGACCAAGTCCGAAAGAACAAAAGATCATTGTTGACACAACAATATGAGTTCTTTCAAGCAAAGCCTGGTGAACCAATAACGTCAGTATATGACAGGTTCAACACTTTGCTCAACGACTTGAAAATACTTGGGAAGTCTTATGATAATGAGGATATAAACACCAAGTTCATGAGATCTCTCCCACCAAGTTGGGATCCAAAGACAACAGCAATAAGAGAGGCTCATGACTTGGATCTTCTCACACTGGACAGGCTCTACGGAAATTTAAAGACCTACGAACTTGAAGTAGAGCAACGACAACGCATGCATGGAAAGGATAGAGGAGCTGCGTTGATGGTTGAGACAAGCAAGTCTCAAGAGAAGCTTGATGAGGAATCTTCTGACGCTAGCTCAACTGATAATGAAGATGAACTAGATACTGATGATGACATGGAGGAATTCATGGCATTTATGGTCAAACAGTTCAAGAAATTTAGAGCAAGTAGGAAAGGAAGAAAATCGTCAAGGAAGCCTAACCCAAAACATGAAGGTCAAAAAGTCACCTTCAACTTAAAAAAGATAAGATGCTATAATTGTGATGGGTTAGGGCACTTTGCCAATGAGTGCAGGAAGCCTAGATCTAGTGATAGATCTAAGGATGAAAAATCAAGGAAAGACTTTGCTGACAAGAAAGCTAAATCCAAGAGCAAAGCCTTGATAACTGAGGGAAAAGATTGGATTGACAGCGACTCTGATGAAGAAGTTGTCAACTTTGCCCTAATGGCTCATAGTGACGAGTCAAGTGATTTTACAAAGGTATGTGATGCAAATCAGAATTTTAACGTGCTTAATTTACTTGATACATCTAGCATTGAAAGCATGCAAAAAGATATGTCTGATTTGCATGTCAGTTTTAAATCATTAACTATCGAACATACCAATGTAAAAGAATCACATGACAATCTCTTGAAAAGAAACAAGTTTCTTGAAGAGAGATTGGCACAATTTGACACTATCAAGTTTGATTTAAACAAAGCTCATCACATGATTGATGCTTTGAAAAAGAGGAAATATTACTTAGTAGAGCAACTTGAAATTGCTCAAGCTAAGATTAAACAATGGAACACTTCCTCAAAAAAATTAACTGACTTGGTAGAGTGTCAAACAATAGGTCAAAAATCTGGACTAGGTTATGATGAAAATCTAGACAAAAGTTCAGATTTAAATGATCTATTCGAAGCTGCAAACTCCTCAATTAGTAAGCCAAATTTTAAAAGAATTAATTTTGTCTCTCCTGTTATTGAACCTAAATTTATTAACACTCAAGATCAACAATTCACTGCAAAAACAGAAAGTGATCAAAAGACAGTGAATGTTGTTGATAAGAATGAAACAAAAAGATTAATATTGGGTTCATGACAAAGACACAGCTAAATAAAAAACTGGAGAATCTTCCAGACAAAAAGGCTGAAAAATTGGTGGAGTTAAGTAGAAACAAGAAAAATAGGAATGAAAAGATAGGCATTAATAAACATACAAACTATGCTAGAATGCCTGATGCTCCTAGAAAGACATGTCATGTATGTGGTAACCCCAACCACATAGCTATAAATTGTAGGAGCAAAAATAAAATTCCTATAATTGAGACTGCACCTTCAAAGAGAATAAAAGATAAATCACCAGTAAAAAGGTTAGAACATCTTTTGCATTAAAACTGAAAATTCTAAGATTGGCAGTCTCTCACAAACAAGTAGCAAGACTAATGATTGTCCTATTAAAGTTAAAACTGTTAAAACACAATCAACTCAATCTGAGTCAAGTCTTGAGTCTACAACTAGTGAGAAAGAACCCAAGAAAGTCTGGGTTCCAAAAATCTTAAACTAGTTACTCTCTACTGTGCAAGGCAAAAAGAAGAAATCATGGTACTTGGACAGTGGTTGTTCAAGGCACATGACCGGAGATAAGACCCTGCTAAGACAGTATGAAGA
Organism: Centella asiatica; assembly: GCA_014636745.2. NCBI lineage: Eukaryota > Viridiplantae > Streptophyta > Magnoliopsida > Apiales > Apiaceae > Centella > Centella asiatica. The sequence continues at coordinate 28,282,305 of CM025788.1, forward strand.
GAAAAGTGGCCCAAAAGTCACTTTTGGAGATGACAGCAAAGGCCATACAAGGGTATATGGCAGTGTTGAACATGGAGATGTCATCTTCACAGAAGTAGCACTGATTGACGGCTTAAAGCACAATTTACTTAGTGTGAATCAACTATGTGATAAAGGATTCCATGTCATCTTTAAAGAAGACCTATGTCAGGTGTGTGACAAGGAATCTGGGAATGTGATATGGACTGGAAAAAGAAAAGGAAATTTGTATGTTGCAAATCTTATTTCTTTTACTGATCAAATCACATGTTTGTATAGCAAAGCTTCAACTGATGAAAGTTGGCTTTGGCATAAGAAGCTTTCCCACTTGAATTTCAAGAACATCAACAAGCTTGTGAGGAAAGGATTGGTAGTTGGCATTCCACAATTAGAATTTACACAAGAAGGATTATGTGATGCATGCCAGAAAGGGAAACAAAAAAGTGTATCATTCAAGAGTAAACCAACAACATCAATCACTGACCCGCTACAATTGTTACATATGGATTTATTTGGTCAAGTGAATGTGATGTCTATCTTAAGAAATAGATATGCACTGGTTATTGTGGATGATCACACGAGGTATACTTGGGTAAAATACCTCTTTACAAAAGATGAAGCTGCTCAATTGATAATTGATCATATCAAGAAGATAGAAACTGAGTCAGGAAAAACAGTAAGGGCTATAAGGAGCGATAGAGGAACAGAATTCAAGAATTCCCAAGCACTTGAATTTTGCACTGAAAAAGGAATAACACATCAATTCTCAGCTCCAAGAACCCCTAAACAAAATGGAGTTGTTGAGAGGAAAAATAGAACCCTTATTGAAGCAGCAAGGACTATGTTACAAGAGGCTAAGCTTCCCACATATTTTTGGGAGGAAGCTATAAGCACTGCTTGCTTTACACAGAATAGATCCTTGATAAACAAAGCATACAACAAAACACCTTACGAGTTAATGACTGGGAGAAAACCAACTCTCAAGTTCTTACATGTGTTTGGTTGTAAATGCTTTGTACTGAGAGATTCATCAGAGTCAAGAGGAAAGTTTGACAATAAATCTGATGAAGCAATCTTCTTAGGTTATTCTCTATCAAGTAAAGCATACAGAGTATATAATCTAAGAACAAAAGTCACTGTGGAATCAATACAAGTCGTGTTTGATGATAAAAAGATTTCAGGAATGATTGGACAAGGATTGCATGAACCTCTCAGTTTTGAGAATGAATTGGATGCATAGGAATATCCATCAGAGACTATTGAACAACCCCAAGATAGTAATCATCCCTACTTAGTTGAGGGGGAGCTAACAATTGTGCATGAAGTGCCAAGATCTAATAATTTATCAGAGAATAGATTATTAGATGAAACTCAAGAGACTGGTGACATTAGTAATCCTTCGGAGACTAATGTTTCACCAGAGACTAGAGTCACTGATGCACAATCTGAAACTACAGTGACACCGGAGCAAATAGAAATAAACAGCTTAGGGGGATCTGATAATGCAGGAGTCAATGGTTTAGGGGGAGCAATCTCTGATCATGAAGCTAGAATGGATAACACCAATCTAGACAATGAAGCCTCAACTTCAAGATCAAATCTGCCACGTGCAATTCCATGGTTGAGAGACCACACGCCAGATTTGATAATTGGAAGTTTAGAGGATGGAGTCAAGACTAGAAGTGTAACTCAAAATGAATGTTTATATCTCAGTTTTCTTTCAAAGATTGAGCCAAAGAAAATTGAGGAAGCACTTCAAGATCCTGACTGGATAATTGCCATGCAAGAGGAGTTAAACCAATTCACTCGAAACAAAGTCTGGAGACTGGTACCCAAACCAAGGAATAGATCAATAATTGGTGCCAAGTGGGTCTTCAGAAATAAATTGGATAAAGCTGGTACAATTACAAGGAACAAAGCAAGACTGGTTGCAAAAGGATATTCTCAAGAAGAAGGAATAGACTATGATGAGACTTTTGCACCAGTAACAAGACTTGAAGCTATAAGAATCTTCTTGGCATATGCAGCCTACAAGAACTTCAAGGTGTACCAGATGGATGTCAAAAGTGCTTTCTTGAATGAAAAATTGGAAGAGGAAGTCTATGCCTGCCAACACCCAGGTTTTGTGGACTCCAAATTTCCAAATCATGTCTACAGGTTAGACAAAGCACTTTATGGCTTAAAACAAGCACCAAGAGCCTGGTATGATACTCTATCTCAATTTTTGCTTGAAAATAAATTTGTTAGAGGTATCATAGATAAAACCTTATTTTATAGAAAGCAAGGCTCAAGCATAATATTGGTGCAAATATATGTAGATGATATTATATTTGGATCTACAAATGAAAAACTTTGTGAAAAATTTTCAAAACTTATGCAGTCTAGATATGAAATGAGTATGATGGGAGAATTAACATTTTTCTTAGGTTTGCAAAGAAAACAATCAACTGATAGAATATTTATCAGTCAGTCCAAGTATATCAAAGACTTATTGAGAAAATATGATTTGGTTGATTGTGCATCTGCAAAAACACCCATGCCTACTGCCACTAAGCTAGATAAAGATTTAAAAGGAAAGAAAATTGATATTACTAGCTATAGAGGCATGATAGGCTCTCTTTTGTATCTAACTGCAAGTAGACCAGATATAATGTTTGCTACATGTTTATGTGCTAGATTTCAAGCTGACCTTAGAGAGTCACATTTGATTGCTGTAAAAAGAATTCTCAGATATCTAAAGGGTACCCCAAACCTTGGTTTATGGTATCCCAAAGAATCTGATTTTAAACTAATCGGTTATTCAAATGCTGACTATGCAGGTTGCAAGCTTGATAGGAAACTCACAAGTGGAAGTTGCCAACTTCTTGGAGGCAGACTTGTTTCTTGGTTCAGCAAGAAACAAAATTCAGTTTCTACTTCAACAGCAGAAGCTGAATACATCGCAGTTGGGAGTTGCTATGCTCAAATCCTATGGATCAAGAATCAACTCCTAGACTATGGTATGTCATTATCCAAAATTCCTATTTATTGTGATAATACTAGTGCCATAGCAATAACAGAAAATCCAGTGCAACATTCAAGAACAAAACACATAGATATTAGATATCACTTCATAAGAGAACATGTAAGTGAAGGTAATATCGAATTACACTGGGTAACAACTAATAAACAACTTGCAGACATATTCACAAAACCTTTAGATGAATCTACCTTTTTTAGATTAGTTTCTGAATTAGGAATGTTGAATTATGCCTCTAAAAATTGATTAATTTTTGAAAACAAGTTGTTTAGTTGTATGCAACTAGAATTTATTTTCTAGATTGCAGCTGTTTTTAATTAAACAGAATTTGTGAAGCTAGAATTAATTTTCTGGAAAGAAGCTGTTTTATTTTATTAAAACAAAATTTTAGGAGCTAGAATTTTATTTCTGAAAAAATTTGATAAAATGAAAAATCAAATGATTGACTATTGAATAATATGAGCTAGAGTGAGTAAGAGACTATTTTAGTCCTTGATAGTTGTTTTTGTTTTTAATTAGTCCCCGATTAAATTAAAAATTGAACTATCGGAGACTAACTAGTCCCCGATAGTCAATACTATCAGAGACTACCTTAGTCCCCGATAGTGAATACTATCAGAGACTACCTTAGTCCCCGATAGTCAATACTATCAGAGACTACCTTAGTCCCCGATAGTTAATACTATCAGAGACTACCTTAGTCCCCGATAGTTAACACTATCCGAGACTACCTTAGTCCCCGATAGTCAATACTATCAGAGACTAACTAGTCCCCGATAGTTAATACTATCTGAGACTACATTAGTCCCCGATAGTCAACACTATTAGAGACTAATCTTCTTCTAGTCTCTTACAAGTGAACTTATCAGAGATTAGGGCAATCTCCGATCGAGGGTAATATGGTAGTTATCTCTCCCACGATCAAAAATGGTTCACTACCCTTAAAAATTGCAAACGTTTCAAACAATTTGATAAAACAAAGTTCAAACATCTTTGCAATTACAAACACTCAAGCTCTGAAATTAATTTCTCTCTGCAAATACTCTACAATTTAACCCTTTTTCAAGTTTTCTTCCAAAGTTCACAGATCTCTGAAAATGGCCGCTAAAACTGTTCTGTTCAAGTTTGGAGACTTTGATATCATCAAGACAAACCATGCAGGGGTGGCTGATAAGCATGTCTTTGAAGCCCAGTACCACCCCTTTGTGGCTGCTACCATCCAGGATGAGAAAACTGCCTCCCCTGTGGTAAGTTTCAGGTATGCAAACTCTGTTTATAAAATAGATCATACTGTAGTTAATAATGCTTTACACTTGCCAATTTATGAAAACTTTGACTCACTTGCTTCTGATGAAGAAATTGTTTCTATGTTTAAAATTTTACATTATTCTGCAGAAATTACTTCTGTTGGGTCTATAACACAACCCCATCTAAGGCAAGAGTGGTCACTGTTCTTTGACATAATAACTAAAGCTTTTACTTCAAAATGCAGTGGCTATGATGCTATCACTACACTCACACAACAAATTGCTTTTAGTGTGTTGTATCATAGACATCTAAACATTGGGCTTTTAATTCTGCAAAATCTTTTGATAAAACTTAAAACCAGTAAAAATAAAATTTATTATTCTAGGTTTTTGATGATGATTGCTAATTCCTAACCTTGATATTACTAGAATGCAAGTTTTACCAACTGTTTTGCAGAGTAAAAGAATATTTACAGATGTGAAGCATAAATTTTCAAAGGTAATAGTTCCTTTATTTTTTCCTCCTGTTATGAGATCTATTCTCATTGACAGGCTTCCAAATCTTTATTCTTTGCAATTTTTTGAGGATATTGAAAGCCAAAACCCCGTTAATCCTCCAACCACTTCACATCAACTGTCTATAGCCCCCTCCACAGTCTCTCAATAGATTGTGGTTGTAAAACCAAAGACAATCACAAAACTCCCAATTAAACGAAAAATTATTGAGGGAGCAAGTGAGGATGAGGGAGAACAAGAAGCTGAAGTTCCACTTCAGAGAAAGAAGAGAGTTATAACCAAAAGCCCACAGCAATCCAGTGCTTCTCAAAAAGCATTGGAGGTTATAAGGAAAAAAACAGTGAACTGTCACCATCCTCCTAAAAAGATGTTGACATTGAAGAAAGTTCCCAACCAGGAACACACTATACAGAGTCTGCACAACCTCTTGTTCACCAACAAGAGGAAACCCAAAGAGAGAAAATAAAAGAAGAGAGTGACACAATTGCACACACAGCGTCATCTTTTGATGTTCCTTAATTTTCAATGTCTGAGGAACCGCCAACACTCCAAACTGTACATCCTTCTCCTTTTTCTCCCACACTTGATTCTTTTGATATACATATGATTGATTCTCTTGATTTTTCCCAAGAGGAGCCAATAATCGAGACAAGCTCTCAAACAGATTCCATGGATAGATCCCTAGCCCAAGATAAACAAAGGGAACCCCCTATCCATGCTGTCACAAGCACTTCTCAAACCCCCACTTCTGTAGGACAGAGTGACACCATCCATATGAGTGAGGTTGTGAGAATAATTAGTGAGAGTCAGGCTCCTGCCCTGGAAAAAGGAGAGACCATACACATACAAGAGAGTCAAGCTTTAGATAGCTTGGAAAAAGGAGAGAAAGAGAAGCTGGGTGCCCAATCCTAGGCAAAAGGAGAGGGTGTGAGCAAGGATGAGATCCTTGAACAAAAGAACAGAGAGAAATTTTCAACAGGTATATTTTTACAACCTGTTGAAACAAGCTCACAAGAAGCTCCGGTTTCTTCTGCTCCCTCCATCAATATCCAAACAGAAGAATCAGTGAAAAGTCCAAGCACAGGGGATGCAGCATTACATATTATCTCTGAGATGTCAAATGCAGATTTTGAAACTCTTTATGGTCTACAACAGTCTCAAGATCATATCTCTGCATTAAAGACAAGGCTTGCAGATGAACCTGTGCGTGAAGAAGCTCCAGAGCATAATGTTGATGAATGGCTTGATGCCTCTTATGCCAACACTCTAGAGGGTGCAGCCGCCCAATTAAGGCAGGACTATATGACCAATATAGGGTCAACTACATCTGCACCATCAATTCAAGACATAATGGAAGAAGTAACCAAGGTGGATAAGAAACACACAAAGTTTCACCACTTCTTGGTTACTGGCATCAATGGTGCAATGAAAAAAATTGAGGAAAGGATGGAGTTGGAGACTAACAAAATTAGAAGGTGCTATGAAGGACACCTGCCAAGGAGGACAATTACTGCCATTGATACACTTATCAAAGACAAGTCCAAGACTGACAGTCGACTTCAAGCCCTTGATGCAAACATCCAACTCCTGATCCAAAAGCAAGACATAATGGAGCAGCTACTGACGCAGGCAATTCCAAATCTGGCAACCTCCTCTCAATCCAAAGATGCTGATGTCAAAAAGGGGGAGAGTGGTCCATCCGATGTTCCTGTACAAAAGCACAAGTCTGGTCCTGTCCTTGATGCAGAATTGCAAGCAATGATGGACAGGATCTTAAAGAAACATGCTAATCTTGCAGCAGCTACAACACAACTTCCAACACCACCAACAACAACAACAGCAACAACAACTACAGCAACAACAGCAACAGTAGCATCTCCTCCTTCCATTGCACAAGCCCCAACAATGAAAGATAAAGGCAAGGGTGTTTTGGTTGAGGAGCCAAAGAAATCAAAATCTGCTCAACCAGGACAGCCTAAGCTGATGGGGGATGCTATGAAGACTGCTCACTTTCCCACTCCAGTTGAACTGATAGTGGATGGGAAAGTGGAGTTAGTTTATCCTCAAGAACAAAAGCTAATAGAATCTGATGCACTATTAGCTGAGAAACTTCAAGAGGAGGAGGATATGGCAGCAGCAATGGAGGAAAAGAAGTCAAAGAAGAAGAAAAGCTTTACAAGGAAATCAAGTGCACAGAAAGCAGCCATAACCAAAAAGAAAAATAAAGCGATGGAAGAGGCTGAAAAGAAATCAAGAAGGAAACCCTTGGTTCAAGAATCTGCAAAGAAACCTGTAACTAGGGCAACTATTGAAAAGCCTACTTCTCAAGATCCTCCAAGGTCAACTGAGACTGCTTTGGTGGCTGTGAGTGGACCAACAAAGCCACAAACAATTTCATCAATGAAGTCTTACAAGGTTGAAATGGCAAGTACAAAAGAAATCATCAAGGCCCTTAAGAAGACCACAGAGAAGATAAATCTGGTAAAGGGTACAAATAACAAAGAAATTCTCCATGTTTTCTTGAAAGATGGGGAATCTCTGAAGTTTGAAAAGCCAGCCTTGGAGGGACAAAAGAAAGAAGACCTAGAGTGATTGCTGACTGTTGTGCTTGAGACTTTTGATCTCAACATGAAACTTCTAAGCCAGATTCAAAAGGTGATGAAGGTGAAGCATAAGGTGGATACTGTGCCGGAAGCTAATCCTAAACCTCTAGGATTATGGTATGAGACTTTTCATGGGGAGAAGGTCTTCTTTGATTACAACAGAGATATTAATAGTGTCAGTGAGCGACATATTGAAGGATTTATCAGTTTGCTCAAGGATGCTACAGAAGAAATTGAGTTGGTGCTGAAAAAGCTGTTGATAGATAGACTGAAGTTGCTAAGGAAAAACAGAAAAGAAAGGCAGGAGTTGTTAAAGAAAAAATAAGGTAAACTTGTTGTGTTGGAGTTGTTTGTTAAAAATAAGTTTTTAATTTTTTATTTTTGAAGCCAGACATATAGGATTTAAACCTGAGTCTTGGTGGAAGCTAAACAACAGATCAAAGATCTTAGTTCAAAATATATTTGTAGATAGAAATTCATTATTCTTTTTCTAAGTAATTGTAATGTTGAGTTTTGACATCATCATCAACCTTGAAGTTATGCTTATCATTCTGATATTCACAATTAGGGGGAGATTGTTAGGTTTTAGAACATTTGATGATGATTGTCTTTAGATTACTTAGAATACAAATGTATAGAAAGTGTTAATTAGTAACACTGAAGTTTTGTAGCTAGCAGTTATCTCTTTGTTTGTAATTCATTCATTTTTTGTAAAGAGATATAAATATTTCTTATTTGTAAGTAACTGCTGGAATGGTGTATCGAAGCTTCAGAAAGTCAAGATGTGTATTTGATCTGTTAGAGTGTACAAAAAGGCTTATCGGAGACTAGGAAAATTGGTCAGGGACTAAAAAGATTTTATCTGCCGGAGACTAGTTTTGCCTATCGGAGGCTAAGACTTAAGTTATCAGAGATTAAGTCTAAAGGAGTCAGAGACTAAAGCTTACGTCATCGGAGACTAAAGTTAAAAGCATCAGAGACTAAGCTGACGTCATCGGAGACTAAGCCTTAACGCGTCAGAGTCTAAATAATTCTATCGGAGACTATACAAGTTGACGTCATCAGGAGCTAATTGCACCGGAGACTAGTAATGACGTCACCAGAGACTAAAGATGAAGCATCAGGGACTAATCGTGATTTATTTCCTGAAAGATACAGAGTTCGAATTAAAAAGGAATGTTTTCCACGTAAAGCAAAATATTATTGAAGACGTAGCTGGTAAGGAAACTAACCAAAAATTTGTTCCTATCAAAAAAGGAAAGATTGTATTTGATTCGAATAAGGAAGCTGAATTTTGTTCAGAATAGGAACTGAGTCAATAGTAATTCAGTTGTTAGAGAAGTTGTATAGGTTTTTCATAGTTTTGTATCTTTTCCTATACAGAATAGAAAAGAAGCTGACGATTACATTATTGTAATTGTTAGGATTTGTATTCAATTGTAAATCAATAAAGCAATTGTTTATAAATTGATTCGTGTTCTTGTTCTTTATATTCCGCAAGAAAAGTTAATTTCTTAAAGTTCAAGTAATTTGAAAAGATTTCAAAGAACTTGTATTCAACCCCCCTTCTACAAGTTCTCGGCATCTCACTGGGAAAATACGAATGTGTTTGGCAGTCGCTGCTTTTAATTGTTGATCATGCCAATTTAAAATGAGAAAATGTTTTCAAGAAGATATATTCCATATGGGAAGTTAAAGGGCTGTTGAATGCTTTC
>CM025788.1:28296356-28322246 GCA_014636745.2 Centella asiatica
TATATATATATATATATATATATATATATATATATATATATATATATCTCCTGGTTACAATCCTAGCCCCACTTTCATAAATCTTCTATACGACATTTCACTCTCAAATACGACTGTCCTTCTCAGCAAACAAGCCAAATTTTTAACTTCTTCTTTGCAGCCAAAAAGGTGTGAACACTATACTAAAGCTCTGTTTCATTCCTGCACTTTTGTTCTGTTATGCATGCCATGTTTGTGAGCATGTTAGGTTCATTCACATTTAAAAGTATGACTTAGTGCATGCTTTTAACATCTAGTATTAATGTCTTTTATTTCAAAAGCTATCCTCTTTAACCACCTAGTAGACAACTTTTAACTACCAAACATTTTTCTTTATCAGTAAGGAAAATACCATGCTTGAGTTTTCTTCAACCTGAGTCCTTGAGGTGTAGTAGCATCTATGAGATGTGGTAGACGATAAGAATGTTACTGCAGATGAGATGTTGAGAGTTTCCCTAGTCGTGGTCTTGGTCACCTGGTGAGAACTCCACCCATGGAGGAGTGAGGAAGACACCACTCTATCTGAGACAAGTTCTAAACTTAGTCTCCGACAGATTGGAGTTAGTCTCTGACCCTATAAAATAGTCCCTGGGAGATTCCAAGTTAGTCTCCAATAGCGTAGATGTTAGTCTCGGATGAGTTAATGTTAGTCTCTGACGAGATAACATTAGTCTCTGATGAGTTAATGTTAGTCTCTGATGAGATACGTTAGTCTATGATGAGTTAATGTTAGTCTCTGACGAGATAACATTAGTCTCTGATGAGATATGTTAGTCTCTGATGACATTAGCCTTAGTCTCCGACAGGCTAAGCTTATTCCCTGATGAGAATATTTCTTAGTCTCCGATGAGTAAATGTTTCCCGAAGAGTTTGGCGTTGACTTGAGGAGTTTGGCGATGATCAGGATCATCCCCTGATGGTCGAAGGTCATTCCCTGATGGCCGAGAGCTCATCCCCTAACGCGCAGTCATCCCCTGATGGATAAGACTGAAACCCCTGATGATCACTTTTCATGCTTCAATGTTTTTCCACTGTTGTGCAGTTTGCCTTGAGAGTATAAAATATTATTTTTTCTTAAATTATTTTATAATGTTATTAATTATTCATTTAAACCTCAAAGGTTCAGAATGTCAATTTAGACATTTAAAAAGATCACGGACATCACATGTGCATCTTTTATCATGTTTTTTTTTTTAATCAAAAATATAGATTCCTCATGTTATATGTATGTTTTACAGAGTGTCACACACAAGTGATTTGAGATTGATATTTTAGCTAAGGACCAAGGTAAGTATATACTCACTCTATTTTTTTTCCTTTCAATTAATACGCATGATCATTCCTTCGATATGCGTAATGTATCTAAGATATTTTTATGACAATACTCATGATTAAATTTTCTTCAAAGTTAAGTAAACTACGATCTCTTGATCCGATGTACGTGAAATTGTTGTTCTAGAATCAAGCATTCTTTGGGCGGACGTTAGTCATTCAAATTCGCTAACGCGCCAAGGTAAATCCTATACGGATATAACAGAACTTAGATTCTTCTTACCCCAAACTTGTAAAGTATATCCATGTGGTTAACTAGAGGCTAATGGGCTGCGTTCGCCTGGCACCCTAGGCCTAAGGATGATAGGGAACGAAAACTAAGGCATTGGTAACCGAACCCTCGTAGATTTAAAGATTCTGCTTCAACTACGTATGTCATGATGATGAAGTCAAACGATCAGGTTGGTCGGCTAATATGTCGTTTGATGAAGAGATGAAGTCAAATAGTGGTCATGCCAGCCAGGTGACGCACTATTTGATGAAGAAAGGGCAAATGAACGATTCAAGATTTCTTTCAATTAAAGGGTCGATCCCTCGTTATCATTCGGGAACCCTGGAAGCCATATATGTATTTTTTTGAAGTATTCAGAGGTGTGGACATTGTTCCCGTCCAATCCTCATAAACACTTAAATCAAGAAAATTTCTCTCATTTCAAAGCCACCAACACTTGATTATATACTTGCGGGCGTAAATCACTCATGTTGCTATTATATAATGTTTTACAGGTTATGACGAGAAGGCTGGGCCGTCTACTAAAGGCAAGGAAAGGATGACATAGTGCACGTTTTCTCATTTCCCTCTTATGTATGACTTTTCGAGGAAGAGTGAAGCGTGAGATGATAATCATTTTTGTTTAGGTTGTAAGGCCTGTGTGGGCCCTCATGGACTTCTGTTGTTAGAATTATTTTTGGATGAGTGTAATAGATAATATAATTTACTTCTCTTATTTAATGATATATATGCTTGGATGTTATTACTGTTCTTTTGTCAATTTGACGGCGCCTAGAGTCCGGAAAGGGATTTTGGGGTCGTCACATAAGTAATTGAAGAAAATAATATTTTACACCTTAAAGCTAGACTGTGCATCAGTGGATAGTCACTGTAGCGTAAAAGTGGTCATAAGGGGATAACCAACAGGGGATGTCTTTGTTCGTCAGGGGATAAATTACCTGTCAGGGAATAATTTGGCCATCAGGGGATAATTTGGCCATCAGTGGATAAGTTGGCCATCAGTGGATAAGTTGTCTATCAATGGAAAAAAATTGTTCATCGCCAAACTCATTGGTAATCCATTTGACTACCACAAAAGTCACTTGACTAGTGCCAAACTCAGCGCCAAACTCATCGGTGGATAATTTGTTCATCGCCATACTCAACAAGTCAGTACCAAACTCATCGGTAGATAAATTTTTCAGCACCAGACTCATTGGTGGATAATTTTTTCAGCGCCAAACTCATTGGGCCATCCCCAAACTCATTTGGCCATCGCCAAACTCACTTCAGCAGTGGATAAAATATTTTTTTTTTTGTGGTGATTCTTTTCTGCAGAGAGTAAGTCATCAATAAATAAATCTTATTAAGGAACCTTCCTCAACATCTTTTCTATAGTGTTTGCTATTGCATCCCAACAACCACTTAAACCCAGGTGAAAACATCACTGTAGTCTACTGCAGGTTCACAGTTGTGGGGTTCTAAAGTTCTTGAAATTTTTGTTTTATCCCAAGAGGCTTAGGAGGGAAAACTTGAGTCTTCCTCCTAATTTCTTACCTTTATAGACATTTTTTAACACTAGGAAACTTCATTTGAACAAAACACAACACGGTGTCTTAATACAGTTTTAGGAACTAACATATAACAATAGTTTCTTTAATAGGTGGTCATCAACAGTTCTTAGTCTCTTCTTGGATAAATTTTTAGAATATATAAATAATAACTCCTGATGTTAAAAGTATGTTTTAAATCATACTGAGTGAATAAACAAAATATTTCACAATCATGACATGAATAAAAAGGACAAAATAGTATAGGAAAAGAGCAGGACTTTAATATAGTGATATTACCTCTTTGGCTTTGAAGAATAAGTTAAAAGCTTGGGTTTCTCTCAAGAAGGACAGTTGCTCTATGAAGTGAACTTGAAATTTATGTGGGTGGTCGGCTGTATAGAAATTTATGAGAGTGGGGGCTAGGGTTGTACTTCAAATGATATATTTATATCACTTGTAAAACAATAAGAGCAGTTGGATCATTTTTGTGAGTAGTTATCAGTTGTTGGTGGTATTGGGCAGTAACATGCCTTAGAATGAAGTTATTGGCTAGAATGGCTAGTGTTACGGCTACCAAAAGTCAGTCAATCACCTATCATAGTCGACAATCTATTGGACAAAAATCCTCCTCCCGTTGGTGCCTTATGCAGCATTCTTTCCTTAAAGAAATATATTTAAAAAATACATAGTTAGGCAAATACATCAGAGTGTACTGCTAGAGTTGATTTACTAGCTGATGGATCACGTGCAACTCAAACCTTGATATAATATAATTATATCACTTGCACACATCAGTCATTGGTCAATAATATCCACTGTAGTTCCTCCTTGTAGCGAGTCTTCCTCAAGAATATTTACAATTATTTTTTCTTAGTGTTTGGTTAAAATAATCATTTAAAGATTTGAGTTCAAAATGTATTTATAATCCTTTAGACATCACATTGCCATAGAAACTTTTATTCAAGGTATGAATTAATTCTTTATATAGAATGTGAATTAAAACCTTCATACATAATATGAATTAATGATTCATACAACATATTCCTATATTTATTTTCGGGTTCTCACATTAAAGTTGTAAAGAGGTAACCCACTACTCTCTTATTTTAGCATTTATTATCATTTATGTTTTTACCATTGTGTAGAATATTTTATCATTTTCGTGTATAATACGTGTGCATAACATTTGTAAATTATGAGTTATTGATTTTTAAAGTTTATTCAAAAATAAAAATAAAAATTCAAGAACAAAATGAAGAACACCAAGAACCCTAAGTGTTCTTCGTTCGATTTGGCCGAGATAACGTATCTAAAATGAAATCAAATGTTAGAACCTTGTTCCTGCTGTTCATGGCTTCATTTTTCCTCAATTAATTTTTAAAAGTGGTCAAGTTTCAAGTAAGTTCAAGCTTGGCCAAAATTTTAAAATACCCGAATGGATTCTTTTTCATTTTCCTTGCGATTTTATTGTTGAAACTTGAAATAGATTGGATGAATGAGTTTTCGGGTGTTTAAACTTTTGAATCCATACTTGTTTCGTCAAAAATGGAGAAGATATAAGGATTTTTAGCTCGACCAAGAGCATCGCTGCCGTTCATGGCGAGCTCGCCGGCGGCGAGCTACGAAATGGTCCTCGAGCCATTTTCAGGCCACGACTTGAAGCATAGGAGTAAATTCGCCTATGACAAAGGCCATGGCGATGTCCCCTCACTGTGAGTGCTAGTTTTGGGGTTGGCAATCGCGGCTTCGCGAATGCGGCGCTGACAGTGGCCCACCTACCGAAACCCTAACTTGTTGAGGAGGACGACATGTCGGGTCGAACCGACCCGATTCTGACCCAGATCTGACTCGTCTGATCCGGACTTTACCCGGTCCTGTTCTAACCCCGTCCGACCTAGTCCCCTTTATTTTATTTTTGGCCCAAATACAAATTTAAAAATAAAATACCTATACAATTTAAATTTTTAAATAAATGACTTTTGAATAATTATTTTGACATGTAAATAAACTTTTTACATGATTACAATTTTTATGATTTAAAAATATAATTAATTAATAATGAGAGATTTTCTTAATTACCGCAATGAAGTAACGAATCATTAATTCATGAATGATTATTATTTAATTAAAATAATTAAATAATAATTTAGGAATAAACTCTAAAATTAAATTAAATGATTATATAAATTATTTAAGCTAAGATTAATTGAAGAGTAATTCTTGATTAATTAAATTTATAAATCAAGACCAATTATTATTTAATTAAAACAATTAAATAATAATTAATGAATAATTTCTAAATGATTATTAAATGATCAATAAATCATTTAATTCAAAAGTAATTAAGAAATAAATTACTTAATTGATAAATAAATATTATTTAATTAAAGAAATTAAATAATAATTTAAGAACAAATATTTAATAAATGATAAAAAGATGTATAAAGCTTTTATGATTAAGATTTAATTAAGAAATTATTATTGTTTAATTAAAACAATTAAATAATAATTAAGGAACAATTTTTGATGAATGTTAAATGATTAATAAAGTTATTTAAGCTAAAATTGATTAGTCAATACTTAATAATTAATCTAAGGCCTCCAACAATTAAATTTAAATTATCGAGAGCTTACGAATGATGTATTATCAGTCCACAAATCTCTTGGACTCCGATTCGGTTCCAGCCGAATCCCAATTCAACGAATGACGACTCAATTAGTCAATCGCAAACTTGAGAATTCCACAAACACTTCGCATGTGCATCCTCATTTGTAATTAAGTTGAGATTTCTCATGTTATTGCCTGTACATGTTTTACAGAATTATTTCCTATGCGAGTTGTTAAGTCTAAGATTTAGTAAGGACTCGAGGCAAGTATATACTCACTTTACTTTCTTTTAATTAATACATATGATCATTCTTTCGATATACGTAATGTATCCAAGATGTTATTATGTCAATATTTATGATTCAATTTCTTCAAAGTTAAGTAACATATGATCCCTTGATCCTATGTACGTGAAATTGTACTAGAACTAAGTATTCTTGGGCGACTGTTAGCTATTCAAATTCGCTAACACGCCAAAGTAAATCTTTTATGGATGTAGGAAACTTATTTTAACCCCATACTTGTAAAGTATATCTGTGTGGGTAACTAAAGGCTAGTGGGATGCATCTACCTGACATCCTGGGCCTAGGATCTATAAGGGACAGAAACTATGGCATCGGTAACCGAACTCTCGCAGATAAAAGATTTATACATCAACTACGTATGTCATTTTGATGAAGTCAGACGGTGGTCAGGTTGGCCAGTTGATATACTGTTTGATACGAGTTCCTAAGGGCACGTGCACCAAACAGACATGGTTATAAGGCACTCATGAAATTATTCTTTATTCTTTTAAGTAAAGGGTCAAATCCTTTGTTATCACTCGGGGTGTGGTGCCCCCGAAAATCCCCCAAGCCGGGCCCCGACACTGTCAGCGATTTGGGTGACAGTCCCCGAGATCCCCAGGCTGGAACCCCGGGCTACACCAGAAAAAAATACAACACAAAACAAATAATACAGCCAAGCCTTAACAACATACCTGTGGGAAAAATATTCCCAAAATACACCACATCATCTTACAAAACCTCAAAGCTTGAAAGTAAACAAGCTACAGCGAAAACAAAACCCTAGATGGCTCATATGGCCTTACAACTTAAACACACTTAAGCAATTCTCTCCTTCCCTCTCTTAGGGGACTCAGCCTTCATGACATAACCTGAAAAACATTCATAGCATTCCACATGAGCGTTTACGCTTAGCAAGTATATAATCATAAGCAAAAAGAATCAGATAAAAGCTTTAATATTCATTGAGGTTGGACGGAGTAATGCCAAAACCTCTTGATCAAATAATAAACATATATCATCTAGGGTGCCCGAGTGATATCAAGGGTTAACCCTCTTTCAATAAATCATGATTCGCCCTTTATTCATCACATAATGCATCACCTGACCAGACTGATCATTATCTGACTACCATACATAATCAAATTTCATCCTAGCTGGTCAGCCTGGTCGTTTGATTCATCATTTGACATACGTAGTCCTTCGCAGAAAGAATATGGTCTGTGGAAAAACATCTGATTACCAATGCCTTGCCTCGGTCTATCATTCTTTATCATCATTGGCCAAAATATCAGGCGACAGTATTCAACAGCCCCTTAACTTTCCATTTGGATATATCTTTTTGTAAACATTTTTTTCTCAATTTTGAATAGCCTGGACGTGCTAATCCATTAAAAGCAGCGACTGCCAACAACACATATTGGCGTGCTCAACAATTAAAAGACATTGATCATCAAAGGCGGAACTATATATCCATATAGAAGTTACTTGGGTGTGCATACAAGTTCATGACTTGCAACACCCAAACATCATCATTTGGTGTGCTAGGAAATTTAAACTGTGAAGACCCAGATTTGTAAATAAACTTCGTTATGAAATTTAATTATTTTAGCTTATTTTCTTCATGAAAATTATTTTCTTATAAGTTGTGAATATTGAAATTATATTTTTTATGAAAGAATTTATCTGCAATGTGATGTCCAAAAGATTTTTTTTAATTTTGTAAAGCTCATGAGGTTATGAGTTGTTCTACCCTTAAAAGAGTGTTTCGCGGGTAGCTACAGTACACATCTTCTTTTTAAAATACTTCACTGCTGGGGGGGGAACAGCAGCATTAAATGCTCATCATCCCTATCATTACCCTAGAGTCAGCTATGAAAGATGACCGAAGGACACAACAGCCGTTTCAACCACTCTTTCCTTCTTCAGTCATTTCCTTTCTTTTCATAGCCAATAGCTGAGATCAGGTTGATCCTACGGTTCTTGTTGTTCAATCAAGTGATATATATACACATCACGCTGTTGTAACCTTGATTCTACCTTTCTAAACTTCCATCAAACTTAAATTTAATTTTCGAGACAGCAGTTCTTCTTGAAGGATAAACCGAAGCATTTATTTCCTTCCTACAATAAGGAGGTAAGAGCATCTCATTTAAGTCTTGCTATATTTCTTGCGTCTCTGCTCTACCTACCACCCTTAATACCATGTTCATTTATTTTCAAAAGTATGACTTAATGCATATTCTAACGATCGGAGTAAATGTCATTTGTTTCCAGTTGTCTAAGATGGGTGTAGTGTTGTTGACAACCACCTGGTGGACAAACCTTTAACTACCAAACATTCTGTTGATAGTAGTCGCAACCCCATGCTTGAGTATTCTTTAACCTGATTTTCTTTACCCTAAACCGTGTTTAGGATGGCATGCAGACCAAAAGAAATGTTATGTATCACTGAGAGAATGATGAGTTTTGACCTAAGTGTGGATTTGGTTGAGGGCACCACACATGGAGGAGTGAGGAAGACGACCCTGTATCTGAGACAGACTTTAACTTAGTCTCTGACGGGTTTGAATTAATCCCCGATGGGTTGATAATCCCCGATGGGTTGATAATCCCCGATGGGTTGATAATCCCCGATGGGTTGATAATCCCCGATGGGTTGATAATCCCCGATGGGTTGATAATCCCCGATGAGTTATTAATCCCCGATGAGTTATTAATCCCCGATGGGTTGCTAATCTCCGATGAATTAAAGCGTAGTAATTCCATGATGCGCAGTTTGTTTTAAAACTATAAAATGCTATTTTCTTAAATTATTTTAAGATGTTTGAATTGATTTCTTAACCTCAATAGTTTTATATCAGATTGAGACGTTAAAAGTTAAGGACATCACATGTGCATTTTTCCCTCATATTTTAACCCAGATAATAAATTCATTTTGTGATATGTATATTCTTACAGAACTTTCCACTCACGAGTAAATTAAATTTGGTCGTAAGCAAAGGACTGAGGCAAGTATATTCACAATCTCATGCTTATTTCAGTTTAACGCATTATCATTTGTTCCGATATGCGTAAAAGGTTGGATTTATACTTTCATTGTTCTGATGCATGAGCATGCTATGCTTTTGATTCTGCTAGCATGATATGAATGATGACGCATGGATATAAATGAGCTTTGAATTTCAGCTATGTTTTCAATCTTATATCTGTGCAACGAGAATGTGAATGATGCCCCTTATGGGGGTTATGCCACATGGTTGGCAAGAGGGAAGGAAAGGTGCTGATGTGTTCTTCACCTGACCAAGAGGAAATGTTATTTGACTACGTAGTCACTCAGAGGGATCATGCGGTCCAGCCTGGCCAGCTGTGTACTGTATGGTTAGCAGATCCACGGGTGTAGCCCCCGTTGGATATTTGAAAAGTTATGATCAGGTGTATGCCTGACTTTCTTCAAGGGAGGATCACAAGTTGTATATCATCAGTGAATCCTCAAAGAGTTTGAAGGTTTCCGAGGTCTTGGTATTGCTTCACCAAGCCCCACAAACAGAATTTGAATTTCTCTCCTTTGATTCCAGATGAAATTCATTGAATTATTCATACTTTTTCCTCAATGTGTATATACTTGTTGGGCGTAAAACGCTCACCCATGTTGAATGTGAATGATTTGCAGGACAGAAAGCTAAAGCTGAACCCTCTGACAAGGGGAAAGCAAAGATGATAAGCTACTAAGTGTTTATCCTTTTGATAGAACTGATGAAGGAAAGAAAGGAATGAAGGAAGGAAAGAAGGAAGACGTTTGAAGAGTTAATGAAATTTGTTTTGTTATTAAGAAATGATGTAATAGCTTCCGCTGTAATTACTTAATTCTTGGGTTGTAATTACTCTTAAATGCTGTTTTATTCAGTATTTATTTATGAATGGATGAATGGTTATCTTTACCTTCTTATGATGATGCCCTAGTCCGGTATGGGATTATGGGGTCGTCACATAAACAGCCAGCAACCACCCAATAACACATAGTTCAATCATCAACATCTTTTCACGTACATCGGATTCAATAATCGTACATTACTTAATCATAAAAGAATTCATCATCATGCATAGGCATTAACATCATTCATTTAAGTAAATCGAATCAATGATTCTACGTAATCAGTAAGAAAG
This sequence comes from Centella asiatica, assembly GCA_014636745.2. Taxonomy (NCBI): domain Eukaryota; kingdom Viridiplantae; phylum Streptophyta; class Magnoliopsida; order Apiales; family Apiaceae; genus Centella; species Centella asiatica. The sequence goes on from CM025788.1 coordinate 28,306,551, forward strand.
AAGTGGAATGAATATATACTTGCCTTGGCTCATATATTAGCTAGAATTCACTATATCTGTGGAAAAAGGTTTCTGCATAACATCATTGTGGGTATATTATGAGAAATCCAAACTTAGTAGATGGCTATTCATATAGAAAATGGTTATCAGGGCATGAGGTTGCCCATCGGGGAAAGATTTCACTCGTCAGAGACTATTAAACTCATCAGAGACTGATGACGTCATCTTAACTCATCGGAGACTAAGGATGACGTCATCGAAGACTATTTAACTCATCAGGGACTGATGATGTCATCTTAACCCCGTCGGAGACTAAGGATGACTTCATCATCAGAGACTAACATATATCTCATCAGAGACTATGGATGACGTCATCAGGGACTAAACTTAGCCTGTCGGAGACTAAGGATGACATCATCGGAGACTATTTAACTCATCAGGGACTGATGATGTCATCTTAACCCCATCGGAGACTAAGGATGACGTCATCAGAGACTAATAATCTCAAAAGGGATTAATGACGTCATCTTAACCCATTGGGGACTAAGGGTGACGTCATCAGAGACTAGTTATTCCTTCATCAGAGACTAATTATCTCATCAGAGACTGGTGACGTCATCTTAACTCATCAGAGACTAAGGCTGACGTCATCATCAGGGACTAACATATACACAGTCGGGGGTTAATGCTGACGTCATCAGAGACTAACATCAACACAGTTGGGAACTAATGTTGACGTCATCAAAGACTAACATCAACACAGTCGGGGACTAATGCTGACGTCATCAGAGACTAACATCAACACAGTCGGGGACTAATGCTGACGTCATCAGAGACTAACATCAACACAGTCGGGGACTAATGTTGACGTCATCAGAGACTAACATCACCACAGTCAGAGACTAATGCTGACGTCATCAGAGACTAACATCAACACAGTCGGAGACTAACTACATCTCATCAGAGACTAAGAGCATCTCATCAGAGACTAAGAACATTCCATCAGAGACTAACAACATCTCATCAGAGACTAATGTTGGACCTCATCTCAGATGCAGGGTCGTCTTCCTCATTTCTCCAAGGGTGGTGATCTCAACCACAACTCCATAAATCAACTCTCAACGTGCTTTAAGCTATGAGCAACACTTCTAGACACAAAAGAATATAATCCTTTCTTAAAGACTTGCTCCTATAACTAAACTTCTCGGATACCAAGCAAAAAGAAAGGCAAAAGAGAACTTAAAATTCTTACCTCCTGGGTTGACGAAAGAAATCAAAACTTGTTTGAAAGTGATTGTCCAAAAGAAAGAACTTGAAATTAAACGGAGATGGTAAGTTTAAAGAAGAACTTTGGAAAAGGAAATCTTTAGAAAAGAGACTGAAATGTTCCTTCGAATGAGGTATTTATAGTAGGCTGAGATTAAGCTTTGAAATAAAATGATTGGTTAAACTGGACAGTAAAAACGGCTGCTCATCATGATTCTTAGCAGCTAAGCATCGTAATAAGTCTGCTGTCTTTTATGCACATACGTTTAATCCACTTGATGACACATAAGCAGCTTATTAATCAAAATAACATACGTACACAATGATGTCATCATACTTAGGCTCTTAAGTCCTTCATGAGATTAACCAGTCTGGACGCAAAGCTTCTTCAAACAATTACGGATGTCACCAAATATAAACATCATTGCTTATCCTTGCAACCAACAATCAAACAACAATAACCCCATTAATGGGTCTGAAAATATTTAGATATTTCAAAACATCATATATTAACTATACACGTTAATATATATAGAGGAAAAAAAATAAAATATGAATAGATAAATTATTTATAGATAAACAAATTTTCTGGGTTGTTACACGGGGACCCTTAGAATCAATTTTTCTCCAAATTATTAAGAGGTGTTGAATTTGTTTCCATACAACCTTATAAACACTTAAGCACAATAAATTATTCATCTTTAAAGCTCACCCAATACTTGATTATATACTTGCGAGTGTAAATCACTCACCTTAATATTATCAAATGTTTTACAGGATATGGCGAGAAGGTCGAGCCGTCTGATAAAGGCAAGGCGAAAATGACATAATGAACATTTCCTGATCGCCCTCTTATGGATGACATTTAGGGGAAGAGTGAAGCATGAGGCTATTATCGAAATGTTTAGATTGTAAGGCTTATGTGGATCCCACATAGACTTCCTCTGTTAGCACAATTAATTTGGGATAAATGTAACAAAGTTACCATTATTTCTCTTATTTATATTATGCATGCTTGGATGATGTTATTTTTTTTTGTCAATTATTGACGGTGCCCGAAGTCCGATATGGGATTTTTGGGGTCGTTACACTCATATTGATGCTTCTCTTTTCTCTATTTAAGAAGAGAAACCAATATTCAAATTCTACCATTATTCTTTCTTCTTCTCTTCTTGATATTTCTTTAGAAGCAATGAAAATCTCATAATTCCATTGGTTTTAGATTCTCTGATAGTTCAATCATCAAGGAAGCCAACTCCAGAACTGAAAGACAAATAGCATCTCTCCACTCATTAGTGGATAATACAATTGTACTTATCAAACATCCACTTATGCAAAACACTTACATCTTTTTTTTTTCTACACCACTCCAGGTCATCCATAAACTAAAAAGTTTAAATATTTCTAGTGAGCCTGAGAGAATACAGATTGAGAGTCAAACCTTGTGTCTGGAAAAAGGTGAGGAAAAAGATATTAAAACAAAAAAAATGTATAGAAAGTGAGTGTGAGAGGCTGACTTGTAAAAGTCAGGCAAAAGGAGAGGGTGTGAGCAAGGATAAGATCCTTGAAGAAAAGAATAGAGAGAAATTATTCACACAGTACTACCTTTACAGCTCATGTATTCTCTTATCACCATTCCAATCCAACATCAGGGGATACTGAGAAAAAAATTAGTTTAAGAGATGCAAAACAACAATTGCTATCAAGACAACTGTCAGATCTCACAAACTGCAAATGAACCTAAACAAGAAATTTTGGATGTTTGGTTGGATGCAAGCAACACAAGAAGTATTGGATGATGCAGCAACACACCTTATATTAGAATATTTGATCACACAAGGATCAAATATTCTGATATAGTCACAAGATGTTTATGAAGCATTAATCAACATAGAAAAGAGAAACATGAAGCTCCAACACTTCATGATCAATGGTCTTCAAACTGAGCTCAAACAGTTTTTCCTGCTAAGTCAACCTAATTTATCCATTTCTACCCTTTAACATTAAATGTTGATGTCAAAAAGGGGAGAATGATAAGCTTAGGGGGAGTAAAGAGTAATTCTTATGAAGATGGGGGGGGGGGGGGGGGACAATTGTTAAAGATTTTAGCATATTGATGGCTGAGCTTGAAGAACTGCAGAAAGCCAACAAAGTTATTAATGTAGTAATCACTGTTAGTAGAACTGGTAGAACTGGTACAATGAGGTTTACACATCTTCAATTTTAATTCTAAGTAAGTGGTGTTATAAGGTTATGTTTTGACATCATCATCAAACCTTGATTTATGCTTATCATTTGATAATCATAAATAGGGGGAGATTGTTAGGAATTATAACATTTGATGATGATGTATGATACTTAGAATTGTTAGAACTTGGAATTGTACTAGAACTTGCAGTAGTGTATTATCAGAGACTACCATTAGAGATTTCAGGTGATCATCAAAAACTACTAGGAAAGTATTGGGAGAGTTCAACAAACTTGAAGTTAGTTATGGAGTCAAGCCTATTGGAGACTAAGGATTTCACTGTCGGAGACTATTGTTGAAGCTATAAGAGACTAAGGCAAAGACTCTCTATTACATTGAAGAGTGGACAAAGTTGGTCAGGGGATAAATCATTAGGGAACAAGCCATCAGGGGATAAATGTCCACTTATGAACTAGTCAACAGGGGATAAATATCCATTGTTGAATAAAGTCATCAAAGGATAAATATCCACTGATGAATAAAGTCATATCAGGGGAATATATCCACTGATGAATAAAGTCACAACAAAGGATAAATAGCTTAACAGTACAAACCTTACCAGAGTTCTTCAACTAAGGAGAAGCTGACCAAGATCCATAATAGAGTTACAATTGGGATTTACAAGGTTGAGAACCTGATTTGTTAAAACAAAGTGATTAAATAATAATGATGTGGGTTAACAAGAGTTGTTAGGTGACAAAGTTGTTAAAACTACTGATAAAGAGAAGCTGCTCTAATAGAACAAAATAGTTATTTAAAAGTAGAAAAGAACTGAGATAAGAAGCTGTGTGGAAAGTATACAAAATACACAACCCAAATAATAAAAAAGAATAACCAAAATAGAGAGAGATTATTCAGTTATTCACTCTATAAAACGCAACAAATTCATAGAATTTGAGAAGGAAGTTTTTCATAACTGGAGAAACTAGAAATTATCTTCTAGCTTGCAATTGTTCACACTTGAACAAATTTTAATAGCTGGTATCAATTTTTGGTAACCAGATTGTAATTTCAGATTCAATATCAATAAAATACATTCTTTATTAATTGATACAATATGTTGTTTTATTTTTGCAATATATTTTGAGATTGTATTGTGATCTTTATATTGGGGAATAAATTTGAAAATTGTATTCAACCTGCCCTTCTACAATTATTCATTTGGGAATAACAGTAATATATGGAAAAAGAAAAAGGAATAAAGCTCAAAGGGGTTCACTAGGGATAATTTGCATGGTTAGTGTTTGGTTTAATGTGGTTACCCCAATGCCTTTATCATTTCCATGCATACAAGTATCAATGTAATCTCAAGATGGTATAAAGCAAGTTCTAGAACAATATGATGCCATGATGAATAACATACATGAAGAAAAATAACTAGATTGACATGGATTTTAGAATCTCATATAGGCTCAAGATCTCTGTTTGAACAAAATAAGCTCAAGTATTTGTAAAAGGTGGGATTGAATACAAACACTACAAACTTTTTCAATTTTTAAAACTTAATACACAAAGACTGGAATAGGTACGTGAGGGCCTTCTTCTAGAATTTGTAAATATTCATCATCGATTGCTCTAAGATGAACTATCAGGCGTTGCGTCCAGAAGAAATATTTACCTTGTTCCAACATGCGAACTTTACTATTTCCAACTTTGTTTGCCATTATTAAAGATCTTCTAGCAAATGTAGTCTGGTAGTTAACTCTAATACCAATTGTTATAACTGAATAAGCTCAAGTGTTTGTAGAAGGGGGGGGGGGGGTTGAATACAAACACTATACACTTTTTTGATTTTTAAAACTTAATACACAAAGACTGAAATAGTTGCAGTGATCAAAAAAATAATACTGAAATTAAAATGTACACACAAGCATTCAAGTTAAAATAATTATATTATAACTTGGTGTTTTTTTGGGAATCTGTATAATTACAAAGTGATTAACAACTATAACTTTGTAATGAATTACAGCTTCTATTTCTCACACACTAGCTACTAATTTTTCTTTGAATATTTTTCTCAAGTTCTATTACAAAACTTCTCTCTGGTGTGTACTTGATCAGTGCTTCTGGATCCCCTAATGTCGACTTGATCAGTGCTTCCGGATCCCCTGATGACAAGCCCTAATAAAGACTTGATCAGTGCATCACTATCTACTGATGCTAATCCTTGGTGTGGAATTAGATAAGTGCTTCTTGATCCCTTGATGTTAAGACCTACTTGTATCCACTGTTGCAGTCTTTAGCATTCCCCTTGATGGTTCCCCTGATAGGTTTTTTTCCATCTATGTTATTCCCTGATGTAGTGGTCGAACTTCCCCTGATGGGTTGGTCTTGTTCGATGTCACCCCTGATGCCGAGTTTTAGGATTCCCTTGATGGATTCCCCTGTCGGTGTCATCCACTGATGCAGTATTTTAGGCTTCCCTTGACGGGTTTCCCTGATGGGTTTTTCCACTGATACCTTTTCAAATACTAACAACTTTAACCACTGATGTTTTGTTTGCTTTGTTTCCCCTGACACTGTCAAGTCCTTTCTAAGTATCCACTAATGACTTGCCTAGTGCAGAGCTCATCCCCTGATGACTGAGTTGTCCATCAGTAGATGCAAAACTTGTGCAAATATATTAAGATTTATAGAATACCTTGAGTATTTACAGATGCACATTTATCCCTTTATAACTGAATTATCATCATCAACATTTATATCTAACAATCTCCCCCTATTTATGTTTATCATTTTGATAATCATAAATCCAACTAATGTACTGATGATGATGTCAAAACCTAAAACTATTGATAATAAAGACTAATTGTATTTGTATAGGTACAAAGAATAACTATATACAAGTATTTACAAAATTGATTACAGTATCTACAATTCAGACACCAGGATCCACCTGTTGTTGAATAGAAACTGTTTTCCCAGTGAGATGCCGAGAACTTGTAGAAGGGGGGTTGAATACAAGTTCTTTGAAATCTTTTTGAGTTACTTGTTATGTAAAAATTAACTTTTCTTGCGGAATATAAAGAACAAGAACACAAATCAATTTATAAACAATTGCTTTATTGATTTACAATTGAATACAAATCCTAACAATTACAATAATGTAATTGTCAGCTTCTTTTCTATTCTGTATAGGAAAAGATACAAAACTATGAAAAACCTATACAGCTTTGAAGTTACAATTCTCTGTAAAAACTGATTACAGCTTCTATTCCAACTGAATTATCATCAACTCAGTTCTTATTCTGAATAAAATTCAGCTTCCTTATTCGAATCAAATACAATCTTTCCTTTTTGATACGAACAGATTTCTGGTTAGTTTCCTTACCAGCTACGTCTTCAATAATATTTTACTTTACGTGGAAGACATTCCTTTTTAATTCGAACTCTGTATCTTTTAGGAAATAAATCACGATTAGTCCCTGATGCTTCATCTTTAGTCTCTGGTGACGTCATTACTAGTCTCTGGTGCATTTAGTCCCTGATGAATGAATTACAAACAAAGAGATAACTGCTAGCTACAAAACTTCAGTGTTACTAATTAACACTTTCTATACATTTGTACTCTAAGTAATCTAAAGACAATCATCATCAAATGTTCTAAAACCTAACAATCTCCCCCTAATTATGAATATCAGAATGATAAGCATAATTTCAAGGTTGATGATGATGTCAAAACTCAATATTACAATTACTTAGAAAAAGAATAAAGAATTTCTAACTACAAATGTATTCTGAACTAAGATCTTTGAACTGTTGTTCAGCTTCCACCAAGACTCAGGTTTAAATCCTATAAGTCTGGCTTCAAAAATAAAAATAAATTACAACTTATTTCAACAAACAACTTCAACACAACAATTTTACCTCATTTTTTCTTCAACAACTCCAACCGTTCTTTTCTGTTTTTCCTCAGCAACTCTAGCCTATTTTTCAACAGATTTTTCAATACAAGCTCAATTTCTTCTTCAGCATCTTTGAGGAGAGTAAGAAATCCTTCAATGTGCCTCTCACTGATACTGTTAATGTCTCTGTTGTAGTTAAAGAAAACCTTCTCTCCATGAAAAGTCTCATACCACAATCCCAAAGGCTTAAACTTAGCTTCTGGTACTGAATCCACCTTATGCTCCATCTTCATCACCTTCTAAATTTGGCTTCGAAGTTTCATGTTGAGGTTAGAAGTCTCAAGCACAACAGTCAGCAACCACTCCAGATCTTCTTTATTCTGTCCCTCCAAGGCTGGCTTTTCGAACTTCAGAGACTCTCCATCTTTTAAAAAGACATGGAGAAGCTCTTCTATGTTTTTACCCTTGATAAGATCAATCTTCTTTGTACTTTTCTTAAGGGCCTTGATTATTTTTTCAGTGCTAGCCATTTCAACCTTATAGGACTTCCTTAATGAAACTGTTCGTGGTTTTGTTGATCCACTTACAGCCACCAAGGTCGTCTCGGTTGACCTTGGAGGTTCTTGAGAGGTAGGCTTCTTAATGGTTGCCTTGATCACAAGTTTCTTTGCAGATTCCTGGACCAAAGGTTTCCTCCTTAACTTTCTTTCTGCCTCTTCCATCTCTTTATTTTTCTTTTTGGTAATGGCTGCCTTCTGTGCACTTGATCTCCTTGTTGAAGTTTTCTTCTTCTTTGCCTTCTCCTCCTCCCTTGCTACTGCCATGTCCTCCTCATCTTGAAGTTTTTGAGCTAATAATGCATCAGAATCTATTAATCTTTGATCACGAGGATTGACTAACTCAACTTTCCCTTCCACTTCAATTTCAATAGGAGTAGGAAAGTGAGCAGTCTTCATGGCATCCCCCAATAGCTTAGGTTGTCCTGGATGAGTTGAAATCTTTTTCTTTGGTTCCTCAACCATGACTCCCTTGCCTTTGTCTTTTGATTTTGGGGCTTGTGCAGAGGAAGAAGGAAAAGTTGCTGTTGTTGCTGTTGTTGTTGATATTGTTGGAATTGTTGTTGTTGTTGTTGTTGTTGTTGTTGCTGCTGCTGCAAGATCAGAATGCTTCTTTAGGATACTGTCCAACATTGCTTGCAATTCTGCATCAAGGACAGAACCAGACTTGTATAAATGTACAGGAGCAGTTTTGAATGGACCATTCTCCCCTTTTTTGACATCAGCATCTTGGGGTTTAGACGAGGTGGCCAGTGTTGGAATTGCATGTAGCAAAAGTTGTTCCATTCGATCTTGCTTTTGGATCAGGAGTTGGATATTTGCTTCGAGGGCTTGAAGGCGACTGTCAGTCTTGGACTTATCTTTGACTAATGAATCAATTGCTGTGACAGTCCTCCTTGGCAAGTGTCCTTCATAGCACCTTCTAATCTTGTGTGTCTCAAACTCCATCCTTTCCTTGATTTGCTGCACTGCACCATTGATGCCAGTAACCAAGAAGTGGTGAAATTTTGTGTGTTTCTTATCCACCTTGGTTACTTCTTCAAGAATGTCCTTCACGGATGGTGCAGCAGCAGTTGACCCTATGTTGGTCACATAGTCCTGCCTCAACTGGACGACTGCTTCCTCTAGAGTGTTGGCATAAGAGGCATCAAGCCATTCATCAACATTATTCTCTGGAGCTTCTTCAGGCACAGGTTCATCTGCTAGGCTTGTCTTCAATGCAGAGATATGATCTTGTCTCTGTTGTAGACCATATAACTCTTCAAAATAAGCATTGGACATCTCAGATATGACTTGTAAAGTTGCATCCCCTATGCTTGATCTAATCTCTGGTTCTTCTGTTTGGATATTGATGGAGGGAGCAGAAGAAACCTGAGCTGCTTGTGAGCTGGTTTCAGCAGGTTGTAAAAATATACCTGCTGAAAATTTTTCTCTTTTCTTTTGTTCAAGGATCTCATCCTTACTTACACCCTCTCCTTTTGCCTGGGGTTGGGCACCCAGCTTCTCTTTTTCTCCTTTTTCCAAGCTATCTAAAGCTTGACTCTCTTGTATGTGTATGGTCTCTCCTTTTTCCAGGGCAGGAGCCTGACTCTCACTAATTATTCTCACAACCTCACTCATTTGGATGGTGTCACTCTGTCCTACAGAAGTGGGGGTTGGAGAAGTGCTTGTGACAGCATGGAAAAGGGGTTCCCTTTGTTTATCTTGGGCTAGGCTTCTATCCATGGAATCTATTTGAGAGCTTGTCTCGATTATTGGCTCCTCTTGGGAAAAATCAAGAGAATCAATCATATTTATATCAAAAGAGTCAAGAGTGGGAGAAAAAGGAGAAGAATTACAGTGGGGAGTGTTGGTTGTTCCTCAGATATTGAAAATTGAGGAACATGAAATAATGACTCTGTGTGTGCACTCCTTGTGTCACTCTTTTCTTTTATTATCTCTGTTTTCCCAGTGAGATGGCCTAGAACTTGTAGAAGGGGGGTTGAATACAAGTTCTTGTAACTTTTTCGAATTCCTGTTCTTTAAGAAATTAAATTTCTGCGGAATATAAAGAACAAGATCAAAACTTTATAAACAATTGCTTTTATTGATTTAACAATTGATTACAAGTTTTCTAACAATCAAAACAAGCTTTGATCGTCAGCTTCTATTCTGTGTATAAAATACAACACTTTCAATTCTCTTTCTCTATACACATTTTTTTACTTCGTATTTCTGTTCTGTAATTTATAATTACAGCTTCTAAAACTAAGTTATCAAAAACCTAGCTTCCTAATTCAAATCAAATACAATCTTTCCAATTGAAAGATTTCTAACAAGTTTCCTTGTCAGCTACGTCTTCAACAAAGTCTACGTGTTCATGGAAGACTTTCCTTCTTTGATTTGAACTTCAACTCCATCAGTGATTAAGTCTTCGACTAATCTCCGATAGCTTCTTTAATTAGTCCCTGATCACTTCGAGTAATCTCCGATGCTTTACAACGTGTAATCTCTGATGCTTTACTTCGTGTAATCTCCGATGCTTTGGCTTTAGTCTCTGGTGATGTCAGCTTTTAATCTCCGAGGTATTGTTTTAATCTCTGATGACGTCAGCATTAATCTCTGACTCTTTAGTTACAATCCCCGATGACGTAAGCTTTAATCCCCGATGACCAATCCTTCAATCTCCGATGAACTAAACATTTTAATCTCCGATGAAGGATTCTTCAATCTCCGATGGGCAAAGTCCAATCTCTGATGAACAAAACTTTAATCTCTGGTGGACTTTTCCCTTAATCTCCGACAAGCCAAAATCAATCTCCGAAGGACTAATTAATTTAAACAACTTGTTGAACAAACTCAACAAGTATTCCAGCAGTACATACAAAAGAAATGAACCTATCTCTTTATTATAATGACTAATTTACAAACAAGAGATACTACTGCTAGCTACAAAACTAAAGTGTTACAAACCAACACTTTTCTGTACATTTGTATTTCTAAGTATTCTAAAGACAATCATCATCAAATGTTTATAAAACCTAACAATCTCCCCCTAATTATGAATATCAGAATGATAAGCATAATTTCAAGGTTGATGATGATGTCAAAACTCAACTATCAAAATTTACTTAGAAAAAGAATAAAGAATAATAAAATTACAAATGTACCTGAATTCAAGATCTTTGATCTATCATTCAGCTTCTCTCTCCTGGATAATTTAATTTACCCAGCTTCTCCAAGGTTTAAGCAAACCTGGCTACACTGAATAATACATTCAGCTACTCCAAGAATAATTCCTGGCTACCCAAGACTATGTCTGGCTTCAATAATTATTTACTTCAACATTCACACAACAACTTTTATTTGTTCACTTCCTCCTTTTCAATTCCTTGAAATACTTCAACCTTTCCTCAAATAGCCTCTTCAATTCCACCTCACTTGGTCCTTCTGCATTTCTTAACAGTCTTATAAAGTCTTCAACATTCCTCTCTGTTAATCGATCTAGATCTCTGTCATATTGAAAGAAGATTTTCTGGTCATGAATATTTTCATACCATATTCCAAGTGGTTCAGATTCCACCATGTAGAGTTTTCCCTTGAAACTTAATGGTGGCTCTCTTACTGCAGACTTTTGACTTGAAGAACTGACCATATTGTCCTTTACAGGAGGTTTCCTTGAAGAAATAGGTTGTGGTTTAAGAATTTCAGGTACAGGAATTATAGCAGTTTCCTTAAGTTGAAACTTCCTTGCAACTTTCTTTACCTCAGCCTTTGCTATCTCCTTATTTCTCCTTCTTGTTTCTGCTGCTTTTTGCTGTGAAGGCTTTTTCTTAGTTTTAGGAGCTTTCCTTTCTCTTGCTTTCTCCTCCTCTCTCTCCTTGGCTAGGATCTCTTGCTCCTCCTTGTCAAATTTCTCTTGAAGTGCTTGAGCAGCTAAGAAGTCAGATTCCACTAGCCTTGGATCTTGAGGAGCTACTCGAACTACTCCCCCTTCAACTTCCAATTCAACAGGCTTGAAAATCCTCCCAGCTCTTATTGCATCTCCCATTAGTCTAGGTTGTTCAGGCTGTGATGGTTCTTCAATCATAATGCCTTTGCCTTTATCTCTGGATGTGCTTGGGGCTGTTTCAGGCTGTTTTGTAGAGGAAGGAGTTTGCTCTGTTGGAGTTTGGCTTTCTGTTGGAATTTGAAGAAGATTCTAGCTTGATGGCTTGGATGATATTGGCAGTTTTTGAACTTTGGATTCAAGCCTTGACAGTTTTGCCTGAATTTCTTCATCAATGTTAGCATATATTGGCTGTGGTAATGAAGATGGTGTAGTTGTTGGTGTAGGTAATGGACCACTCTCCCCCTTTTTGACATCAGCATCCTTAGAGGGGGCAGAGTTGGGTAGTCGGGCAGCAATGTCTTTCAGGAGGTTATGTATTTGATCCATTTTGACTTCAAGAAGGCACATCTTACTGTCAGATTTAGTATTATCCTTTATCAGGGTTTGAATCTGCATGACAGTTTGCCTTGAGAAGTGACCTTCATAGTGCCTCCTGATGTTGTCAGTCGCCAACTCCAGTTGCTGTTTCATGTTCGCCATTTCTGTCTTCATGCCAGTGGCCAAGTAGTGAATGAATTTTGCATTTAGTTTCACTGCCTTAGTCACTTCATATGCAACATCTTGAAAGGATTTTGCAGCTGCAATGGACCCCACATTGGTCAAGTATTCCTGCCTGTATAGGGCAGCTGCATCCTCCAGGGAGTTGGTAAATTCTGAATCCAGCCATGCATCGACATTTTCTTGCTCTGGAGTCTCCTCAGTAGCAGTAGATTCAAATACAAGTCTAGTCTTTAAAGCAGAAATATGATCTTCTCTTTGTTGAAGATTTAAAAGTTCTTCATAAGCTGCATTTGACATCTCTGAAATGACTTGCAAATTTGCAGCCATTGCACTGGAGCTACCTCCAACTTCTCTTGTTAATGGAGAGACAGTTGGAGCTTCTGTTTGAATTTGGGTGGAGGGAGCCACACGTTTGAAAAACTCACCTGTAGAAAATTTCTCTATGTTCTTTTCTCCAAGGATCTCATCCTTGCTCACACCCTCTCCTTTTGCCTGGGGTTGGGCACCTAGCTTCTCTATCTCTCCTTTTTCCAAGCTCGCTAAGGCTTGACTCTCTGTTTGTATTTCCTCTCCTTTTTCCAGGTCAGTAGCCTGACTCTCACTAAATATTCTCTCAACCTCACTCATATTGATGGTGTCACTCTTTCCTACAGAAGTGAGGGTTTGAGAAGTGCTTGTGACAGCATGGATAGGGGGTTCCCTTTGTGTATCTTGGGCTAGGGAGCTATCCATGGAAATTGCATGAGAACTTGTCTCGAGTATTGGCTCCTCTTGGGAAAAATCAAGAGAATCAGTTATATTTACATCAAAAGAATCAAGAATGGGAGAAAAAGGAGAAGAATGTACAGTGGGGAGTGTTGGCTGTTCCTCAGAGATTAAAAATTGAGGAACATCAATTTGAGACTCTGTGTGTGCACTCCTTGTGTCACTCTTTTCTTGTATTTGATCTCTCTTAGTCTTAATTTGTGCTGACTCTGTAACAGATGTCCCTGGTTGAGGACTTTCTTCAATGTCAATGTCCTTTTGGGAGGACATAAACAGATTACTGTCTTTCCTTATAACCTCCATTGCCTTTTGGGTAGCAATGGATTGCTTTTGGCTTTGGGTTATAACTCTCTTCTTTCTCTGAAGTGGAACTTCAGCTTCTGGTTCTCCCTCATCCTCACTTACTCCCTCAATTATTTTTCTTTTTATTGGGAGCTTTTTGGCTTTTCTGGTATATTCAACCACAGTCTTTTGGGAGGCTGTGGAGGGGGCTTTGGATTGTGATTGAGAAGATGTTGGGGGATAAGTTGGTGTTTGTGTTGTATCCCCAAAGAATTGCAAAGAATATATGTTTGGAAGAGTGTCACTGAGAGAGTTTCTCATGACAATAGGATAGTAAAGAGGTACATTTACCTTGGCTTCATTCTTCTTTAAATTACTGACTACTCTTTTAGTCTGCAAAACTGTAGGAACAACTTGCATACTAGCAATATTAAGGTTAGGTATTAAATGATTTGCAATCATCATTAAAAACCTAGCATAATAAATTTTAGTTTTGTTGCCAGTTTTAAGTTTGTCCATCAAGTTTTGCAAAATCAAAAGCCCTCTAAGTTAATATGCCTATCATATAACACACTATATGCAATTTGTTGTGAAATAGTGGTGATGGCATCATGTCCACTGCATTTTGAGGTAAAAGCTTTTGTAATAATGTCAAAGAACAATGACCACTCTGACCTAAGATGGGGACGTGTGATGGTCCCAACAGAACTTATTTCAGTATTATAGTTTAATTCCTTAAACATACCTATAAGTTCTTCGTCAGAGGCAAGAGGGTCATAGTTTTCCCTGATGGGTAAATGAAGTGCATTATTAACAATGGTATGAGTAATAGTATATTCTGTGTTTTCATACCTGAAACTTACCTGTGGAGATTCATCACTTTTGTCAGTGACTGTTGCAGTGCTCCACATGGTTGTAATTACTTCTGCAGCTTGGATGGGAGTTTCATAAATGGCGTATTGTAGTGGAGAGTTCTTTAGAAAATCCACAAAGGGGTAGTATTTTGCTTCGTACTCGTACTTATCGGCCACCCCTGCATGGTTAGTCTTGATAAACTCAAACTCACCAAACTTGAAGCAAACTGTTTTGGTCGCCATTGAAGAGATCTGTAATCTTAATGAAGAAAACTCAAGGAGAGATTAAATTGCAGAGAATTTGAGAGAGAAATCAAATTGCAGATTTTGATACTTGTGATTACAAACGTTTTTGAAATTACTTTTATTAAAGCATGAGAAACGTTTGCTATTCAAAGATCATGGGTAACTACCAATTTACCCTTTTTCAGAGATTGCCCTAATCTCTGATTAACCCGTGTGATAAGAGATTGACCCGATTAGTCTCCGATGTAGTAATTACTCATCGGGGACTAAGATAATCTCTGATGTTATAAATGAACGCATCGGGGATTAGTCGAGTCTCCGATGAAATAACTCATCAGGGACTAAGATAGTCTCCGATGTTATAAATGTACGCATCGGGGATTAGGACATTCTTCGATGTTGTAATTTTGATCTATCGGGGATTAATTAAAATACACATCGGGGAATAATCGAGTCTCCGATGAAGTAATTTTAACAGATCGGGGATTAGTTAAACTACTTATCGGTGATTAATCGAGTCTCCGATGAAGTAATTTTAACCGATCGGGGATTAGTTAAACTACATATCGGGGAATAAGTCCTTTAATCTCTTATCACACTTTTTCTCAGGGACTTAATCCCTGCTTCAGTTTTATCTTTCAAAAACTTTTCCAACAATCATATTAATGATTATTAGCTACATTTTTCTGTTTTATCAAATTTAAAACAGCTTCTTTTTCCAAAATTAATTATTCTTGCTTCATCAAAAATCTGTTTAATTAAAAACAGCTACAATCCAGAAATTTAATTCTAGCTTCATCAAAAATCTGTTTAATTAAAAACAGTTGCAATCCAGAAATTTAATTCTAGCTTCATCAAAAATCTGTTTAATTAAAAAACAACTACAATCCAGAAATTTAATTCTAGCTTCATAAAAATCTGTTCACAGGAACAGCTGCAATCTAGAAATTTAATTCTAGCTTCATCAAAAATCTGTTTAATTAAAAAACAGCTAGAATCCAGAAATTTAATTCTAGCTTCATAAAAATCTGTTCACAGGAAC
>CM025788.1:28322346-28352703 GCA_014636745.2 Centella asiatica
GCTGAGGCTGTTGTTGTGATCTTCTTTGGAGCGGAGCCGCAACTGAATTCAATGTTGGGCAGTTTGAGGAGAAGTGTCCTGGTTGGTGACATCTGAAGCAAACGTCCTTTCCCTTCAGGCATGGAGTTGAGCCATGGTTTTTCCCACACTTTGTACATACAACCGTCCTTGCAATGTTATTCGATGGTTGCACCTTCCACTTCCTCTTCCTACTAGCAATCAGACCGCTAATATCGTCGCTCCCTTCTTCCTTCTTCACAATCACACCACCAAGGTTTTGGTGGACTCCTTTATCGCTCCTTCTTCTCTTCTCTTCCTTCTTATTTTCTCGGCTGTACTCATGTACTGCCCTATTACTCCATTCTGCTATTCTTGCTTTCTCTACAACTGCATCAAAAGTTTCCAGCTGGAAAATTGCTACCTGTCTCAGAATCCAGGGATTCAATCCTTGCTCGAACCTTCGAGCTTTCCTTCCTTCATCGCTCACCTGATGAGGAGCATATCTCATCAGTTCAGTAAACTTTGCTTCATATTCGTCCACCGTCATGGACCCTTGCTTCAAGTTTAGGAACCTTAGTTCCATAGCATTAGAGACACTAGGAGGGTAAAATTTCTCCCTGAACTTCTGGGTAAACAGTTCCCAGGTTATCACTGCGTCAGGGTTCCTTGCAGTTTCCCTTTTTGTAAGCTCCATTCTTTTTGCGCCTTTCCACCAGTGGTTGGCTTCCTCTTTCAACATGAAAGCGGCATACTTTGTCTTACAATCTTCTGGCACATCTACTAAATCAAAGGCTTTCTCAATCTCTTCCAACCAATATTGTGCTGCTGTAGGTCCTCCCTTTCCATCAAAGGTCGGAGGGTTGATGCCAATGAACTCTCGGATACACGAACCACGAGCAGTAGGTTTTGGTGGTTGAGGTGGGGGTGGTTGGTTTGCGGTCACGGCCTCACGAATAATCTGAAGAAATTGAGCCAAGGGATTATCATTCGCATTTCCCGCAGCATTGTTGTTAGCGGAAATATTGTCATTAACTGGGGTGGGTGGTGTAACACGTGGGGGATTGCGGTTCATCCCCATCACTTCCTCCGAGCTGTCCTCCTCAATAACAACATCATCAAGATTTTCAGCTTGGTTTTCTCTTTCCAAACGCGCCACATTTTCAGACCTTGACACGTTGTTATGTAGATTTCTTCTCCCAGCCCTTCCTGGTCTCCTTCCTCTGGCCATAATCTAAAAATATACATAAAGAGTTAAACATCCTCCTCAAAACATTCCATTCCTCATATGGTTTAACAATTTAAAACTTGACAAAATGAAGAGCATAAGCATCACATAATCATTTGGATAGCTCAAAACATTATCATTCATGTACATAGGAGGCTGCCATAAGCATTGTCCTCAAACATTTCTTATGCTTGACTTAAGCCAAAATACATCATCTGGGCATCATACTTTTGCGATAAATGCTACTATCCAGCCAAATTTAAAACAAGTACAAAATAACTTCCACTTAAATTTTCACATTAGCTTCTACAGCTAAACCTCCTCATCATCCGTGTCCAGGGGTCCTTCACGTTCAGCCTCTCTCTCCCACTGTTGAGACTGGACACGTGTCTCCTCAATGCGGCGTGAGCAGTGGTTGCTCATCTGCTCCAAGCACGCCACTGTAGGGTTAGCTGCTGCCGCTGCTACCATCTGTGCATGCATTTCCAATGCTAGCCGATGGTACAGACTTTGGGTCAACCAGAAAGAAGACCGCCAAGCTGATGCTGCTGTGCGAAACCTGGCAATGGTGGCAGCCTGCCTTCGAACTGTTGTAGCGCAATCTGCTAAACGATGGTGCACGTCCGTCTCGTATTTACGTACTATTCTGCCGTGAGATAACCAAGGTGAAGGTGGGGTGAGTCTCGGAATATCCTGTCCTACTGTAGGGGCATTTTGAGCCAAGTCTTGGTTACGGTTGAAAGGAGGGCATCGTACACTCTTTCGTGCTGTGCGGCGAATGCGCAATCCCCGGCGAGTGGTGGAGGGTCCGACTTCATGAACCGGCTTTGGGGCAAGACTAGGCCCCTCTTGTGTTGGAGGTGACTGGTGCCTGCTTGGTGGTGCAGGGATAAGCAACGGAGACTCTACACTAGGCTCCTCTTCCTCATCGGATGATACATCAAAAGCTAGGCTATTCACTCTACGGACGGGCGCAGGGGATCTAGAGCGATCTCTAGCCATCTACATGAAACAGTCCACGTTAGCAATTTCAACTTCCCAATAAGACAAGCATATCTATAAATCAAGAGAACGGTGCCTTCACTTGCTCAATTCATTACTTTAAGCAATCTTATCCTTAAGGATTTTAAATCACTCCATTCTAAAATAAATATCCTCAAACTCGAACTCCTTCACTCCATTTTTTTTTTTTCCTAAGGAAATTCTTGGGACTACCTCAGTATTCCTTATTACTGGATGTAGTTTTACGGGCAGTGTTTCCTACGAAACACTTCTGGCCGTAAATTGTCTCTGATACCAACTGTGACGACCCCATAATCCCGTACCGGACTAGGGCATCATCATAAGAAGGTAAAGATAACCATTCATCCATTCCTAAATAAATACTGAATAAAAACAGCATTTAAGAGTTATTACAACCCAAGAATTAAGTAATTACAGCGGAAGCTATTACATCATTTCCTAATAACAAAATAAATCTCATCAACTCTTCAAACGTCTTCCTTCTTTCCTTCATTCATTCCTTTCTTTCCTTCATCAATTCTATCAAAAGGATAAACACTTAGCAGCTTATCATCTTTGCTTTCCCCTTGTCAGAGGGTTCAGCCTTAGCTTTCTGTCCTGCAAATCATTAACATTCAACATGGGTGAGCGTTTTACGCCCAGCAAGTATATACACATTGAGGAAAATATGAATAAATCAATGGATTTCATCTGGAATCAAAGGAGAGAAATTCAAATTCTGTTTGTGGGGCTTGGTGAAGCAATACCAAGACCTCGGAAACCTTCACATATCCTTGAGGATGCACTGATGATATACAACTTGTGATCCTCCATTGAAGAAAGTCAGGTATACACCGGATCATAACTTTCAAATATCCAACGGGGGCTGCACCCGCGGATCTGCTAACCATACAGTACCCAGCTGGCCAGGCTGGACCGCATGATCCCTCTGAGTGACTACGTAGTCAAATAGCATTTCCTCTTGGTCAGGTGAAGAACACATCAGCACCTTTCCTTTCCTCTTGCCAACCATGTGGCATAACCCCCATAAGGGGCATCATTCACATTCTCATTGCACAGATATAAGATTGAAAACATAGCTGAAATTCAAAGCTCATTTATATCCATGCATCATCATTCATATCATGCTAGCAGAATCAAAAGCATAGCATGCTCATGCATCAGAACAATTAAAGTATAAATCCAACCTTCTACGCATATCGGAACAAATGATAATGCGTTAAACTGAAATAAGCACGAGATTGTGAATATACTTGCCTCAGTCCTTTGCTTACGACCAAATTTAATTTACTCGTGAGTGGAAAGTTCTGTAAGAATATACATATCACAAGATGAATTTATTATCTGGGTTAAAATATGAGGGAGAAATGCACATGTGATGTCCTTAACTTTTAACGTCTCAATCTGATATAAAAACTATTAAGGTTAAAAAATCAATTCAAACATCTTAAAATAATTTAAGAAAATAGCATTTTATAGTTTTAAAACAAACTGCGCATTAGGGAATTACTACGCTTTAATTTCATCGGAGATTAATATCTCATCGGGGATTAATAACCCATCGGGGATTAACTCATCGGGGATTAATAACCCATCGGGGATTAACTCATCGGGGATTATCAACCCATCGGGGATTAACTCATCGGGGATTAATAACCCATCGGGGATTAACTCAAATCCGTCAGAGACTAAGTTAAAGTCTGTCTCAGATACAGGGTCGTCTTCCTCACTCCTCCATGTGTGGTGCCCTCAACCAAATCCACACTTAGGTCAAAACTCATCATTCTCTCAGTGATACATAACATTTCTTTTGGTCTGCATGCCATCCTAAACACGGTTTAGGGTAAAGAAAATCAGGTTAAGGAATACTCAAGCATGGGGTTGTGACTACTGTCAACAGAATGTTTGGTAGTTAAAGGTTTGTCCATCAGGTGGTTGTCAACAACACTACACCCATCTAGACAACTTGAAATAAATGACATTTACTCCGATCGTTAGAATATGCATTAAGTCATACTTTTGAAAATAAATGAACATGGTATTAAAGGTGGTAGGTAGAGCAGAGACGCAAGAAATTTAGCAAGACTTAAATAAGATGCTCTTACCTCCTTACTGTAGGAAGAAAATAAATGCTCCGGTTTATCCTTCAAGAAGAACTGCTGTCTCGAAAATCAAATTTAAGTTTGATGGAAGTTTAGAAAGGTAGAATCAAGGTTACAACAGCGTGATGTGTATATATATCACTTGGTTGAACAACAAGAACCGTAGGATCAACTTGATCTCAGCTGTTGGTTATGAAAAGAAAGGAAATGACTGAAGAAGGAGAGAGTGATTGAAATGGCTGCTGCGTCCTTCGGTCATCTTTCATAGCTGACTCTAGGGTAATGATAGGGATGATGAGCATTTAATGCTGCTGTCTCCCCCCCAGCAGTGAAGTATTTTAAAAAGAAGATGAGTACTGTAGCTACCCGCGAAACACTCTTTTAAGGGTAGAACAACTCATAACCTCATGAGCTTTACAAAATAATAAAAATAAAAAAAAATCTTTTGGACATCACATTGCAGATAAATTTTTTTTTCATAAAAAGAAATATATAATTTCGATATTCACAACTTATAAGAAAATAATTTTCATGAAGAAAATAAGCTAAAATAATTAAATTTCATAACGAAATTTATTTACAAATCCGGGTCTTCACAGCTTAGGCTGTCCTGGTTGAGTAGTTTTTGTATTCTTTGAATCCTCAACCAGAATGCCTTTGCCTTTGTCTTGTCTGGTGCTTGGGACTATTGCAGTAGAAGAAGAAGCTGTTGCTATTGTTGTTGTTGTTGTTGGTGTTGTTGATGTTGTTGTTGGTGTTGTTGATGTTGTTGTTGCAATGCTTGACTTGATAGCTGCATCAAGGTCTTTCTTGGCATTTTGAATTCTTGTCAACTCAGCCATCAAGCTAGCATAGCTTATTTTTTCAGACACCACTTCTTTTGATTTTGACTGACTACTCTCCCCCTTTTTGACATCAGATTCTAAAGGTTTGTAGGAAGCAGTAGCCAGTGTTGGTATTGCCATTTCAAGAAGTTGTGTGAGATGTTGAAGAGCTAGATCAAACTTGTCTTGCTTCTGCATAATGGACTGAACGTTGGATTCCAATGCTTGAAGTCGCCTTTCGATGGAGGATTGCTCCTTTAATCTTGAATCAATTGAATTAAGCATCCTCCAAGGAAGGTGTCCTTCATAGCATCGTCTGATTTTTTCAGTTTCCAGCTCCATTTTTTATTCAACATGTTGTAGTGCAGCCTTGAGACCCGTGATCATGAAGTGCTGGAACTTCGTATGTTTCTTGTCATTATTGATCACGTCTTTAGAGACTGCACCAGACCCCAGATTGGTCAGATAATCTTGCCTTAATTGGGCAGCTGCTTCATCCAAAGAGTTTTTAGAGCTTGCATCCAGCCAAGCATCTACATTCTCTTCTTCCATCTCAACTAGCTTAGGTTCATCTGCAACTCTTGTCTTCAATGCTAATATTTGATCTTGTTGTTGTTGAAGACCATATAAGATTTCGAAATCAGCATTGGACATTTCTAAAAGTTGTTGTAATGCTGCATCCCCTGGCTGTGAGCTGCCTCCAATTTCCTCTATTGGAGAAGTTGGTGTTGGAGCAGAAGAAACTGGAGCTTCAAGGGAGGTGGAGGGCTCAACAGGTTTTAGAAAATCTCCTACTGAGAATATATGTTTCTCTCTTTTATTTTGTTCAAGGATCTCATCCTTGCTCACTCCCTCACCTTTTGCCTGGAGTTGGACATCCAGTTGCTCTACCTCTCCTTTTTCCAAGCTGTATAAAGCTTGACTCTCTTTTGTCTGTGTGATCTCTCCTTTTTCCAGATCATGAGCCTGACTCTCACTAATTATTCTCTCAGCCTCACTCATTTGGATATGTACACTCTGTCCTACAGAAGAGGGGGTTAAAGAAGAATTAGTTGTGATGCCAAGGAGATGGGGTTCCCTTTGTATTTCTGTGGTTAAGGATATCTCCAAGGAATGTATTGGAGAACTGATTGCACTTATACTTTGAACAAGTGGTTCTTGTGTGTCAGTCTCTTGGAGTGTTGGCTCTTCTTGGAAAAAATCAAGAAGATTTGAACTATCAAGTTCTAAAGAATCAAGAATAGGAGAAGAGGTAGGGGAATGTACAGATTGGAGTCTTGGCTGCTCCTCAAGAATAGAAATTTGAGGAGCATCAAGTAAACGAGACTCTGTGTGTGCACTCCTTGTGTCACTCTTTTGTTTTGATCTTTTCTCTCTCTGGGCTTGCCCCTTTGTATGTACAGGGGATTGTGCAGACTCTATACTTGGTGTTCCTGGTTGGGAACTTTCTTCAATGTTAGCATCCTTTTGGGAGGATGATAACAGAGTACTGCTTTTCCTTTTAACCTCCAATGCCTTTTGAGAGGCAATGGATTGTTTTTGGCTTAAGGTTATCAATCTCTTCTTTTTCTGAGTAGCCAATTTAGTCTCCTTGTCTACCTCAACCTCACTGTCACCCTCTTTTGATTTTCTTTTAATGGGTAACCTGGCGGCTTTCTTTGTTTTTACAACCAAAGTCTTTTGAGAAACTGTGGAGGGGGCTGCAGATTTTTGTTGTGAAGAACGTGTTGGAGGATCAACAGGGTTTCTGGTTTGTTGTGCAAGATCCTCAAAATAAGATGAAGTGTAAAGGTTTGGGAAGCTATCTATAAGAGTTAATCTCATGATAGGAGGAAAGGAGAGAGGAACCTTTACCTTTGCAGCTTTCTTCTTCACATCAGTGAATATTCGTTTACTCTGCATAATTGTTGGCACAATTTGCATACTAGTAATATCTATGTTAGGAATAAGATAATTTGCAATCATCATCAAAAACCTAGCATAATATATTTTATTTTGATCACTAGTTTTAAATTTAGCTATCAAGTTATGCAGAATTAACAGCCCTAGATTTATGTGCTTATCATACAAAACACTATATGCAATATGTTGAGTAAGTGTAGTGATGACATCATAACCACTACATTTAGAAGTGAATGCTTTAGTGATAATATCAAAAAATAAAGACCACTCCTGCCTAAGGTGAGGTCTAGATATGGATCCGACTGATGCAATTTCTGTATCATAGTGTAGGTTATGAAACATATCTAGGATTTCCTCATCAGAGGTAGTTTGGTCATATGCATCATGTACAGGTAAATGCAAAGCATTATTTACTACAACATGATCAATAGAATAAATAATATTATCATAACTAAAGTTTACCACAGGAGAGTCATCACTCTCATCCTGGATGTTAGCAGTGGACCACATAGCTGTGATGATTTCAGCGGTTTGCGTAGGAGCTTCGTAGATGACATACGAGAGGGAAGATGTTTGTAGAAAATCTACAAAAGGGTGATACTGTGCTTCGAACTCATTCTTGTTGTAGACTCCAGCATGGTTGGTTTTAATGAAGTCGAAGTTGCCGAACTTCAAACACACTGTCTTGGATGACATTGTTGATATCTGTGAAAAACTTGAAGAGATTCTTTGCAAAGAGGTAAAATTGCACAGATATGAGGGAGAAAGTTCTTTGAGTGAGTGAAATTGCAGTTGTGTTTGATTTGTGTTTGAATAAAGTATTAGAAACGTTTGCAATTCCAAAGATAGTGAACGGTTTTTGATCGTGGGTATATGAGTAACTACCAATTTACCCCTTATTAGAGATTGCCCTAGTCTCTGTCGTGTTCACTCATCAAAGACTAATATTAGCTAGTCTCGGATAAGTTATTTGTAACTAGTCAGAGACTAATTAAAAACAACTATCAGGGACTAATTTTAACTAGTCTCCGATAGGTTATTTTTAACTAGTCAGAGACTAATTAAAAACAACTATTAGGGACTAATTTTAACTAGTCTCTGATAGGTTAGTTTTAACTAGTCAGAGACTAATTAAAAACAACTATCAGGGACTAATTTTAGTCTCTCACTCAAATTTCTTTAGAGACTAAATTAAAACTAGTCTTTGCTTCAATTGTATTTCCTTAGGTATCCAACAATCAATGAAATGATTATTAGCTACAAAGATTCTGTTTGTTTATAACAGCTACATCTAGAAATTAAATTCTAGCTTCTATAACTCTGTCCTTCAAGAACAACTTCAATCTAGAAATTAAATTCTAGCTTCTTATTGCTTTAAAAACTTGCTTTCTAAGGTTTTACTCAATTTTTAGAGGCATAATTCAACATTCCTAATTCAGAAACTAATCTAAAAAAGGTAGATTCATCTAAAGGTTTTGTGAATATGTCTGCAAGTTGTTTATTAGTTGTTACCCAGTGTAATTCGATATTACCTTCACTTACATGTTCTCTTATGAAGTGATATCTAATATCTATGTGTTTTGTTCTTGAATGTTGCACTGGATTTTCTGTTATTGCTATGGCACTAGTATTATCACAATAAATAGGAATTTTGGATAATGAAATACCATAGTCTAGGAGTTGATTTTTGATCCACAGGATCTAAGCACAGCAACTCCCAGCTGCAATGTATTCAGCTTCAGCCGTTGAGATTGACAATGAATTTTGTTTCTTGCTAAACCAAGAAACAAGTCTGCCTCCAAGAAATTGGCAGCTTCCACTTGTGCTTTTTCTGTCAAGCTTACATCCTACATAGTCAGCATCTGAATAGACAATTAGTTTAAAATCAGATTCTTTAGGATACCATAACCCAAGGTTTGGGGTACCCTTTAGATATCTGAGTATTCTTTTAACAATAATTAAATGTGACTCTTTTGGATTAGCTTGAAATCTTGCACATAGACATGTGACAAACATTATATCAGGTCTACTTGCAGTTAGATATAAAAGTGAGCCTATCATGCCCCTATAGCTAGTTATATCAACTTTCTTTCCCTTAGCATCCTTATCTAGCTTAGTGGCTGTAGCCATGAGTGTTTTTGCAGATGCACAGTCAACCAGATCATATTTTCTTACTAAGTCCTTGATGTACTTTGACTAACTAATGAAGATTCCATCAGTTGACTGTTTTATCTGTAGTCCTAAGAAAAATGTTAACTCACCCATCATACTCATTTCATATCTAGACTGCATTAATTTTGAAAATCTTTCACCTAGTTTTTCATTTGTAGAACCAAATATGATATCATCCACATATATTTGCACAAGTATTAAATCAGAACCTTGTTTTCTATAAAAAAGTGTTTTATCTATGATACCTCTAACAAATTTATTTTCAATTAAAAACTGAGAGAGTGTATCATACTAGGCCCTAAAGTGAGAGGGTGTTTGTTTTAAGCCATAAAGTGCTTTATCTAACCTGTAGAAATGATTTGGAAACTTGGGATCTACAAAACCTGGTGGTTGTTCAACATAGACCTCTTCTTCCAACTTTACATTCAAGAAAGCACTTTTGACATCCATCTGGTACACCTTGAAGTTTTTATAGGCTGCATATGCCAAGAAAATCCTTATTGCTTCAAGTCTTGCAACTGGTGCAAATGTTTTTTCATAGTCAATTCCTTTTTCTTGAGAATAACCCTTTGCTACCAATCTTGCTTTATTCCTTGTTATTGTACAGCTTCATCTAATTTGTTTCTAAAGACCCACTTGACACCAACTATTAATCTATTCCTTGGTTTGGGCACCAATCTCCAGACTTTATTCCTTGTGAATTGGTTTAATTCTTCCTGCATGACTATTACCCAGTCAGGATCTTGAAGTGCTTCTTCAATTTTCTTTGGCTCAATTTTTGACAGAAAACTGAGATAAAGACACTCATTTTGTGTTGCACTTCTTGTCTTGACTCCTTCCTCTAAATCTCCAATAATTAAATCTGGTGTATGATCTCTCAACCAAGGTCTTGCAGGTGGTAGATTTAATCTTGAAAATGAGGCTTCATTCTCTAGATTGACATTGTCCAATCTAGTTGTTGAATCAGAGACTGCTCCCTCTAAACCAGTGACTTCTTCATTATTAGCTCCCCCTAAGCTATTTGTCTCATCTTGACTGTTGATTTTAATAGTCTCTGATTGTGCATTTGTGTTACAATTCCTTGTGTTTCATCAGATGCTAATGCTCTAGTCTCTGATGTAGTATTAGTCCTTGGTACTTCATGCACAACCGTTAACTCCCCCTCACTGACCGACGGAATATAGTTATCTAAGGGTAATTCTTCAGTCTCTGATGTATCCATCCATGCTTCCAATTCATTCTCAAATCTGAGAGTTTCATGCAATCCTTGCCCAATCATTCCTGGAATCTTGCTATCATCAAAAACAACTTGAATTGATTCCACAATGACTTTTGTTCTTAGATTATACACTCTATATGCCTTGCTTGATAGAGAGTAACCTAAGAAAATTGCTTAATCAGATTTGTTGTCAAATTTTCCTCTTGTCTCTAATGAATCTCTCAGAACAAAGTACTTACAACCAAACACATGCAGAAACTTGAGAGTTGGTTTTCTCCCAGTCATTAACTCATAGGGTGTTTTGTTGTAAGTCTTGTTGATCAAGGACCTGTTCTGTGTGAAACAAGCAGTACTAATTGCTTCCTCCCAGAAATAGGTTGGAAGATTTGATTCTTCTAGCATTGTCCTTGCTGCTTCAATAAGGGTTCTATTTTTTCTCTCACCAACTCCATTTTGTTGAGGAGTTCTTGGAGCTGAGAATTGATGAGATATCCCTTTTTCAGTGCAAAATTCATTTACTTGGGTATTTTTGAATTCTGTTCCACTATCACTTCTTATAACCCTTACTGTTTTTCCTAACTCAGTTTCTACTTTCTTGATATGATCAATAATCAACTGAGCAGCTTTATCTTTTGAGTGAAGGTATTTTACCCAAGTATACCTTGTGTGATCATCCACTATAACCAAAGCATATTTGTTTCTTAATATTGACATCACATTCACTTGACCAAATAAGTCCATATGTAATAACTGTAAAGGGTCAGTGATTGATGTTGCTGGTTTGCTCTTGAATGACACACTTCTTTGTTTTCCTTTCTGGCATGAATTACACAACCCTTCTTGTGTAAATTCTAATTGAGGAATGCCAGCTACCAATCCTTTTCTCACTAAATTGTTGATGTTTTTGAAGTTTAAATGGGAGAGCTTCTTATGCCAAAGCCAACTTTCATCAGCTGAGGCTTTGCTATAAAGGCATGTGACTTGATCAGTGGAAGAGATTAGATTTGCAGTGTACAAATTTCCTTTTCTTTTCCCTATCAATATCACATTTCCAGATTCCTTGTCACACACCTGACACTGATCTTTTTTGAAGGTGACATAGAATCCTCTATCATATAGTTGACTCACACTTAACAGATTGTGCTTTAAGCCATCAACAAGTGATACTTCAGTGAAGATGACATCTCCATGCTCAACATTACCATAACCCTTTGTATGGCCTTTGCTGTCATCTCCAAAAGTTACCTTAGGGCCACTCTTTTCTTCATACTGTTTAAGCAGGGACTTGTCTCTTGTCATGTACCTTGAACATCCACTGTCCAAGAACCATGATTTTTTCTTTTTGCCCTGCACAGTAAGAATAACTAGTTAGAATTTTTTGGGACCCAAAGTTTCTTGGGTCCTTTCTCACTAGTTTTATAATCAAGACTTGACTTAGATGGAGTTGATTGTCTTTTAGAATTTTTAACTTTTACTGAACAATCAATAGTCTTGCTTCTTGAAGGCGAGAGACTGCCAAGTTTAGAATTTTCACAATTATTGCAAAGATGGTTAATCCTTTTTACAGATGAGTTTTCTTTAGTTATCTTTGTTGGTGTAGTCTCTACTATAGGAACTCTATTTTTACTCCTACAATGTATAGCTATGTGGTTGGGATTTCCACATATGTGACATGTTTTTCTAGGAGCATCAGGCATTCTAGCATAATTAGTATATTTATTGATGCCTATTTTTCAATTCCTATTCCTTCTTCCACTGCTAGACTCCATTGACTTTTCAACGTTAGGCTCAGTAAGATTTTCCAATTTCTTGTTTAATTGTGTCTTGGTCATGAATCCCATATTCAATCTTTTACTTCCACTATTTTCAATAGAATTCACTGGATTTTGATCATTCTTTATAACTGCAGTGACATGTTGACTTTGAGTGTTGATAAATTTAGGTTCAATGACTAGTGAGACAAAATTAATTCTTTTAATGGGAATTAGCAGCTTCAAAAAGATCTTCCATATATGTTTTCTTACCTAGGTACTCATCATAAGCTAGACCAGATTTTTGACCTACAATTTGACTAACTACCAAGTCTGACATCTTTTTAGAGGATTGATTCCATTTTTTTTATTTTAGCCTGTTCATTTTCAAGTTGTTCGACTAAGTAATATTCCCTCTTTTTCAAAGCATCTATCATGTGATGAGCTTTATCCAGTTTTGACTTGATAGTATCAAATTGTATTTGTCTCTCTTCAAGAAATCTATTTCTTTTCAAGAGTTGGTCATGTGATTCTTTAACTTTGGCATGTTCAATGGTTAATGATCTAAAACAAACATGCAAATTAGACATATCTTTTGGTATGCTTTCTATGCTAGTTGTATCAATTAAATTAAGCACATTAAAATTCTGAATTGTATCACATACCTTTATAGAATCACTTGGCTCATCAGTTTGAACCATCAAGGCAAAGTTGACAATTTCTTCCTCAGAGTCATTGTCAATCCAATCCTTGCTTTCAGTAATCAAGGCCTTGCCTTTTGATTTGTTCCTTTTATCAGCAATGTCATTCCCTGATTTTCTGTTCTTTTCATCCTTAGATCTTTTTGTAGATCTAGGCTTCTTACACTCATTGGCAAAGTGTCCCAATCCATCACAGTTGTAACATTTAATCTTCTTTTTGTCAAAGGTCATAGTTTGACCTTCTCGTTTTGGGTTAGGTTTCCTTGATGATCTTTTCCCTTTCTTTCTAGCTCTAAATTTTTTGAATTGCTTCACCAAGAAGGCCATGAATTCCTCAATGTCATCGTCAGTGTTGGATTCAGTTTCATCATCAGTCGAGCTTGCAGTGTAGGTTTCATCATCAAGCTCCTCATGAGACTTCTTTGTCTCAACCATTAGTGTAGCTCCTTTGTCCCTGCCATGCATCTTTTTTCTTTGCTCTACTTCTAGTTCATAAGTCTTTAGGTTTCCATAAAGCCTGTCCAGTATGAGAATGTCCAAATCATGAGCTTCTCTTACTGCAGTTATTTTTGGATCCCAGCTTGGTGGGAGTGCCCTCATGAATTTGGTATTAATATCTTCATTATCATAGGACTTTCCAAGTAATTTCAGGTCATTGAGCAAAGCATTGAATCTATCATAAACTGATGTTATTGATTCACCATGCTTTGCTTGAAAGAATTCATATTGTTGTGTTAACAATGATCTTTTATTTTTCCTTACTTGGTTTGTCCCCTCACATAGGACTTTGATGGTGTCCTATATTTGTTTTGATGTTGTGCAGTTGATGATGCTTGTGAACATATTTTTATCCAGTCCATTGTAAAGTATGTTCATCACTTTAGCGTCCTTCGGAACAAATTTCCTTGGTTGATAGGGACCCTTCTCAATCCTATCAATGTATTCGGGATCGGTTGCCCTCAAGTGCATATACATCTTTTGTTTCCAGATTGGATATTCTTCTCTTTTTAAAACTGGAATTCTGGTTCCACCATCACGACTTCCTACATATGCCATTATGCTGGAGCTGCTTCCTTCATCATTGGCCATCTCTGGATCTTGTTAATTGAAATATATCAATCAACAAGCTCTGATACCAATTGTTGTCCTAGTGAAATAGCCTAAAACTTGTAGAAGGGGGGTTCAATACAAGTTCTTGAAATCTTTTCAAATTCATGTTCTTCAAAGTATTACTACTTGCGGAAATTAAAGAACAAGAACAAGAATAAATTTATAAACAATTACTTTTATTGATTAACAATTGATTACAAATTCTAAAAATCACAAATTGATTATCAGCTTCGATTTCTGTACTGTATATATACAAATCTATATAATCATATAGCTTCTAACACAACTCTGTAAAATTAATTACAACTTCCAAATTTGAATTGTAATTCAGCTTGTAATCCTATTCAACATATGTTTTTTTTATACAATTCAAATAGCTATAAATTTCTTAATTACTACTCTAGTATATTTCTAACCAGCTTTGTCTTCAATTACTCTTTAATGTCCATGTCGAAGATAACTTCTAATTCAAATAGAACTCTGTACTACATCAGAGAGTAACTTTACTTTAGTCTCTGACTACTTCAACTTTAGTCTCTGATCAACTGTTTAGTCTCCGACAGCTTAATCTTAGTCTCCGATGCTTTAATCTTAGTCTTCGATGGTTTAATCTTAGTCTTTGATGACTTAAGATTTGTCTCCGATGCTTACATTTAGTCTCCCATTTAGTCTCTGATGACTTACACTTAGTCTCTGACGACTTAAGATTAGTCTCTGACGCTTTAAGCTATAGTCTCTGACGCTTTAAGATGTAGTTTTGTGGAGAAACCACAATGTTGAAGAAACAACATGAGAATTAGAAGGAATGATAATGCAAAAGTACCCTCAACTTTTTCACCAGTAAAGTTTCGAGAACGAAACTTGTTGTAAGGAGGGGAGAATGTGACAACCTGGAAATTTTGTTTATCTATAAATAATTTATTTACTTATATTTGTTTTCTTATTAACATGTATAATTAATATATGATGTTTTTGAATGTTTAAATATTTTTGGACCCATTAAAAGGTTATATTTTGATGGACGTTGATTATAAGGACAAACAAATTATGTTTATATGTTTGGTAACATTTGTTATTGCTTGAAGGAGCCATGCATCCAGTTTAATAAGTTCCATGAAGAACTTAATAGCTTACGTAGGTATGACTACATCATGTGTACATATATTAATTAGATTAGTAAGCTGCTTAAGTGACTAGCTTATGTGCATGAAGGACAATAGCTGCTTGTTACATGTATTAGCTGTTAAGAATCATGATGAGTAGCCATTTTATTGACCAATGATTTTATCTCAAAGCTTAATCTCAGCTTACTATAGATACCTCATTTGGAGGTAACATTTCAATCTCTTTTCTAAAGAATTTCTCTCCTAAAGTTCTTTTTTAAACCTACCATCCCCATATAATTTCAAGTTCTCCTTTCTGGGCGATTACTTCCAGACAAGCTTTGTATTTCTTCCGTCAAGTTAAGAGGTAAGAATTTTATATTCTCCTCTACTTTTCATTTTTACGTTGTATCCAAAAATAGTGACTGGGTATGCTAAGTCTTTAGGGATGAATAAAGTTGTTAAAGAGTATGGTGTTTTGAGTTATTAAAGGGACGATTATGTATCTTAGATTGAGTTTGTTCATCGATTGATATCGTTATTGATCGTGGAAGACTTCCTTTTATCAGAGACAAGTTCTATGATTAGTCTCTGATGAGATAATGTTAGTCTCTGACGAGATAATATCAGTCTCTGATGAGTTAACATTAGTCTCCGATGACGTCATCCTTAGTCTCTGATGGGTTAAGATGACGTCATCAGTCTCTGGTAAGTTAACGTTAGTCTTCGATGACGTCACCTTTAGTCTTTGATGGGTTAAGATGACGTCATCTGTCTCTAATGAGTTAACGTTAATCTCCGATGATGTAACCCATAGTCTCCGATGGGTAAAACTTAGCCTCTGATGACTAATGATGTTAGTCTCTGATGAGCATCTATATTTTGTCTCCGACTGGTTTGGCGCTGAACAAGTGAGTATGGCGCTGAACATTTATCCACCGAGGAGTTTGGCCCTGGACAAATTATCCACTAATGAGTTCAGCGATGACTTGGGGAGTTCGACGCTGAACAAGTTGGCACCCGATGACTTTGGCGATGAACAAGAACATCCCCTGATGGGTAAAATATTCCCTGATGGATGAATTATCCCCTGATAGGCATACATCCTCTAATGGGTAATGTATCCCCTGATGGGTGAACCATCCTTTGACGAGTAAAATTTTCCCTGACGGGCAACTTTGTCCCATGATAACCATTCTCTATTCTAAATAATCATCTTTCAAAGTATGGATTTCTCATGTTATACCAACAATGATGTTTTACAGAATCCTTTTGCAACTAGTATAGTGAATTTTAGCTAAGGACCAAGGCAAGTATATACTCATTCCACTTCCTTTCTTACTGATTATGATTTACGTAAATGAATGATGTTAATGCCTATGCAAGATGATGATCTCTTTTATGATTAAGTAACGTACGATCATTGATCCAATGTACGTGAAAAGATTATGATTATTGAGCTATGTGTTATTGGGTGATTGTTAGTTGTCTAAAATCGCTAGCACACCAAAAGATGATGAAGATGATGTAAGGGTGTTGCAGGTCGTGATCTTGTATGCACACCCGAACATGTCCCGTATGGATATATATTTACGTTATTGGCAGTCGCTGCTTTTAATTGTTGAGCACGCCAAGGTTATTGGCAGTCGCTATATTTAATTGTTGAGCACTCCAAGGTTTGTAAAACAAGAAAATCTTTTTCAAGAAGATATATCCATACGGGAAGTTAAGGGGCTGTTGAATGATTTCGCCTGGTATTCTAGCCAATGATGATAGGGAATGAGAGACCGAGGCATCGGTAATCAGACCCTCACAGATTAATTGGTTTCTTCAAGTGACAACGTATGTCAAATGATGGAATCAAACGACTAGACTGACTAGCTGGGATGAAATTTGATTGTTAAAGGAAGTCAGATAATGATCAGTCTGGTCAGGTGATGCATTATCTGATGAAGAGAGGGCAAATCAAGATTTATTCTTAAAGAGGGTTAACCCCTTGATATCACTAGGGAACCCTAAATGTTACATGTTTATTGATTTATCAGTAGGTGTTGGCATTGCTTCGCCCAACCTCAATGAATATTAAAGCTTTTGAATTATCTGTTTTTCTTGCTTATGAATATATACTTGCTGAGCGTAAACGCTTATGTGGAATGTTATGAAATGTTTTACAGGTTATGTTAAGAAGGCCGAGTCGCCTAATAGAGGAAAAGAGAAAATGGCATAGTGAGAGCTTCTTAATTTCTCTCCTATGGGTGGCTTTTAAAGGGGAAGTGAAACGAAAGGCCATCATAGAAATGTTTAGGTTGTAAGGCTAAAGGGGCCATCTAAAGTTAGTTTCCGCTGCAGCTTGTTTATTTTCAAGCTTTGAGGTTTTGTAAGAAGATGTGAACCTTAAGATGTTATTATGATGTTATTTTTGAGAATGTATT
Source organism: Centella asiatica (assembly GCA_014636745.2). Lineage (NCBI taxonomy): Eukaryota > Viridiplantae > Streptophyta > Magnoliopsida > Apiales > Apiaceae > Centella > Centella asiatica. The sequence goes on from CM025788.1 coordinate 28,339,911, forward strand.
TCTCGTGCGATTAATGCAAATGCTTGGCTATGATATTTTTGTCACTATTGTGGAGTTATACTTGTTTTCTGGTGGGGCCCGGGGGTTCCAACCTGGGGATCTTGGGGCTGTCATCCAAAATTGTTGACAATGTCTGAGGCCCGGCTCGGGGGACTTCTCCGAGGCCACCACAGTTGGTATCAGAGCCAAGCACTAGTTATGAGACATGTTCTCTACTGGAAAATAGAATTTGAGATTTAGTAGGATAAGGAAATGATTGTACGAAGAATAGGAAATAGATGTCTAGGATGATCCTTGGCTGTTTGTAGGTTATTAGATTAAATAAGATATAAGGTTATGAGATAGGACAATTCACTTTGAATATATTGTATACCCTGCTACAGTATTAGTATGTATGTTAAATCTTTATTATAAATTTTAAGTTGATAGTAATTTAAGGTATGTTTCCTTTATAGATGAACCCACCTACTCCAGGACATGTAGATGAGGGCAAAGTACCTATGATTAAAAGTTTAGAGAGGGAGCATACCCCAAATAGTAATGTTGCTCGATCTTTCAAGTCCGGTAGACACCATCTTTTAAATGTCAACCGTGGGAGGTTAGGTGCATGTTGGCGAGTGACTCCTCATAAAAGAGTGAATAAACCAACTCAGGTTTTTCGTTTTGAAATACCCCGAGGTTCTGATAAAAATGATGAAAACTTTGTAGACCCTGAAGGAAATAAATAGAACCCAACCAATCTGTTTGAGGGGTCAAGTTTCTCAGTTTATATGAAAAGTCCTTCCTCACCCCATGATCAAACAGATTCTCCACCCTTGGGTCCTTCACAAATAAGAGGTTCCCCTGCAGATAGGCACACACTACCTTCTGTGTCAGCCACTCCACATGTTGTTTCCACACCAATTACCTTATCAAATGTTGTGCCCGTTGTACCACCATCAGAAAATCCAGTACCCTTGCCATTCCCTAATGGATTCTGTTATTACCTTCAACGCAGAATCCGTATGACACAAGCAGAGTTGGCGATGTGTAATACCACCATGATGCGTCAGTCGTCAGCCCATTAAAGGACTAGTAGACTGTTGGATCTTTGGAAGATATCATTCCAGGATGTGACCTTAGTTCTCACTGAGACTCTGACAGAAGTTGTGATCTCAGTTAGTAATTATCTCAAGCTTGCACAGCCTTCTATGACAGATTGAGATCAATTGATGTATAACCTTTTAGAGAAGGTTGATGGAGCGTGTTGTTTTGCACGCAGAGCAATGAGTGAACTTGATTCCCAACCCTTGTACTAGGCACCGGTTGTAGTCAGTGTTGTAATGTTTTGTTGAATTTTGTAGTAAGGAAGTCTGTTGTACAAATTTGTTATAATGTAACTTTTGTTACTTAATATATATATTTTGATGGCTTGATTTAGAATTTCCTCTTCTTTTCTTATATGTTTTTTTTTTAAAAAAAGAGAGAACTTTCAATAGTAAATTTGAATTTTCTTAAATTTATAGGAAATGGCCCCAAAAGGAAGACCCCGAACCCATCAATCCACAACCAAGTTGATCAAGAGAACCCCAACCTGAACAACAATCAAGAAAATAATAATCAGGAGAATCCTATTGCCTTATTGGTAAATATGATTAAGGAAGCCTCACAAAGTAACAACAACCAAGCACTTCCACCACAAGTACAATCTAGGAGGGTAACATTTAAAGATTTTACCAATAGTTGTCCACCTACTTTTAATGGTGATGGAGGTCCCACTGCCGCTTAAATTTGGATCAAGGAGATAGAAAAAGCTTTTCGTATTGCTGGAGTAACTGATGACCTTAAGACGGAATATGCTACATATTTATTGAAAGAAGAAGCTAGTTATTGGTGGGAAAATACTGAACGATTAGAAATGACTAGGAGATTGGCAAGTAGGAGTGAAGAAGAAGTTCCTGAAGTTGATCAAGTCTTCACCTGGTCCCAGTTTACAGAATTTTTCTATAACCAGTATTTTCCAACCAGTGCTGCAGATGAGCTAGAAAAGCAATTTTTAGAATTAAGACAAGGAAACATGACTGTGGAAGAATATGAAAAGAAGTTTAATGAACTACAAAGGTATGCCCCACATTTGGTAGATATTGAGAGAAGAAAGACAAGAAGGTTTGAGCATGGTTTGAATCCATGGTTGCATGATAAGATTGCTATTTTATGTCTAAACAACTATGCTGAGGTTGTTCAAAGGTCAAAGGTAGCAGAGAAGAGTGGCAAGCTACTTCGGGAATTTAATTGGGAGAAATGTAAGGAAGGAAAAAGGAAAGGGAGTTATTTTAATAACAATCTTGTTAGGTTTTAGAACATTTGATGATGATTGTCTTTAGATTACTTAGAGTACAAATGTATAAAAAGTGTTAATTAGTAACACTGAAGTTTTGTAGCTAGCAGTTATCTCTTTGTTTGCAATTTATTCATTATTTGTAAAGAGATAAAATTATTTCATATTTGTAAGTAACTGCTGGAATGATGTATCGAAACTTCAGAAAGTCAAGATGTGTATTTGATCCGTTAGAATTTGCAAAAAAGGCTTGTCGGAGACTAGGAGAATTGGTCAGGGACTAAAAAGATTTTATCTGTCGGAGACTAGTTTTGCCTATCGGAGACTAAGACTTAAGTCATCAGAGATTAAGTCTAAAGGAGTCAGAGACTAAAGCTTACGTCATCGGAGACTAAAGTTAAAAGCATCAGAGACTAAGCCTTAACGCGTCAGAGACTAATCAATTCTATCGGAGACTACACAAGCCGATGTCATCAGGGACTAAATGCACCAGAGACTAGTAATGACGTCACCAGAGACTAAAGATGAAGCATCAGGGACTAATCGTGATTTATTTTCTGAAAGATACAGAGTTCGAATTAAAAAGGAATGTCTTCCACGTAAAGTAAAATATTATTGAAGACGTAGCTGATAAGGAAACTAACCAGAAATCTGTTCCTATCAAAAAGGAAAGATTGTATTTGATTCGAATAAGGAAGCTGAATTTTATTCAGAATAGGAACTGAGTTAATGATAATTCAGTTGGAATAGAAGCTGTAATCAGTTTTTACAGAGAATTGTAACTTCAAAGCTATATAGGTTTTTCATAGTTTTGTATCTTTTCCTATACAGAATAGAAAAGAAGCTGACGATTACATTATTGTAATTGTTAGGATTTGTATTCAATTGTAAATCAATAAAGCAATTGTTTATAAATTGATTTGTGTTCTTGTTCTTTATATTCCGCAAGAAAAGTTAATTTTTACAGAACAAGTAACTCAAAAAGATTTCAAAGAACTTGTATTCAACCCCCCTTCTACAAGTTCTCGGCATCTCACTGGGAAAACAATTGGTATCAGAGCTTGTAATTGAATTTATTCAATTAATACGTTCTAATAGATGGCCAATGATGAAGCAAGCAGCTCTAGCATAATGACGTATGCGGGAAGTCGTGATGGTGGTACTAGAATTCCCATACTTAAAAGAGCAGAATATCTTATGTGGAAGCAAAAGATGTATATGCACTTAAGAGCAACAGATCCAGATTACATTGATAGGATTGAGAAGGGTCCTTATCTACCCAGGAAATTTATTCCTGCTAAAACTGTCGAAGGATCTGTTGTTGCAGAACTCTTTGAACTTGCTCCAGAAAGTGATTATACGAATGAAGACAAGTTGCAAGTGTTAAAGGATGCTAAGGTAATGAAGATACTTTATAATGGAATTGATAAAAATATGTTCACAAGCATCATAAATTGCACTACGTCAAAGCAAATCTGGGACACCATCAAAGTCCTGTGTGAAGGGACTGACCAAGTTCGAAAGAACAAAAGATCATTGTTAACACAACAATATGAGTTCTTTCAACCAAAGCGTGGTGAACCAATAACGTCAGTATATGATAGGTTCAACACTTTGCTCAACGACTTGAAAATACTTGGGAAGTCCTATAGTAATGAGGATGTCAATACTAAGTTTATGAGATCTCTCCCACCAAGTTGGGATCCAAAGACAACGACAATAAGAGAGGCTCATGACTTGGATATCCTCACACTGGACAGGCTCTACGGAAATTTAAAGACCTATGAACTTGAAGTAGAGCAACGACAAAGCATGAATGGCAAGGATAGAGGAGATGGGTTGATGGTTGAGACAAGCAAGTCTCAAGAGAAGCTTGATGTGGAATCTTCTGATACTAGTTCGACTGATCAGGAAGATGAACTGGATTCTGATGATGACATGGAGGAATTCATGGCGTTTATGGTCAAATAGTTCAAGAAGTTTAGAGCAAGCAGGAAAGGAAGAAAATCGTCAAGAAAACCTAACCCTAAACGTGAAGGTCAAAAAGTCACCTTCGACTTAAAAAAGATAAGATGCTACAACTGTGATGGGTTAGGGCACTTTGCCAATGAGTGCAAGAAGCCTAGATCTAGTGATAGATCTAAGGATGAGAAATCAAGGAAAGACTTTGCTGACAAGAATTTTAAATCCAAGAGCAAAACCTTGATTACTGAGGGAAAAGATTGGATTGACAGCGACTTTGATGAAGAAGTTGTCAACTTTGCCCTAATGGCTCGTAGTTACGAGTCAAGTGATTCTACAAAGGTATGTGATGCAAATCAGAATTTTAATGTGCTTAATTTACTTGATACTTCTAGCATTGAAAGCATACAAAAAGATATGTCTGATTTGCATGTCAGTTTTAGGTCTTTAACTATTGAACATACCAATGTAAAAGAATCACGTGACAATCTCTTGAAAAGAAACAAGGTTCTTGAAGAAAGATTGGCACAATTTGACACTATCAAGTCTGATTTAAACAAAGCTCATCATATGATTGATGCTTTGAAAAAGAGGGAATATTACTTAGTAGAGCAACTTGAAATTGCTCAAGCTAAGATTAAACAGTGGAACACTTCCTCTAAAAAGTTAACAGACTTGGTAGAGTGTCAAACAATAGGTCAAAAATCTGGATTAGGTTATGATGAAAATCTAGACAAGAGTTCAGATTTAAATGATCTATTCGAAGCTGTAAACTCCTCAATTAGCAAGCCAAATTTTAAAAGAATTAATTTTGTCTCTCCTGTTTTTGAACCTAAATTTATTAACACTCAAGATCAACAATTCACTTCAAAAACAGAAAGTAATCAAAAGACAGTGAATGTTGTTGATAAGAGTGAAACAAAAAGATTAAATATTGGGTTCATGACAAAGACACAACTAAATAAAAAAACTGGAGAATCTTCCAGACAAAAAGGCTGAAAAATTGGTGGAGTTAAGCAGAAAGAAGAAAAATAGGAATGGAAAGATAGGCATTAATAAACATACAAACTATGCTAGAATGCCTGATGCTCCTAGAAAGACATGTCATGTATGTGATAACCCCAACCACATAGCTATAAACTGTAGGAGCAAAAATAAAATTCCTATAATTGAGACTGCACCTTCAAAGAGAATAAAAGATAAATCACCAGTAAAAAGGTTAGAACATCTTTGCATTAAAACTGAAAATTCTAAGCTTGACAATCTCTCACAAAGAAGTAGCAAGACTAATGATTGTCCTATTAAAGTTGAAACTGTTAAAAGACAATCAACTCAATCTGAGTCAAGTCTTGAGTCTACAACTAGTGAGAAAGAACCCAAGAAAGTCTAGGTTTCAAAAATCTCAAACTAGTTACTTTCTACAAAGGGCAAAAAGAAGAAATCATGGTACTTGGACAGTGGCTGTTCAAGGCACATGACCGGAGATAAGACCCTGCTAAAACAGTATGAAGAGAAAAGTGGCCCAAAAGTCACTTTTGGAGATGACAGCAAAGGCCATACAAGGGGATATGGCAGTGTTGAACATGGAGATGTCATCTTCACATAAGTAGCACTGGTTGACGGCTTAAAGCACAATTTACTTAGTGTGAGTCAACTATGTGATAAAGGATTCCATGTTATTTTTAAAGAAGACCTATGCCAGGTGTGTGACAAGGAATCTGGGAATGTGATATTGACTGGAAAAAGAAAAGGAAATTTGTATATTGCAAATCTTATTTCTTTTACTGATCAAATCACATGTCTGTATAGCAAAGCTTCAACTGATGAAAGTTAGCTTTGGCATAAGAAGCTTTCCCACTTGAATTTCAAGAACATCAACAAGCTTGTGAGGAAAGGATTGGTAGCTGGCATTCCACAATTAGAATTTACACAAGAAGGATTATGTGATGCATTCCAGAAAGGGAAACAAAAAAGTGTATCATTCAAGAGTAAACCAGCAACATCAATCACTGACCCGCTGCAATTGTTACATATGTATTTATTTGGTCAAGTGAATGTGATGTCTATCTTAAGAAATAGATATGCACTGGTTATTGTGGATGATCACACGAGGTATACTTGGGTAAAATACCTCTTTACAAAAGATGAAGCTGCTCAGTTGGTAATTGATCATATCAAGAAGATAGAATCTGAGTCAAGAAAAACAGTAAGGGTTATAAGGAGCGATAGAGGAACAGATTTCAAGAATTCCCAAGTACTTGAATTCTGCACTGAAAAAGGAATAACACATCAATTCTCAGCTCCAAGAACCCCTCAACAAAATGGAGTTGTTGAGAGGAAAAATAGAACCCTCATTGAAGCAGCAAGGACTATGTTACAAGAGGCTAAGCTTCCCATATATTTTTGGGAGGAAGCTATAAGCACTGCTTGCTTTACACAGAATAGATCCTTGATAAACAAAGCATACAACAAAACACCTTACGAGTTAATGACTGGGAGAAAACCAACTCTCAAGTTCTTACATGTGTTTGGTTGTAAATGCTTTGTACTGAGAGATTCATCAGAGTCAAGAGGAAAGTTTGACAATAAATCTGATGAAGCAATCTTCTTAGGTTATTCTCTATCAAGTAAAGCATACAGAGTATATAATCTAAGAACAAAAGTCACCGTGGAATCAATACAAATCGTGTTTGATGATAAAAAGATCCCAGGAATGATTGGACAAGGATTGCATGAACCTCTCAGTTTTGAGAATGAATTGGATGCATGGGAATATCCATCAGAGACTACTGAACAACTCAAAGATAGTAATGATCCCTACTTAGTTGAGGGGGAGCTAACAGTTGTGCATGAAGTGCCAAGATCTAATAATTTATCAGAGAATAGATTATTAGATGAAACTCCAGAGACTGATGACATTAGTAATCCTTCGGAGACTAATGTTTCACCAGAGACTAGAGTCACTGATGCACAATCTAAAAATCTAGTGACACCAGAGCAAATAGAAATAAACAGCTCAGGGGGAGCTGATAATGCAGGAGTCAATGGTTTAGGGGGAGTAGTTTCTGATCATGAAGCTAGAATAGATAACACCAATCTAGATAATGAAGCCTCAACTTCAAGATCAAATCTGCCACGTGCAATTCCATGATTGAGAGACCACACTCCAGATTTGATAATTGGAAGTTTAGAGGATGGAGTCAAGACTAGAAGTGCAACTCAAAATGAATGTTTATATCTCAGTTTTTTTTCAAAGATTGAGCCAAAGAAAATTGAGGAAGCACTTCAAGATCCTAACTGGATAATTGCCATGCAAGAGGAGTTAAACCAATTCACTCGAAACAAAGTCTGGAGACTGGTACCCAAACCAAGGAATAGATCAATTATTGGTGCCAAGTGGGTCTTCAGAAATAAATTGGATGAAGCTGGTACAATTACAAGGAACAAAGCAAGACTGGTTGCAAAAGGATATTCTCAAGAAGAAGGAATAGACTATGATGAAACTTTTGCACTAGTAGCAAGACTTGAAGCTATAAGAATCTTCTTGGGATATGCAGCCTACAAGAACTTCAAGGTGTACCAGATGGATGTCAAAAGTGCTTTCTTAAATGGAAAATTAGAAGAGGAAGTCTATGTCTGCCAACCCCCAGGTTTTGTGGACTCTAAATTTCCAAATCATGTCTACAGGTTAGACAAAGCACTTTATGGCTTAAAACAAGCACCAAGAGCCTGGTATAATACTCTATCTCAATTTTTGCTTGAAAATAAATTTGTTAGGGGTATCATAGATAAAACCTTATTTTATAGAAAGCAAGGCTCAGACATAATATTGGTGCAAATATATGTAGATGATATTATATTTGGATCTACAAATGAAAAATTTTGTGAAAACTTTTCAAAACTTATGCAGTCTAGATATGAAATGAGTATGATGGGAGAATTAACATTTTTCTTAGGTTTGCAAATAAAACAATCAACTGATGGAATATTTACCAGTCAGTCCAAGTATATCAAAGACTTATTGAGAAAATATGATTTGGTTGATTTTGCATCTGCAAAAACACCCATGCCTACTGCCACTAAGCTAGATAAAGATTTAAAAGGAAAGAAAATTGATATTACTAGCTATAGAGGCATGATAGGCTCTCTTTTGTATCTAACTGCAAGTAGACCAGATATAATGTTTGCTACATGTTTATGTGCTAGATTTCAAGCTGACCCTAGAGAGTCACATTTGATTGTTGTAAAAAGAATTCTCAGATATCTAAAGGGTACCCCAAACCTTGGTTTATGGTATCCCAAAGAATCTGATTTTAAACTAATCGGTTATTCAGATGCTGACTATGCAGGTTGCAAGCTTGATAGGAAAAGCACAAGTGGAAGCTGCCAACTTCTTGGAGGCAGACTTGTTTCTTGGTTCAACAAGAAACAAAATTCAGTTTCTACTTCAACAGCAGAAGCTGAATACATTGCAGCTGGGAGTTGCTGTGCTCAAATCCTATGGATCAAGAATCAACTCCTAGACTATGGTATGTCATTATCCAAAATTCCTGTTTATTGTGAAAATACTAGTGCCATAGCAATAACAGAAAATCCAGTGCAACATTCAAGAACAAAACACATAGATATTAGATATCACTTCATAAGAGAACATGTAAGTGAAGGTAATATAGAATTACACTGGGTAACAACTGATAAACAACTTGCAGACATATTCACAAAACCTTTAGATGAATCTACCTTTTCTAGATTAGTTTCTGAATTAGGAATGTTGAATTATGCCTATAAAAATTGATTATTTTTTTTAAACAAGTTGTTTAGTTGTATGCTGCTAGAATTTAATTTCTGGAAAGAAGCTGTTTTATTTTATTAAAACAGAATTTTAGAAGCTAGAATTAATTTTCTAGATTGCAGTTGTTTTTATTTAAACAGAATTTGTGAAGCTAGAATTAAATTTTCTGGATTGAATAACATGAGCTAGAGTAAGCAAGAGACTATTTTAATCCCTGATAGTTGTTTTTAATTAGTCCCCGACTAAATTAAAAAATTGAACTATCGGAGACTAACTAGTCCCCGATAGTTAATACTATCAGAGACTAACTAGTCCCCGATAGTCAATACTATCCGAGACTACCTTAGTCCCCGATAGTTAATACTATCAGAGACTAACTAGTCCCCGATAGTTAATACTATCAGAGACTAACTAGTCCCCGATAGTTAATACTATCAGAGACTAACTAGTCCCCGGTAGCTAATATTATCAGAGACTACATTAGTCCCCGATAGTCAACACTATCAGAAACTAATCTTCTTCTAGTCTCTTACAAGTGAACTTACTAGAGATTAGGGCAATCTCCGATCGAGGGTAATATGGTAGTTATCTCTCCCATGATCAAAAACGGTTCACTACCCTTAAGAATTGCAAACGTTTCGAACAATTTGATAAAACAAAATTCAAACATGTTTGCAATTACAAACACTCAAGCTGTGAAATTATTTTCTCTCTGCAAATACTCTGCAATTTAACCCTTTTTCAAGTTTTTTTCCAAAGTTCACAGATCTCTGAAAATGGCCGCTAAAACAGTTCTGTTCAAGTTTGGAAATTTTGATATCATCAAGACAAACCATGCAGGGGTGGCTGATAAGCATGTCTTTGAAGCCCAGTACCACCCCTTTGTGGATTTCCTTCAACAATCCAGTCTTTCGTATGCCATTTACGAAGCCCCCATTCAAGCCGCTGAGGTTATCACGGCTGTTTGGTCCACTACTACCATCCAGGGTGAGAAAACTGCCTCCCCTGTGGTAAGTTTCAGGTATGCAAACTCTGTTTATAATATAGATCATACCGTAGTTAATAATGCTTTACATTTACCTGTTCATGAAAACTATGACTCACTTGCTTCTGATGAAGAAATTGTTTCTATGTTTAAAAATTTACATTATTCTACAGAAATTACTTCTGTTGGGTCTATAACACGACCCCATCTTAGGCAAGAATGGTCACTATTTTTTGACATAATCACAAAAGCATTTTCTACTAAGTGCAGTGGCTATGATGCTATCACTACACTCACACAACAAATCGCTTTTAGTGTGCTGTATGATAGACATCTTAACATTGGGCTCTTTATTATACAAAATTTGTTGATAAAACTTAAAACCAGTAAAAATAAAATTTATTATTCTAGGTTTTTGATGATGATTGCTAATTATCTAATTCCTAACCTTGATATTACTGGTATGCAAGTTTTACCAACTGTTTTCCAGAGTAAAAGAATATTTACAGATGTGAAGCATAAATATGCAAAGGTAAGAGTCCCTTTATTTTTTCCTCCTGTCATGAGATCTATTCTCATTGACAGGCTTCCAAATCTTTATTCTTTGCAATTTTTTGAGGATATTGAAAGCTAAACCCCCATTAATCCTCCAACCACTTCACATCAACTGTCCATAGCCCCCTCCACAGTCTCTCAACAGACTGTGGTTGTAAAACCAAAGACAATCACAAAACTCCCAATTAAAAGAAAAATAATTAAGGGAGCAAGTGAGGATGAGGGAGAACCAGAAGCTGAAGTTCCATTTTAGAGAAAGAAGAGAGTTATAACCCTTAGCCAAGCCCAATCCAGTGCTTCTCAAAAAGCATTGGAGGTTATAAGGACAAACAGTGAATTGTCACCATCCTCCCAAAAGGATGTTGACATTGAAGAAAGTTCCCAACCAGGAACATACTGTACAGAGTCTGCACAACCTCTTGTTCACCAACAAGAGGAAACCCAAAGAGAGATTGTTAGGTTTTATAAACATTTGATGATGATTGTCTTTAGAATACTTAGAAATACAAATGTACAGAAAAGTGTTGGTTTGTAACACTTTAGTTTTGTAGCTAGCAGTAGTATCTCTTGTTTGTAAATTAGTCATTATAATAAAGAGATAGGTTCATTTCTTTTGTATGTACTGCTGGAATACTTGTTGAGTTTGTTCAACAAGTTGTTTAAATTAATTAGTCCTTCGGAGATTGATTTTGGCTTGTCGGAGATTAAGGGAAAAGTCCACCAGAGATTAAAGTTTTGTTCATCAGAGATTGGACTTTGCCCATCGGAGATTGAAGAATCCTTCATCGGAGATTAAAATGTTTTGTTCATCGGAGATTGAAGGATTGGTCATCGGGGATTAAAGCTTACGTCATCGGGGATTGTAACTAAAGAGTCAGAGATTAATGCTGACGTCATCAGAGATTAAAACAATACCTCGGAGATTAAAAGCTGACATCACCAGAGACTAAAGCCAAAGCATCGGAGATTACACGAAGTAAAGCATCAGAGATTACACGTTGTAAAGCATCGGAGATTACTCGAAGTGATCAGGGACTAATTAAAGAAGCTATCGGAGATTAGTCGAAGACTTAATCACTGATGGAGTTGAAGTTCAAATCAAAGAAGGAAAGTCTTCCATGAACACGTAGACTTTGTTGAAGACGTAGCTGACAAGGAAACTTGTTAGAAATCTTTCAATTGGAAAGATTGTATTTGATTTGAATTAGGAAGCTAGGTTTTTGATAACTTAGTTTTAGAAGCTGTAATTATAAATTACAGAACAGAAATACGAAGTAAAAAAATGTGTATAGAGAGAGAGAATTGAAAGTGTTGTATTTTATACACAGAATAGAAGCTGACGATCAAAGCTTGTTTTGATTGTTAGAAAACTTGTAATCAATTGTTAAATCAATAAAAACAATTGTTTATAAAGTTTTGATCTTGTTCTTTATATTCCGCAGAAATTTAATTTCTTAAAGAACAGGAATTCGAAAAAGTTGCAAGAACTTGTATTCAACACCCCTTCTACAAGTTCTAGGCCATCTCACTGGGAAAACAATTGGTATCAGAGCCTCTAATTGAAAATAATCAATTAATAAGATTCTGAGATGGCCAACAACGACGAAACAAGCAGCTCTAACATGATTGCGTATAATGGAGGACGTGATGGTGGAACCAGGATCCCTATTCTGAAAAGGGATGAATATCCAATGTGGAAACAAAAGATGTATATGCACTTGAGAGCAACAGATCCAGATTACATAGATAGGATTGAGAAGGGTCCTTATCTACCCAGGAAATTTATTCCTGCAAAAAGCGTCGAAGGATCTATTGTTGCAGAACACTTTGTACTTGCACCAGAAAGTGATTATACCAATGAGGATAAGTTACAAGTGTTGAAAGATGCTAAAGTTATGAACATACTTTATAATGGAATAGACAAACATATGTTCAATAGCATCATCAATTGCACGACATCTAAACAAGTCTGGGACACTATCAAGGTCCTATGTGAGGGGACTGATCAAGTCAGAAAGAACAGACGTTCACTGTTGACTCAACAATATGAGTTCTTTCAAGCAAAGCCTAATGAACCAATCATGTCAATCTATGACAGGTTCAATTCTTTGCTTAATGACTTGACCATACTTGGTAAGACATATGATAATGAAGATATCAATACCAAGTTCATGAGAGCCCT
>CM025788.1:28352803-28373055 GCA_014636745.2 Centella asiatica
CGTGGAAGACATTCCTTTTTCAATTCAAACTCTGTATCTTTCAGAGATTAATTTACAATTAGTCTCTGATGCTTCTTTTAGTCTCCGACGGCTTTAGTCCTTGACGTATCTTTTAGTCTCTGGTACATTTAGTCCCTGATGACTTTTAGTCCCTGATGACGCCAGCTTGTGTAGTCTCCGATAGTGTTATTTAGTCTCTGATACGTTAAGGCTTAGTCTCCGATGACGTCAGCTTAGTCTCTGATTCCTTTTTCTTTAATCTCTGATGACGTAAGCTTTTAGTCTCCGATAGAAAAATTAGTCTCTGACAGTTAAAACATTTTAGTCTCTGACCAGTTCTTCTATTATCCTCACAGGGTTTTGGCTTTTATTATCCTCAAAAAATTGCAAAGAGTAAAGATTGGAAAGCCTATCAATAAGAGTAGATCTCATGATAGGAGGGAAAAATAAAGGAACAGTTACCTTTGCAGAGTTCTTCACATCTTTGACTATTCTTTTACTCTGCAAAACAGTTGGTACAACTTGCATTCCAGTAATATTTAGGTTAGGGATTAGATAATAAGCAATCATCATCAAAAACCTAGCATAATAAATTTTAGTTTTACTGGTTTTAAGTTTTGGCAACAAGTTTTGCAGAATTAAAAGCCCAATGTTTAGATGTGTACCATACAACACACTAAAAACAATTTGTTCTGTGAGTGTAGTGATAGCATCATATCCACTGCATTTTGTTGTAAAAGCTTTAGTGATTATATCAAAGAATAGTGACCACTCTTGCCTTAGATGGGGTCGTGTAATAGACCCAACAGACCCAATTTCAGCAGAATAATTTAAGTTTTTCAACATGGAAAGACTTTCTTCATCAGAGGCAGGGGAGTCAAAGTTTTCATAAACTGGTAAATGTAAAGCATTATTTACAACGGTATGATCTATAGTATACGTAGTGTTTGTATACCTGAAATTTACCATAGGTGAGTCAGTTTTTGCACCTTGTATGGTAGCAGTGGACCAAATAGCCTTGATGACCTCAGCGGCTTGGACGGGAGCTTCATAAATGGCGTAAGTTAGTGTAGAGTTTTGAAGAAAATCCACGAAGGGGTGGTACTGGGCTTCAAAGACATTCTTATCAGCCACCCTTGCATGGTTGGTCTTAATGAAATCAAAGTCTCCAAACTTGAAAGCAACTGTTTTAACGGCCATTGCAAGAGATCTGTGAACTTTGGAAGAAACTTAAAAGAGGGTTAAATTGCAGAGTATTATCAGAGAGAAAATAATTTCAGAGCTCTGAGTGATTGTGATTGCAAAGATGTTTGAAATTTGTTTTATCAATTTGTTGGAAACGTTTGCAATTCTTACGGATGGGTAACTACCAGTTTACCCTCGATTGGAGATTGCCCTAATCTCTGATCTGTTCACTCGTAAGAGACTAGAAGAAGATTAGTCTCCGATAGGGTTTACTACCAGGGACTAAGGTAGTCTCCGATAGGATTTACTATCGGGGACTAGTGAGTCTCTGATAGTATTAACTATCGGGGACTAAGATAGTCTCTGATAGTATTAACTATCGGGGACTAAGATAGTCTCTGATAGTATTAACTATCGGGGACTAAGATAGTCTCTGATAGTATTAACTATCGGGGATTAGTTAGTCTCTGATAGTATTAACTATCGGGGACTAAGGTAGTCTCTGATAGTTTAATTTAATTTTTTTTTTAAATTTAGTCGGGGACAAATTAAAAACAACTATCAGGGACTAGTTAGTCTCTTACTAACTCTAGCTCATATTATTCAATAATCAATCATTTTATCAACTTTTTCCAGAAATAAAATTCTAGCTCCTGAAATTCTGTTTTAATAAAACAGTTGCAATCCAGAAAATAAATTCTAGCTACATACAACTAAACAACTTGTTTTTTTAAAAAAATTAATCAATTTTTAGAGGAATAATTCAACATTCCTAATTCAGAAACTAATCTAGAAAAGGTAGATTCATCTAAAGGTTTTGTGAATATGTCTGCAAGTTGTTTATCAGTTGTTACCCAGTGTAATTCGATATTACCTTCACTTACATGTTCTCTTATGAAGTGATATCTAATATCTATGTGTTTTGTTCTTGAATGTTGCACTGGATTTTCTGTTATTGCTATGGCACTAGTATTATCACAATAGATAGGAATTTTGGATAATGACATACCATAGTCTAGGAGTTGATTCTTGATCCATAGGATTTGAGCACAACAACACCCAACTGCGATGTATTCAGCTTCTGCTGTTGAAGTAGAAACTGAATTTTGTTTCTTGCTGAACCAAGAAACAAGTCTGCCTCCAAGAAGTTGGCAGCTTCCACTTGTGCTTTTCCTATCAAGCTTGCAACCTGCATAGTCAGCATCTGAATAACCGATTAGTTTAAAATCAGATTCTTTGGGATACCATAAACCAAGGTTTGGGGTACCCTTTAGATATCTGAGAATTCTTTTTACAGCAATCAAATGTGACTCTCTAGGGTCAGCTTGAAATCTAGCACATAAAGATGTAGCAAACATTATATCTGGTCTACTTGCAGTTAGATACAAAAGAGAGCCTATCATGCCTCTATAGCTAGTAATATCAATTTTCTTTCCTTTTAAATCTTTATCTAGCTTAGTGGCAGTAGGCATGGGTGTTTTTGCAGATACACAATCAACCAAATCATATTTTCTCAATAAGTCTTTGATATACTTGGACTGACTGATAAATATTCCATCAGTTGATTGTTTTATTTGCAAACCTAAGAAAAATGTTCATTCTCCCATCATACTCATTTCATATCTAGACTGCATAAGTTTTGAAAATTTTTCACAAAGTTTTTCATTTGTAGATCCAAATATAATATCATCTACATATATTTGCACCAATATTATGTCTGAGCCTTGCTTTCTATAAAATAAGGTTTTATCTATGATACCTCTACCAAATTTATTTTCAAGCAAAAATTGAGATAGAGTATCATACCAGGCTCTTGGTGCTTGTTTTAAGCCATAAAGTGCTTTGTCTAATCTGTAGACATGATTTGGAAATTTGGAGTCCACAAAACCTGGGGGTTGGCAGACATAGACTTCCTCTTCCAATTCTCCATTCAAGAAAGCACTTTTGACATCCATCTGGTACACCTTGAAGTTCTTGTAGGCTGCATATGCCAAGAAGATTCTTATAGCTTCAAGTCTTGCTACTGGTGCAAAAGTCTCATCATAGTCTATTCCTTCTTCTTGAGAATAACCTTTTGCAACCAGTCTTGCTTTGTTCCTTGTGATTGTACCAGCTTCATCCAATTTATTTCTGAAGACCCACTTGGCACCAATTATTGATCTATTCCTTTAGAGGCATAATTCAACATTCCTAATTCAGAAACTAATCTAGAAAAGGTAGATTCATCTAAAGGTTTTGTGAATATGTCTGCAAGTTGTTTATCAGTTGTTACCTAGTGTAATTCGATATTACCTTCAGTTACATGTTCTCTTATGAAGTGATATCTAATATCTATGTGTTTTGTTCTTGAATGCTGCACTGGATTTTCTGTTATTGCTATGGCACTAGTATTATCACAATAAATAGGAATTTTGGATAATGACATACCATAGTCTAGGAGTTGATTCTTGATCCATAGTATTTGAGCACAACAACTCCCAGCTGCGATATATTTAGCTTCTGCTGTTGAAGTAGAAACTGAATTTTGTTTCTTGCTGAACCAAGAAACAAGTCTGCCTCCAAGAAGTTGGCAGCTTCCACTTGTGCTTTTCCTGTCAAGCTTACACCCTGCATAATCAGCTTCTGAATAACCAATTAGTTTAAAATCAGATTCTTTGGGATACCATAATCCAAGGTTTGGGGTACCCTTTAGATATCTGAGTATTCTTTTTACAGCAATCAAATGTGACTCTCTAGGGTCAGCTTGAAATCTAGCACACATGCATGTAGCAAACATTATATCAGGTCTACTTGCAGTTAGATATAAAGGAGAGCCTATCATTCCTATATAACTAGTGATATCAACTTTCTTTCCTTTTAAATCTTTATCTAGTTTAGTGGAAGTAGGCATGGGTGTTTTTGCAGGTGCACAATCAACCAAATCATATTTTCTCAGTAAGTCTTTGATGTATTTTGACTGACTGATAAATATTCCATCAGGTGATTGTTTAATCTGCAATCCTAAGAAGAATGTTAATTCTCCCATCATACTCATTTCATATCTAGACTGCATAAGTTTTGAGAATTTTTTACAAAGATTTTCATTTGTAGACCCAAATATAATATCATCTACATATATCTGCACCAATATAATATCAGAGCCTTGCTTTCTATAAAATAATGTTTTATCTATGATACCTCTAACAAATTTATTTTCAATTAAAAATTGAGATAGAGTATCATACCAGGCTCTTGGTGCTTGTTTTAAGCCATAAAGTGCTTTGTCTAACCTATAGACATGATTTGGAAATTTGGAGTCTACAAAACCTGGGGGTTAGCAAACATAGACTTCCTCTTCCAATTTTCCATTTAAGAAAGCACTTTTGACATCCATCTGGTACACCATGAAGTCCTTGTAGGCTGCATATGCCAAAAAGATTCGTATTGCTTCAAGTCTTGCTACTGGTGCAAAAGTTTCATCATAGTCTATTCCTTCTTCTTGAGAATATCCTTTTGCAACCAGTCTTGCTTTGTTCCTTGTAATTGTATCAGCTTCATCCATTTAGTTTCTGAAGACCCATTTGGCACCAATAATTGATTTATTCTTTGGTTTAGGTACCAGTCTCCAGACTTTGTTTCGAGTGAATTGGTTCAATTCTTCTTGCATGGCAATTATCCAGTTAGGATCTTGAAGTGCTTCCTCAATTTTCTTTGGCTCAATCTTTGAGAGAAAGCTGAGATATAAACATTCATTTTGAGTTGCACTTCTAGTCTTGACTCCATCCTCTAAACTTCCAACTATCAAATCTGGCGTGTGGTCTCTCAACCATGTGCACGTGGCAGATTTGATCTTGAAGTTGAGGCTACATTTTCTAGATTGGTGTAACCCATTCTAGTTTCATGATCAGAGACTGCTCCCCCTGAACCATTGACTCCTTCATTATTAGCTCTCCCTGAGCTATTTATTTCTTCTGAATTCGGTGTCAATATAGTTTCTGATTGTGCATCAGTGACTCTAGTCTCTGGTAGACCATTAGTCTCCGATGGGATACTAATGTTACCAGTCTCTTGAGTTTCATCTAACATTCTATTTTCTGATAGAGTATTAGTTCTAGGCACTTCATGCACAACTGTTAGCTCCCCCTCAATTATGTAGGGATCATTGCTATCTTGGGGTTGTTCAGTAGTCTCTGATGGATATTCCCATGCATCCAATTCATTCACAAAACTGAGAGGTTCATGCAATCCTTGTCCAATCATTCCTGGAATCTTTTTATCATCAAACATGACTTGAATTGATTCCACAATGACCTTTGTTCTTAGATTATATACTCTGTATGCTTTACTTGACAGAGAGTAACCTAAGAAGATTGCTTCATCAGATTTATTGTCAAACTTTCCTCTTGACTCTGATGAATCTCTCAGTACAAAGCATTTACAACCAAACACATGTAAGAACTTGAGAGTTGGTTTTCTCCCAGTCATTAACTCGTAAGGTGTTTTGTTGTATGCTTTGTTTATCAAGGATCTATTCTGTGTAAAGCAAGCAGTGCTTATAGCTTCCTCCCAAAAATATGTGGGAAGCTTAGCCTCTTGTAACATAGTCCTTGCTGCTTCAATAAGGGTTCTATTTTTCCTCTCAACAACTCCATTTTGTTGAGGTGTTCTTGGAGCTAAGAATTGATGAGTTATTCCTTTTTCAGTGCAGAATTCAAGTACTTGGGAATTCTTGAATTCTGTTCCTCTATCGCTCCTTATAACCCTTACTGTTTTTCCTGACTCAGTTTCTATTTTCTTGATATGATCAATTATCAACTGAGCAGCTTCATCTTTTGTAAAGAGGTATTTTACCCAAGTATACCTCGTGTGATCATCCACAATAACCAAGGCATATCTATTTCTTAAGATAGACATCACATTCACTTGACCAAACAAGTCCATGTGTAACAATTGTAGTGGGTCAGTGATTGATGTTGCTGGTTTGCTCTTAAATGATACACTTTTTTGTTTCCCTTTCTGGCATGCATCACATAATCCATCTTGTTTAAATTCCAATTGTGGAATGCCAGTTGCTAAATCTTTCCTCACAAGCTTGTTGATATTTTTAAAATTCAAGTGAGAAAGCTTCTTGTGCCAAAGCCAACTTTCCTCAGTTGAGGCTTTGCTATAGAGACATGTGATTTGATTAGTAAAAGAAATAAGATTTGCGACATACAAATTTCCTTTTCTTTTTCCAGTCAATATCACATTCCCAGATTCATTGTCACACACCTGGCATAGGTCTTCTTTAAAGGTGACATGGAATCCTTTATCACATAGTTGACTCACACTTAACAAATTGTGCTTTAGGCCGTCAACAAGTGCTACTTCTGTGAAGATGACATCTCCATGTTCAACATTTCCATATCCCCTTGTATGGCCTTTGCTGTCATCTCCAAAAGTGACTTTTGGGCCACTTTTCTCTTCATACTGTTTTAGCAGGGTCTTATCTCCGGTCATGTGCCTTGAACATCCACTGTCCAAGTATCAAGATTTCTTCCTTTTGCCCTGCACAGTAGAGAATAACTAGTTTGAGATTTTTGGGACCCAGATTTTCTTGGATCCTTTCTCACTAGTTGTAGACTCAAGACTTGACTCAGATTGAGTTGATTGTCTTTTAACAGTTTTAACTGGAATAGGACAATCAATAGTCTTGCTACTTGTTTGTGTGAGACTGTCAAGTTTAGAATTTTCAGTTTTAATGCAAAGATTATCTAACCTTTTTATTGGTGATTTATCTTTTATTCTCTTTGAAGGTGCAGTCTCAATTATAGGAATTTTATTTTTACTCCTACAGTTTACTGCTATGTGGTTAGGGTTTCCACATACATGACATGTTTTTCTAGGAGCATCAGGCATTCTAGCATAGTTTGTATGTTTGTTAATGTCTATCTTTCCATTCCTATTTTTCTTCTTTCTGCTTAACTCTACTAACTTTTCAGCCTTTTTGTCTGGAAGAGCTTCAAGTTTTTTATTCAGTTGTGTCTTTGTCATGAACCAAATGTTTAATCTTTTTGATTCACTCTTATCAACAACATTAACTGTCGTTTGATCAATTTCTGTTTTTGCAGTGATATGTTGATCTTGAGTGTTTATAAATTTAGGTTCAATAACAGGAGATACAAAATTAATTCTTTTAAAACTTGGCTTACTAGTTGAGGAGTTTGCAGCTACGATTTGATCATTTAAATCTGAACTTTTATCTAGATTTTCATCATAACCTAGTCCAGATTTTTGACCTATTGTTTGATACCCTACCAAGTCAGATAACTTTTTGGAGGAAGTATTCCATTGTTTAATCTTAGCTTGAGCAATTTCAAGTTGCTCTACTAAGTAATATTCCCTCTTTTTCAAAGCATCAATCATATGATGTGCTTTGTTTAAGTCAAACTTGATGGTATCAAACTGTGCCAATCTCTCTTCAAGAAACTTGTTTCTTTTTAAGAGAATGTCACGTGATTATTTTACATTGGTATGCTCTATAGTTAAAGACCTAAAACTGACATGTAAATCAGAGATATCTTTTTGCATGCTTTCAATGCTAGATGTATCAAGTAAATTAGGCACGTTGAAATTCTGATTTGCATCACATACCTTTGTAGAATCACTTAACTCGTCACTACGAGCCATTAGGGCAAAGTTGACAACTTCTTCATCAGAGTCGCTGTCAATCCAATCTTTTCCCTCAGTAATCAAGGCTTTGCTCTTGGATTTGGCTTTCTTGTCAGCAAAGTCCTTCTTGATTTTTCATCCTTAGATCTATCATTAGATCTAGGCTTCTTGCACTCATCGGCAAAGTGCCCTAACCCATCACAATTGTAGCATCTTATTTTCTTTAAGTCGAAGATGACTTTTTGACCTTCTCGTTTAGGGTTAGGTTTTCTCGATGATTTTCTTCCTTTTCTGCTAGTCCTAAATTTCTTAAACTGTTTGACCATGAATGCCATGAATTCCTCCATGTCATCATCAGTATCCAGTTCATCTTCATTATCAGTTGAGCTAGCGTCAGAAGATTCCTCATCAAGCTTCTCTTGAGACTTGCTTGTCTCAACCATCAACGCAACTCCTCTATCCTTTCCATGCATGCGTTGTCGTTGCTCTACTTCAAGTTCGTAGGTCTTTAAATTTCCGTAGAGCCTGTCCAGTGTGAGAAGATCCAAGTCATGAGCCTCTCTTATTGCTGTTGTCTTTGGATCCCAACTTGGTGGGAGAGATCTCATGAACTTGGTGTTTATATCCTCATTATCATAAGACTTCCCAAGTATTTTCAAGTCGTTGAGCAAATTGTTGAACTTGTCATATACTGATGTTATAGGTTCACCAGGCTTTGCTTGAAAAAATTCATATTGTTGTGTCAACAATGATCTCTTGTTCTTTCGGACTTGGTCAGTCCCTTCACACAGGACTTTGATGGTGTCCTAGATTTGTTTAGATGTAGTGCAATTTATGATGCTTGTGAACATATTTTTATCAATTCCATTATAAAGTATGTTCATCACTTTAGCATCCTTTAACACTTGTACCTTGTCTTCGTTTGTGTAATCACTTTCTGGAGCAAGTTCAAAGTGTTCTGCAACAACAGATCCTTCGACAGTTTTTGCAGGAATGAATTTCCTGGGTAGATAAGGACCCTTCTCAATCCTATCTATGTAATCTGGATCTGTTGCTCTTAAGTGCATATACATCTTTTGTTTCCACATTGGATATTCTTCTCTTTTAAGAATAGGGATTCTGGTACCACCATCTCTACTTCCTGCATACGTTATCATGTTAGAGCTGCTTGCTTCGTCGTTGGCCATCTCTTGGAACGTTTTAATTGAATAAATTTAATTACAGGCTCTGATACCAATTGTTTTCCCAGTGAGATGCCTAGAACTTGTAGAAGGGGGGTTGAATACAAGTTCTTTGAAAATTCTTCAATTACTTGTTCTTAAAGAAACTAAAATTTTCTTGCGGAATAAAAAGAACAAGAACACAAATCTATTTATAAACAATTGCTTTATTGATTTACAATTGAATACAAATCCTAACAATCACAATAATGTGATCATCAGCTTCTTTTCTATTCTGTATAGGAAAAGATGTAAACAATGAAAAACCTATACAACTTCGAAGTTACAATTCTCTGTAAACTTAATTACAGCTTCTATATCTACTGAATTATAATTAACTCAGTTCCTATTCTGAATAAAATTCAGCTTCCTTATTCGAATCAAATACAATCTTTCCTTTTTGATAGGAACAAATATCTGGTGAGTTTCCTTACCAGCTACGTCTTCAATAATATTTTACTTTACGTGGAAGACATTCCTTTTTCAATTCGAACTCTGTATCTTTCAGAGATTAATTTTCAATTAGTCTCTGATGCTTCTTTTAGTCTCCGACGGCTTTAGTCCCTGACGTATCTTTTAGTCTCTGGTACATTTAGTCCCTGATGACTTTTAGTCCCTGATGACGTCAGCTTGTGTAGTCTCCGATAGTGTTATTTAGTCTCTGATACGTTAAGGCTTAGTCTCCGATGACGTCAGCTTAGTCTCTGATTCCTTTTTCTTTAATCTCTGATGACGTAAACTTTTAGTCTCTGATAGAAAAACTAGTCTCTGACAGTTAAAACATTTTAGTCTCTGACCAATTCTTCTAGTCTCTGATAAGCCTTTTTGCAAACTCTAACAGATCAAATACACAATCTTGACTTCTTGAAGCTTTGATACTCCATTCCAGCAGTTAATTACAAATAAAAATAATCGTATCTCTTTACAAAGAATAAATGAATTACAAACAAAGAGATAACTACTGGCTACAAAACTTCAGTGTTACTAATTAACACTTTCTATACATTTGTATTCTAAGTAATCTAAAAACAATCATCATCAAATGTTCTAAAACCTAACAAACTTTTAATGTCTTAAATCTGACATAAGAACCGTTGAGGTTAGATAAATAATTAAAACATCTTAAAATAATTTAAGAAAATATTATTTATAGTTTCGAAGACAAGTTAGACATCAGTGGATAAACGTTGAAGCACAAAAATAGTCGTTAGGGTTTAAGAATGACCATCGGAAGGTGATCTAACCATCAGTGGATAATCTTCTATGTCAGGGAATAATTAGTCATCAGGGGATAAGCTAGTCATCAGGGGATAAACTACCCGTCAGGGGACATCTCACCCATCAGGGGATGTTTCCTCAGCCATCGAGGATAGCCTTGTTCATCGCCAAACTCGTCGGATGACAACTTGTTCGGTGCCGAACTCCTCGGTGGCTAGTTTGTTCAACGCCAAACTCCATAAGTCAGTGCCAAACTCAGTTGGCTATCGTCAAACTTTTCGGGAACTAACATCTTTAGTCATCAGAGACTAACAACATTTCCTTCATTGGAGACTAAGAAATTCCTTTATCGAAGACTAAGAAAATCTCTTCGTCAGAGACTAACAACAAACCATCGGAGACTAAGTTAGACTTGTCTCAGATACAGTGGTGTCTTCCTCACTCCTTCATGGGTGGTGTTCTCAACCATAACCATACATAGGTCAACTCTCGTTATCCTCACAGTAATATATAACATCTCTTGTGGTCTACCAGCTCTTATAGACACTGTTTAGGCTTCAAGACTCAGGTTAACAAAGGCTCAAGCAAGGTGTTTTAACTACGGATGAAAAGGAATATTTGGAATTTAATGATTTTCAATATTCCTTACACTCATCTTGGATAGCCTTTTGAAATAAAAAGACATTAACTCCAGGTGTTGAAAGCATGCATTAAATCATACTTTTGGAAATGAATGAACAAGGTGTTTATGGCATGCATAACAGAACAAAAGTACAAGAAATAGAGCAAGACTTTAATGTAATGCTCTTACCTTCTTGGCTGTAAAGAAGAAGTTAAAACTCTTGGGTTGTTCTTTGAAAAGGATAGTTGCTCTGAAAGTGAACCTGGATTTTGGTGGTACACTGTATAGAAAATTTATGAAAGTGGGGCTAGGGTTGTACCCAATTGATATATATATATATATATATATATCTCATTTTCTGAGCAACAAGGCTGTTGGATTGTTTGAGATTTGATCTCAGTCGTTGGCCGAAAAAGGAAATGACAAACTTTAGAAAGAAGTGATTGGTTTGAAAAGGCGGTGTTACGGCTGTTTAATAGTCAGTCGGTCATCTATCCTAGCCCACTCTAGTGTATTGTTAAAGATGATATGTACTTGACGGGTCACGTGCACAGCTCTAAAATACATTAATTACCACTTGTTCCATAGCAGTCTTTGGTTAAAAGGGAGTACTGGAGCTCACATCAGTTGACACTCCGGTGCTTCCGTCCAAGTGAAAACATACATATACACAAGATAAAACTTGAATAAAATGATCTTTTAAATACTTGTGCTCAAAATACATTTAAAACCTTTTGGACATCACCTTGCCATTGGATTCTCATTTAAGGTATGAATTTCATCATTCATACAAAAAAGAGAAATTAAACCTTCATGCATAAATAAATAAACGCATTACTCATATCACAAAACTCATTTGAATTTTCGAGTTCTCACATCCTCCCCTCCTTAAAAGAAGTTTCGTCCTCGAAACTTAGCTAACAAATAAATGAGGGTATTTGTCAATCATAGCATTCTCAAGCTCCCAAGTAGCTTCCTCCACACTGTGATTCCTCCATAACACTTTTACAGAAGGAATTTCTTTATTCCTAAGAATTTTAACCTGTCGATCTAAAATCTGAACATGGACCTCTTCATAATTTAAATCTGGTTGTAACTATATTGGTTGATAGTCTATTATTCCTCTGTGGTCGGCTTTGTGAGGACGTATCATTGATATGTGAAATACATCATGTATGTGGCCTAAAACTGGTGGTAGTGCCAATTGATAGGCCACTTCACCGATCTTTCTCAACACCTCGAATGGTCCCACGTAGCGTGGATTCAGCTTCCCCTTCTTGCCAAAATGCATTACACCCTTCCAGGGTGACACTTTTAATAGTGCATAACTCTCGATTTCCAAGGTTTGATCCTTCCTATGTTGATCAACATGTTGTTTCTGTCAGTCTTGAGCTGCCTTCATTCTCATTCTGATCACTTTAATTGCTTCCTCAGTCTGTTGGATTATCTCCGGTCCAACTAGCTTCCTTTCCCCTACTTCATTCCAATAAAGTGGAGTTCTGCACTTTCGACCATACAATGCTTCAAATGGTGCCATTCCGATGCTGGCATGATAGCTATTATTGTATGCGAATTCGATCAATGGCAGATGGTTGTCCCAACGACCTTTAAAATTGAGAATGCAAGCTCGTAACATATCTTCTAGTGTTTGAATTGTGCGTTCAGATTGACCATCGGTCTGGGGGTGATAGGCTGTGCTCATGTCTAGTCTTGTTCCCATATATTCTTAGAAATTCTTCCAGAATCTTGAGGTAAACCTCGGATCTCGATCGGAAACAATGGAGACTGGCACTCCATGTCAACTTACAATTTCTTTAACATATAACTTCACCATTTGATCCATCTTGTATGTGTACTTGATAGCCAAAAAGTGTGTCGATTTGGTCAATCTATCGACTATGACCCAAATGGCGTTCATCCCTCCAAGCGTGGTAGGTAATCCAACTACGAAGTCCATAGTGATAAATTCCCACTTATACTTGGGAATTTCCAATGGTTGAAGCAATCCACTTGGTTTTTGATGTTCCGCTTTAACCCTTTGGCATGTTAAAGCATCTACTCACTCAATCAGCTATCTCTCTCTTCATGTTGGGCCACCAAAAGTTTTGTTTCAAGTTTTGGTACATCTTTGTGCCTCCAGGATGAATAGAGAACTTTGAATTGTGGGCTTCATGCAGAAGTTCTTGCCTCAATTCAGTTTTTGCAGGAATCCACACTCGACCTCCATATTTCAACAATCCATCATTATGAATGCGACATTTGCCTTTCTCTCCCTTAATTAGTCTGTCCATTTCTTCACAATGCTCTTCTTGCGTGACTTTAATGAGGCAGTGAAATTGAGGTTGAGCCCAAATTTCTTACTCCATATCTATCTTTTGAGCGGTGGTAAGTGTATGAAGCTATAGACACTCGAATTCGTTTCTGACATCTTCTTGGGTGGTCATCACATCCAGTCTTTCACGATGGCTGAGCGTGTCAGCGACTACATTCGCCTTTTCAGGGTGGTAGTTGATAGAGCAGTCGTAGTCCTGAATCAACTCTAACCAATGCCTTTGTCGCATGTTGAGTTCTTTTTACGTGAATATATACTTCAGACTTTTGTGGTCAGTATATATCTCACACTTCTAACCGTAAAGGTGGTGCCTCCAAATCTTCAACGCAAAAACAATAGCTGCCAATTCTATGTCGTGCATAGGGTATCTCTTTTCATAATCTTTTAATTGTCTTGAGGCATAGGCGATCACCTTGCCATGCTGCATCAGTACTGCCCCAAGTCCTTATTTTGATGCATCACTGTAAATAACGAATTCACCATTGTCATCTTGTAACATCAGAATAGGGGCTGTAGTTAACCTTGTCTTCAATTCCTGGAAACTCTTCTCACAATCAGAAGTCCAAACAAATTTTGAAATCTTTCTCGACAAATTCGTCAAGGGTACAACTAGTTTCAAGAAGTCTTTAACAAACCTTCGGTAGTAGCCTACCAAACCTAAGAAACTCCTGACTTCAGTTGGACTCATTGGCCGAGGCCATTTTGTGACTGCTTCAATCTTATTGGGGTCCACTGCAATACCGTTTTCGTTGATCACATGACCAAGAAACTTCACTTCCTTCAGCCAAAATTCACATTTGGAGAATTTGGCAAATAATTGTTCTCTCCTTAGAATGTCTAGCGTCATCCTTAGGTGCTCCTCATGCTCTTTCACCATCTTTGAATAAATGAGAATATCGTCAATGAAAACGATGATAAACTTGTCCAAGAATGGTTTGAAGACACGATTCATCAAATCCATGAAAGCTGCTGGTGTGTTTGTCAATCGAAATGGCATCACTAAGAACTCGTAGTGGCCATAATGAGTTCGGAATGTCGTCTTCAGTATGTCCTCCTCTTTGATCTTCAATTGGTGGTATCCTGAGCGAAGATCAATTTTGAAGAAGTACTTTCCTCCTTTGAGTTGATC
The DNA here is from genome assembly GCA_014636745.2 of Centella asiatica. Classification (NCBI taxonomy): domain Eukaryota; kingdom Viridiplantae; phylum Streptophyta; class Magnoliopsida; order Apiales; family Apiaceae; genus Centella; species Centella asiatica. The sequence goes on from CM025788.1 coordinate 28,367,140, forward strand.
AAAGAGAACGTCCATCCTTGGCAGGGGGTACCTATTCTTGGTTGTGACCTTGTTTAGTTCTTGATAATCAATGTAGAGACTCATCGATCCATCCTTCTTTTGAACAAATAGTACTGGTGCACCCTAGGGTGAAACGCTTGGTCTGATCAATCCTCGATCTAAGAGTTCCTGTAACTGTACCATCAGCTCCTTCAATTCGGATGGTGCCATACGGTATGAGGCTTTGGAGATTGGCACGGTACCAGGAATCATATTGATTTCAAAATCCACTTCTTTGTTCGGGGGTCGACTAGGCAAACTTTCTGGAAATATGTCTGCAAACTCCCTTACCACAAGGACATCTTCGATCTTTGATCCATTGGATTAATTGGGGTTAATTGGCTTGCAATTAGGTTTTAGTTAGGTTCTACTTTTATATTTTTAATAAGTAAGTTTGTTGGAATAAAGATGTCGTGGCCGAGGAATGGATCAGGGGATGCCGAGAAACGAACGTCAGGGGAAGTCGTGTTATGCGTCAGGGGATTTTCCTGCGTGTCAGGGGATGGTATGACGTCATCAAGCGGATAGCTAACGCATTGGAGACTACGACTAACGTCATCAGAGACTAACTTAACCCGTCGAAGACTAATTTCATTTAATACATCAGAGACTAATTATCCTCCGACAGACATCAGCTTGGAAGAAGAGGAGAGGGTTACACAAGATCGGTGGATTACGTGGTTGATTATTAAGTGGGTTGGGTGGCAACGGTTGATTAAGGTCGAATGCATGTAAGACACTAATCGCTTTGTATGTTACCAGCTGTCAAAATATTACATTGAGCAGCCGTCTTACCATCTTAACTGACCAATCATTTTATATCAAAGCATAATCGTAGCCTATTATAAATACCTCATTTGAAATGAATTCTAAACTCCTTTCTAAAATTTCTCTCCTAGAACCCCTCTTTCACGTATCATCTTCATAAATTTCCAAGTCTTTCTCTCAGAAAATTATTCTCATACAAGTTTTAAATTTCTCCCTAAAAGACGAAGAGGTAAGAACCTAGTACTCTACTCAGTTTCTTTCGTACATAGCATCAAAGATTTATTAACCATGTATGCTAAGTTTTCAAGAAGGAATAAAACTTTAAAGGACTATATTGTTTTGCATTTTCATGTTTATGAGGCATCCTAGGTTGAGTTTGTCCATGTTAGGCCTTCCATCGAAACGAAGACAAGCTCTATGTTAGTCTCTGATGAGATAATTCTAGTCTCTGATGAGTTAATGTTAGTCTCTGATGAGTTAATGTTAGTCTCTGACGAGATAATCTTAGTCTCTGATGAAGGAAGTTTAAATTAGTCTCTGATGATGTCATCCTTAGTCTCCGACAGACTAAGTTTAGTCCCTGATGACGTCATCCATAGTCCCTGATAGCTAAAGATATTAGTCCCCAAGGAGTTTGGCAATAGCCAACTGAGTTTGGTGCTGAACAAATGATCCACTGATGAAGTTCAGTGATGACTTACTAAGTTTGGCGATGAACAAATCATCCCCTATCAGCCAAGAGAGTTCGGCGATAGTCAAAGTTATCACCCGACGAGCTTGGCGGTGATAATGTTATTCCTTGATGGGTAAGTCATCCCCTGATGACTATTCCCTGATGAGTGAATGATACCCTGACGGGTGAGACATCCCCTGATGGGTAGTTTACCCACTGATGTCCAGTCATCCACTGACGTGGAAGATTTTTCCCCTGAGGCACAGTCTGTCTTCAAAGCTATTAAACATTATTTTCTTAAATTATTTGATAATGTTTTTCCTTCAACCTCAACGGTTCGTATGTCAGATTTGAAACATTAAAAGTTTAAAGACATCACATATGCATTTTCTTTCATAATTCTTATTAAGGTATTAAAATGTTATATGCATGTTTTACAGAAACTTTCACTCACGAGTAAATTGAATTTGATTTTTTGTGCAAAGGACCGAGGCAAGTATATTCTCACTCTTATGCTTATTTCAGTTAAGCGCATGATCAATTGATTCGACATGCGTACAAGGTTATGACTTTTATGTTTAAATTTCCTTGTGAATCGGAATGCTATGCTTTAATTTCCACTAGCATGATATGAATGAAAGTGCATGGATATAACAGAGCTTTGATTTATCAGTTATTTTTCAATTTTATATTTGTGCTAATGATTAAGGATGATATGTCCCTTAAATGGGTTATGCCACATGGTTGGCTAGAGGAAAGGAAAGGTGCTGATTTGTTCTTCACCTGACCTAGAGCAATTATAAGTGACTACGTATGTTCACACAAGGAGGGATCATGCGGTCACAGTTAGGCCAGTTGTGTTCCTTATGGTCAGCAGATTTAACGGGTTTAGCCCGTGATGGATATTTTTGAGAAAGTTGTACACAGGTGAATACCTGCCTTTCTTCAAGGAGGATCACACGTTGTTTATCATCAGTGATCCTAAAGATTCTTCAAAGATTTCTGAGGTATTAGTATTGTGTCACTGAGCCTTATAAACAGAATTGAACTCCCATCAACATTCTAGATTTGTTTATATACTTGCTGAGCGTAAATCGCTCATTCTTGTTGAACTTGATGTCTGACAAGGGAAAAGCAAAGATGATCGGCTATTAAGTTTTGCTAACCCTATTGAGTGCTGATAAGGAAGGAAGAAAAGAAGATGTTTTGGAAGAGTGATGTTTTGTATTATAATATAGAGATAGAATAGCTTCAGCTGAAAATGTAATATTTTGGGTTGTAATAACTCTTTACTAATTCCTTTTATTAGTATTTATGTATGAATGGATGTGAAGTTATCTTTTTCTTTCTCTTGACGAAGCCCAGGTCCAGTAAGGGATTTTGGGGTTGTCACACTTCCTTGCAATGGCATCAGATGATTGCTCCTTCCACTTCCTCTTTCCACTACTGATCAGACTGTTGTTGTTGTTGCTCCCTTCTTCCTTCTTTACGCTCATACCACCAAAGTTCTGGTGGTTTCCCCTATCGTTTCCCTTCCTCCTGTCTCCCTTCTTGTTTTCCCAATTGTAATCATGCACCGTCTTGTTGCTCAATTCCATGATTCTTGCTTTCTCCACAACCACATCAAAGGTCTCTAATTGGAAAATTGCTACTTGCCTCAGAATCCAAGAGTTCAACCCTTGTTCAAATCTTCGGGCCTTTCTCCCTTCATCGCTCACTTGGTGAGGAGCATACCTCATCAGCTCATAATAAATGTCCTTAAAAGAATGATACTAATTATATGGATTCAAATATATGATTTGAATATGAGATCATATAATTATGTTATATAACATTATTCTTAAATGTCCTTAGTTGAGTATTATTGTTAGTGGGACAACAATAATACATTGAGACTAGTATGTGGATTGACTGATGACCACATCTCATTGGTCATAAATATATACGAGATATATTAAGTTGATGCATAGGTACATGTTAGAGAACAGTGTACTGGATAAACCCACCATGAGAATTCTACATGAAGCGTTATGCTATGTGTCATAAGTAATTCTCATGGTGACAATAATGTAATGGTCCTTTGACCTGAAGTCATGACATTTCTACATAAGGAGTTATGTGTTTTGACATTGCCAAAAGTCACCTTTAACCGAGTGGACGATAAAGGTGATTGTTGGATGCATCATGAGTTATGTGAGAAATGAGAATGATGTAGATGGAATTTAACCCTCCTATAAATTAGGGGTGATATCTATAGGCCTCTTGATTGAGTGATAAATGCATGAACATGCTCAAATAGAGATTTGTTTCATATAGTCTACTCATTGATCAAGAAAACTGAGATTAAATTGTGAAGAGGATGACACATTCATGCCTTGAATTTAATCTTAGATATTAAGGTTAAAAGGATTAAATTACATTGAAACATTGGTCACGAAAAGGTTGCGTTGAATCAATGACTTTATTATTACTTAAGTAACAATGATGTATTACTAGATGCCACTCACTGTTTATAATTTTATAATATGATTTAAAATTATTGTCAACGTAATAATAACTTACAGGGTTGCACACTAAGAACATTCGTTAAGGAGATATAATTTAAATGTCGGTGGTTTTAATATATCAATAAGATTGATTTTATTTAAATCATGGCTTTAAATTATATATATATATATATATATATATATATATATATTAAGTGAGACTTGATTAAAATATATAATAAATATAAAATTCAGATTTTATTCTCCTAATTAGATTAGGGTTTGAGATTACTCTATACACAACTATATATAAGATATATCAGCTATTCTCTCTTACTTACGCTTTCTAAAAAATCTTAGCCACTCATAAGAGAGAGACTAGAGTTAAAGGAGAGAGAGAGAGATTCAACAACTAGTACTGCAATTCTCCTTGTTTCCGATTGTAAGACAGTTCGTGGAGTGTTCGTGTGGATACCGTAGAGGTGCCGTCTAGTTGGATTACGTTAAAGATTCGAAGACGATCAACACCCTCATCAAAGATTCGGATTCTGCAATTTTAATTGGTAAAATCTTATACCATCTGTATTAAATTGTTTAATATGGATCCTTGGGTTAGAGTTTAATTTTTTTTTCCGCTGCGTTTTATTTGTCGAAACCCCAACACATTTATCAGCAGAATTTTCTCTAGTAGCCAAGTTATCCTCTACTGTAGAATATCCGCTGGTGAATACTTTATCCACCGAGGGACAAAATCATCCTTTGTCTCGCTGCTTTAGGATTTATCTTCTGATTATCCACTGATTAATATTTTACATTGTCAAAGGATAAATCTATTGTCCTATCTATTATCCATTGATGAACTGTTGTCCCAGTAGCCTAGAACTTGTAGAAGGTGGGGGGGGGGGGGGGGGTTGAATACAAGTTCTTGAAATCTTTTCAAATTCCTGTTCTTCAAAGTATTACTACTTGAGGAAATTAAAGAACAAGAACAAGAATAAATTTTATAAACAATTGCTTTTATTGATTAACAATTGATTACAAATTCTAATAATCACAAATTGATTGTCAGCTTCGATTTCTGTACTGAATATATACAAATCTATATAATCATACAGCTTCTAACACAACTCTGTAAAATTAATTACAACTTCCAAATCTGAATTGTAATTTAGCTTCTAATCCTATTCAACATAGTAATAGCTATAAATTTCTTAATTACTACTCTGGTATATTTCTAACCAGCTTCGTCTTCAATTACTCTTCAATGTCCATGTCGAAGATAACTTCTAATTCAAATAGAACTCTGTACTACATTAGAGAGTAACTTTACTTTAGTCTTTGACTGCTTCAACTTTAGTCTCTGATCAACTGTTTAGTCTCCGACAGCTTAAGCTTAGTCTCCGATGCTTTAATCTTAGTCTCTGATGGTTTAATCTTAGTCTCTAATGACTTAAAATTAGTCTCCGATGCTTACATTTAGTCTCTGATGACTTACACTTAGTCTCTGACGACTTAAGATTAGTCTCTGACACTTTAAGCTGTAGTCTCTGATAAGCTTTTGCCTTAGTCTCTGATAGACTAAACATAATCTCTGACTTGTTGAACTCTCTAATGCAGTTCTAGTAGTCTCTTATAATACACATCAACTTACTCTCATATAAAAATAAATTACATGAATCAGAGAGTAAACTACCAGCTACAAAAATTCAAATGCTATAAATTAGCACTAACTGTACATTTGTATATCTAAGTATTCTAGGTACAATCATCATCAAATGTTATAAAACCTACCAATCTCCCCCTATTTATGATTATCAAAGTGATAAACATAAATCAAGGTTGATGATGATGTCAAAACTCAAAAATTACAAGAATAACTTAGAATCAAAAAAATTTAAAGAATATTGTTTTCCCAGTAAGATGGCCTAGAACTTGTAGAAGGGGGGTTGA
>CM025788.1:28374677-28406387 GCA_014636745.2 Centella asiatica
CTATCAGAGACTATCTTAGTCCCCGATAGTTAATACTATCAGAGACTCACTAGTCCCCGATAGTAAATCCTATCGGAGACTACCTTAGTCCCTGGTAGTAAACCCTATCGGAGACTAATCTTCTTCTAGTCTCTTACGAGTGAACAGATCAGAGATTAGGGCAATCTCCAATCGAGGGTAAACTGGTAGTTACCCATCCGTAAGAATTGCAAACGTTTCCAACAAATTGATAAAACAAATTTCAAACATCTTTGCAATCACAATCACTCAGAGCTCTGAAATTATTTTCTCTCTGATAATACTCTGCAATTTAACCCTCTTTTAAGTTTCTTCCAAAGTTCACAGATCTCTTGCAATGGCCGTTAAAACAGTTGCTTTCAAGTTTGGAGACTTTGATTTCATTAAGACCAACCATGCAAGGGTGGCTGATAAGAATGTCTTTGAAGCCCAGTACCACCCCTTCGTGGATTTTCTTCAAAACTCTACACTAACTTACGCCATTTATGAAGCTCCCGTCCAAGCCGCTGAGGTCATCAAGGCTATTTGGTCCACTGCTACCATACAAGGTGCAAAAACTGACTCACCTATGGTAAATTTCAGGTATACAAACACTACGTATACTATAGATCATACCGTTGTAAATAATGCTTTACATTTACCAGTTTATGAAAACTTTGACTCCCCTGCCTCTGATGAAGAAATTCTTTCCATGTTGAAAAACTTAAATTATTCTGCTGAAATTGGGTCTGTTGGGTCTATTACACGACCCCATCTAAGGCAAGAGTGGTCACTATTCTTTGATATAATCACTAAAGCTTTTACAACAAAATGCAGTGGATATGATGCTATCACTACACTCACAGAACAAATTGTTTTTAGTGTGTTGTATGGTACACATCTAAACATTGGGCTTTTAATTCTGCAAAACTTGTTGCCAAAACTTAAAACCAGTAAAACTAAAATTTATTATGCTAGGTTTTTTATGATGATTGCTTATTATCTAATCCCTAACCTAAATATTACTGGAATGCAAGTTGTACCAACTGTTTTGCAGAGTAAAAGAATAGTCAAAGATGTGAAGAACTCTGCAAAGGTAACTGTTCCTTTATTTTTCCCTCCTATCATGAGATCTACTCTTATTGATAGGCTTTCCAATCTTTACTCTTTGCAATTTTTTGAGGATAATAAAAGCCAAAACCCTGTGAGGATAATAGAAGAACTGGTCAGAGACTAAAATGTTTTAACTGTCAGAGACTAATTTTTCTATCGGAGACTAAAAGCTTACGTCATCAGAGATTAAAGAAAAAGGAATCAGAGACTAAGCTGACGTCATCGGAGACTAAGCCTTAACGTATCAGAGACTAAATAACACTATCGGAGACTACACAAGCTGGCGTCATCAGGGACTAAAAGTCATCAGGGACTAAATGTACCAGAGACTAAAAGATACGTCAAGGACTAAAGCCGTCGGAGACTAAAAGAAGCATCAGAGACTAATTGTAAATTAATCTCTGAAAGATACAGAGTTTGAATTGAAAAAGGAATGTCTTCCACGTAAAGTAAAATATTATTGAAGACGTAGCTGGTAAGGAAACTCACCAGATATATGTTCCTATCAAAAAGGAAATATTGTATTTGATTCGAATAAGGAAGCTGAATTTTATTCAGAATAGGAACTGAGTTAATTATAATTCAGTAGATATAGAAGCTGTAATTAAGTTTACAGAGAATTGTAACTTCGAAGCTGTATAGGTTTTTCATTGTTTACATCTTTTCCTATACAGAATAGAAAAGAAGCTGATGATCACATTATTGTGATTGTTAGGATTTGTATTCAATTGTAAATCAATAAAGCAATTGTTTATAAATAGATTTGTGTTCTTGTTCTTTTTATTCCGCAAGAAAAATTTAGTTTCTTTAAGAACAAGTAATTGAAGAATTTTCAAAGAACTTGTATTCAACCCCCCTTCTACAAGTTCTCGGCATCTCACTGGGAAAACAAAGTTTAAGGACATCACATGTGCATTTTCTTTCATATTTTAACCAAGGTATTAAATTTGTCATGTGATATGCATGTTTTACAGAGTCTTTTGCTCACAAGTGATTTAAATTAGATTTAACTAAGGACTGAGGCAAGTACATATTCAGTCTGATGCTTATTTCAATTCAACACATTATCTTTTGATTCAATATGCGTACAAGGCTATGATTCATACATTTCAATTGCTTTTATGAATAAGAATGTTATGCTTTAAATTCTGCTAGCATGAGTTGAATAAATGTGCATGGATATAACTACACTCTGATTTATCAATATTCTTTAATTCTATATCCGTGGAACAAATGAGAATGATGTGTCCCTTAATTGGGATATGCCACATGGTTGGCAAGAGGAAAGTGAAAGTGCTGATTTGTTCTGTCACCGGACCTAGAGGAATTATAAGTGACTACGTATGTTCACACAAGGAGAGATCATGCGATCATAGTTAGGCCAATTGTATACCGTATGGTTAACAGATCCAACGGGTTTAGCCCCCGACAGATATTTTGAGAAAGATATGTGCAGTGTATACCTGTCTTTCTTCGAGGAGGGTTACACATTGTTTATCATCAGTGATCCTCAAAGTTCTTCATAGATTTTTGAGGCATTGGTATTGTTTCACTGAGCCCCACAAATAGAATTGAATCTCCATTGATATTCCAGATTTGTTTCCCTATTTTGTTTATATACTTGTTGAGCGTAAATCACTCATTCTTGTTGAACTCAATGTCTTGTAGGGCATGGTATGAAGGTCGAACCCTCTGACAAGGGGAAAGCAAAGATGATTGGCTACTGAGTTTTGTCGACCCCTTTGGGTGGCCGCTAAGGAAGGAAGGAATATGTTTTGAAGTTGTTATGTTATGGGTTATATTATAGAGATAGCTTAGCTTCCGCTAGAATTGTACTATTTTGGGTTGTAATAACTCGTTACTATTTTGCTTTAAACCCTATTTATATTATGAATGGACATGGCGTTATTTTATTTCTCTTTTGACGAAGCCCTAGTTCGGTAAGGAAGTTTTGGGGACATCACAACCTTAAGCCATTTTTACAATTTTAGATGAATGAAAATGAAGAGGTGATGTACCTCTATGATCCTCCTCTTTTGAAATAAATGACACTTGTTTTAATTTTTTTTCATGATCAAGTTGTAACTCTTCCTACATTATTCTTTCTTTTGCTTTAATTGCATTCATTGAGGACAATGCATGACTTAGGTGTGGGGGGAGTATTTCACTATTTAATTTTGTCTTTATTAATTAATTTTGTCTTTACTAACTAGATTGTTTAGTTTTAATTATTTGTTATTTAAAATTTAAAAAAATTAGAAAAAACAAAAAGTAAAAATTGCTTGTACTTGGTAAAAAGGAAAAAAGAAATTAAGTTCTATTTTGTCTAAAAAGTTTTGTAAGATTAGCATTTCATTTTAAATGACCTTATACAGAGACATACATATCTTAATTTTGAACTAATAACTCATTTTATCTGATTTTAGGCTTTCGACACATGAGTATTCTAATTCTTTCACTAATCGTCTTTTGTCACTTATCCACATAGTAAGGTCTTAATGTACGTAATTGACCCAAATTTTCTTGTGACTTAGTATTCTGTTTGCGTCAGGAGCTATTGAGGAATTGTTTTGGAGAAACCATTTTGCAGTATTTCATTGAATGTATTTCATTATTCACTTGTAAGTATATATGTTAGAGATAAATGATGATGATGATTATTATGTAATAAATTGGGCAACTGTAAATACTTGAGGTATTGTATAAACCTTAAGATTAGCACAAGTTTTGCATCCACTTATAATAATCTTATTAATCAGTGGATGGTCAATCTCTTCACAAGACAAGTCAGAAAACAGAAACATTCAAAGGACTTGACAAAGTGAAGAAGAATGTCTGATGTTACTTGTAAACAGTCAAATTATTTCGCACATCAGAAATTCTAAACAAAGTTACGTTGATTAAGTTCCATCAGGGGGAACCCATCAGGGGGAACTCATCAAGGGAACCCATCAGGGGGAACCCATCAGGGGAACCCATCAGGGGAACCCATCAGGAGGAATTGATTAGGGGAACCCATTAGGGGGAACTCATTAGGGGAACCCATCAGGAGGAACTCATCAGGGGAACCCATCAGGGGGAACTCATTAGGGAAACCCATCAGGGGGAACTCATCAGGGAAACCTGTCAGGGTATGATGAAGGCAGATCAACCCGTCAGGGAAACACTTTAGGACATGTCAGTGTCAGGCCAACCCATCAGGGTAACCCGTCAGGGGGAATGGCCAACATGGCATCAGTGGAAGCCATCAGTGTGTACCATCGGTCATAACCATCAGGATCAAGAAGCACTGAGTGAAAACTCAAGTGAAAGTTGAAGCCCTGATCCAGTCAATAAGCATCAGGGGATTCAGAAGCACAGATCAAAATCCATCAAGGCTGGTAGTCAGTGGATCATTATGGCAGCATGCACCCGTCATCAGTACTTACACAAAAATCAACGTAACGTGTTACAGGAACAAGAAATATCAACTGGAAAGATATTTCTTGAAGTTTTTTTTTTTATCCAATGAGAACTCTCTCGCATTAAATGCACACAGATCAGGGGAAGAAAAAGTAGCAACAAAGCATGCAACAGTCTGACACATAGAGCTACGATGTGACATTCTTGCGACTAAGTTGAGAGAAGCAGCACGTCTCAAGCACATGATTTCAACCACTGATTCGACATATAAGCAAAGGGGTTCTCATTACAAAAAAAAAAGTGATTGAATCTATCCAATAGATCAAACAAACATAGAAGCACACAACACTAGGAAGCTCTGTAATATATTTCTTGAGAGATTTATTTTTCAGAGAAAAGTTTTCGTAGCTAGTGAGTGTGAGAAGCTGTGAATTTTATTTACAGAATTTGTAGCTGTAAATCACATTTGTGATTATACAGATTTTCAAAAAAACCCTAAGTTTTAATATAACTATTTTAACTTGAATCTGTGTGTTCATATTACATAGTTTTTCTGATCTGTGCAGCTGTTTCCGGTAACTCCTTTTAAAAGATAAAAAGAGCGAAAAGTTTGTAGTATTTGTATTCATCCCCCCTCCCCCCTTCTACAAACACTTGAGCCTATTTTGCATCAACAGAGGTTCTTATGCTCTTCACACAAAAAAAAAACAAAGAAAAAAAATCGAAGGAAAAAAAATAGAAGAAGAAGAAAAAGAAACGAAAAGAGCAAAAACTCAAAAGAAGAAATAAGGATGGTTACTTATGATTCAGTTTTTTTTATTTATATCATTTGTAAATTTGGTATTCTTGTGGACTCCATAATTAATCTGATCGGTGCTCTTTTAAGTTGAAGATATGTAGAATGATTTATAAGGAATGAGGGTATAATTTTTCTTAAAAAGATAAAATGGCTAAACTAGTGTGGGTGGTACTTTGAGTCGATACATATACACTTTCATATACAGACTACTTATAGATTGATGGCCTAGTTTTAGAATAATTCGAGTTAGTCTTTTAATATTTTGTTATGTATGCATACATTTCTTTTTGAGAATTAGTTTCTTAGTACTTGATCATTAAAAATGAATCGTTAATAATATTTAAATTTTTTTTACATGGTTTAACTTGTTTTCAAATTTTCTGTATTAATTGTGAGTTAAATTTTAAAGAAAAAAATTAGCCATTTTTTTTCATGAATTTTGTGGGTATATTCACTACAAACCCTCACGAGACACAACTCGTCCAGTATGCGTAACATAGAGATTTAACGGGTTGTTGCACATGTTAAGTACAACTGTTTTCCTAGGAAAATGGAGTAGTTTGTTGTTTATTTTCTTTTCATTTTTTTTATTTTACTCGAGGACAAGCAAAAGATAAATGTGGGGGAATTTGATAAGTCCGTAATTTATCTATTTTTACCACCTTAATTATCCTCAATTTATTATTATTATTAGATTATTTATTATTTTTATTTTATTTTGCAGAAAAATGATTAACAAAATAGTTATGTGAAAATAAGACTTGTCAAGTTACATTTTGAAAAATTGAAAACTCTTTCGAGAATGAACCTAGCAAGTTGAAGAAATTTCAACTACTTGAAGTGATAAAGTGATAGAGATTTGATGATATCAAAAGAGTTCAAGAGATGGAGTTGGAAGAAATTAAATACATTTCAAGTGATAAAATTTAGAGTTTTCATATTTTAGGAATGTATCTAGTTAGGCCTATAAATACTTGTATAATTAGAGGCTAAGGAGAGTTTTTTTTAGTTTTGATTTTTATAGTTCAAGTTTACATTTTTCTATTCGTTTTTCTACATTCCTCCTTCAGTTGTCTATACATTATTTTTCTTATTGCTTCTATTCAATTACCAATTGTTCCATATTTGTAGACACTTAATTACGAAGTCAATAATATTTTTATTCTTCATAATTACATCTTCTATTGCAGTCTTATATTTCAATATACATCACAATAATTTTCTACTTAGTTATAACTGTTTTTTCTAATTATAATTTATTTATATTTAAGTTAGTTTAAATTATTCCATTTAAAATATTCATATCATATTTATTGTTTTATTTATATTAGGATTAATTACACAATCTCCTCAATCATTATGTCTCTATTTCGCCTGAGTTAATTATCAAGAATATTAAAATTTTCTAATTTAAGTGGATCGACCTATACGAACATTGATACTACAAGGATCTGTACAATTGTATAAATTATACACATCACTAGTCATACCGGATCCCAACTTATACAGGTTCTGAAATGGGATAATTATGGGTCGCACGTGAAAAGAATGAATAATGTCTAACAACATAGAAATTTTTTATTGTAATGTCAGACCTGTGTCAGACATTAACACGGATCAGGTGTGTCTCACATATGCGTCAACCAAACATTATTAATTTTAACATTACTAAAATAACCCCATTGAAATTAAATTCATTAATTTGATCTTACTAATTTTAAATGTACTAAAATTAGTCTCACATATTCAACTATTTTCTTTGTAATGTGTTGAACAAAAACTCTTATTACATAATAAGTTAAAATTACTAAAATACTATAATCATCGCCACATCATTATCATCTTTATCATAATCACCTTTGTTTTGTAATCTTACTATTTCTTAAATGAAAATTTCTAAAATTACAAAAATCAAATCCAACTTATTCAATTCCATACGAAATAAGAAGAAAAAATTCCAAATCTAAGTTTATTTTAAAGCCAACATCGTTTAAACAAAACAGATTAAGAGGTGCCACTATAGTTGCATCACGCTATCACCGTCATATCGTTGTCACTTTCATCATCCCGACGAGATTCACGCCGACAAGTCAATGAGAAATATAGATAGAAACAAAAAGAGAATAAAAATAAAAGAAGAAAGAAGAACAAAATTAAAGAAATATAGAGAATCATCATGAGGGGAGATCGGAGGTGGAAGAGAAAGACCGATGGCGATCCAAGAAGAAGAGGCCGGGAGAGGGATTGAAAGGGAGAGAGAGAAGGGGAGGGATATAGGAGAAAGCGGGAGAGAGAGATGGAAGGTGGAAGAGAAAGAGACGGGAGGCGAAGGGGGAAGAGAGATAAACTAGAGATATAGATAAAATGGGATGCGAGAATAATAAAATGTTAGTAATGTGTTGATGAGAAATAAGTTTGACATGATGTACCCACCCAACATTATCCCTTCTGAAATTATCAGCTGGGAACGGACTCGGATCATCCGACTGTTTGAGGTGGTTGTTGCCATTTATCTCGTCCCATGAAAATAAGAATAAGCTTTTACAAATCAATGTAACTAAAAACAGAAAAAAGGAGCTTTTACAAATAAGTAAATACGAAGTAAATAAAATGATATAGTACGATAGTAAGTAAAAACAGAATCCCAAGATTATAATCTGCGAACACAACCTAAATATCCTTTACACAGACTATAGACAACAGCTAAGAAGGAACACCAGAAATGGTGAATAATTTACTTAGCCTTGAGCAGAGATACAATTAGTCCAGTATCCTACTTAATTCACACTTCAGTAAGTTACACAGTTCTTTCCGAACTTTACAACTATGTAACTAAAAAAAATGTAACAGAGATAGGAATCTGTAATCCAACTACGGGAAATAATTAGCTTCCAACAGGAAATAAATATTATATATATATATATATATACATATACATATATATATATATACATATACATATATACATATACATATATATATATACATACATACATATATATATATATATATATATATATATATATATATATATATATATATGGAAGCAGAAGGTTCGTAAAGAATGAAATGGAATCGGGATGAGGGTCTGAAAAACATGTGAACTGAAAATACAGCAAGACAGAATGACTGATGGCTCCGAGAAAGTTCAAGGCAAAGGCATTGGTGGTTTCCACTTGTTGAATTCCACCAAGTCTCTATTGACTACAGTTCCATTGTGCAGCCAGAACGTTTCAGTCGACTGATGGAATTGCATTACTTTCCTCTGAAGTTCCCAGAGAATTCCATTTAACGCTGAGCAGAGTTTTGACTCGGGAGAATACACCCATAAGCACCTCACTTTTCTACCCCGAGCTATCATCTCCTCTATCTCTTTGTCTGAGATTCAAACAGAATTGATCAGCCAATCATAATGTCATCATATTGTAGTAAAACGGTCTGAAAACCAGTTCCATAGTCTGACCTGGTATTGATTCCAAGTACTCCAGAAGTTGACGATCTATTCTAGTGGATGGCCATTTGATTGAAATCTGAGTGTAATCAACAACATTCTGGAAAGGTAACTCTACTTGATCTGACAAGACGACTGGTACACACTCCTGTATGAGTTAAGGAGTTACACATTGGTTATATATGTATGTGACACACTGGTTGAAAAAGTGAACAATATACATATGTCACAGAAACACACCCACACACACACGCGCGCGCCCATAGTGAGAAAGAGAGAGAGACCACAAAAAATGATTCGTAAAACCGAAGAGTCCAAGATGACTCGCCACGAGGAGCCAGGCAGAACTTTGCATTGCGGAGGTGTTCAAAATAATCTTTCTTCTTCAGTTTGTCAGGGCCACTGAATTTCAATTCTGGAGATTCCAACTGTTTCAAGATGCATAAAATTTCAAAGCATCAATATAATACTCCCTCATTTCCATAAAAAGAGTTATATTTTCAAATAAAATTTATTTCAAAAAAAGAGTTACATTTGCATAATTATTACATTATAATATTATATTTTCTGAAATTTATCATGATAATTTTCTTATCCTATCATTAATTGAATATTAAAAACAAATTTCATGAAAAAAAATTATTATACAAACATGTAATTATCAATAAAAAAATTATTATACGAACCTGTAATTATTAATTAAACATGTAATATTAATATTTATTACTATATACTAATTGACAAACCATATTTTAACAACAAAACCGACTATGTTAAGTCAATATTATTGTTTCATATTCCTATTGTTGCTAAAAGTAATTTTAATTGAGTCAAACCCAACTTTGAATAGGTTTATGCTTTTGTGTTAAGAACGAATACTATTTAGTTTTAACTTTCAATGCGTTAATAGTTAAAAAAATAATACCTTATACATATAATTACATATATAAGAATATTAAATGAAAAATCTAACAAATTAGAAATTACCTTAATCTTACCTAAGAAAACAAAATACCACCAAACAAAAAAGACAACTAAAAAAGTGAAAACAATAAAAGTTGTATATCTATAACATATAAAAGAATTACAAGTAACAAAATATTAAATAAATATGTTTTATCTGACATAAGTTAAAATATATATAATGTATACATATAAAATACACACACAGGCATATATATACATATATATACACACATATATATAATACAAATATATTAATTTCTTAATATTATTCAAAAGAAATTAATAAAAATAACAAAACAACCCGTGCATATGACTTGGAGACTAGTCAGTCAAAAACTCATGTAACTCTTTTTGTAAAACGGATGGAGTAATAAATAGATGAAGACATTGTGTATCTGTTCTATAAAACTACTCCTAATGGGAAGATTCTAGACATGCTTAAACCTAATAACTTCAAACCATAGTATTTCGCATTTAAATAGGAGATGCAAGGGTAATCTATAATCAGTGGTTGAGCAAATCGAGTAACATTTATCATGTTCCTTCTCTATTTTCCCCCTACTATAAATTGCAAAGCTTGTCACTTGGATGATAATTACTTCTAGCTAACCCCCCATTTTTTTATTCATTTAATAGTTTGAAAGTTTGGTATGATTCTGTTTGGACTAAAAAAGGGGCTTTGGTCACCCAGACTTTAAAATGAAAAAATATTACTACTAAAAAGCCCAGAAAATTAAAGCCAGCTCCCAAAGATTTGAACTTGAGTAGGACCCTAAACCATAAAAGAGTTGTGGGGTGGAGTGGGGGCAGGTGGGGGGGCGGGGGTGGGCCCATGGACCTTATCTGAGAACTGCTTTGAAAGATCTATCAATTGAAGTCGACCAAGTTTTCCTTGTGCTCGACCTAAGAAGTTTGCTAAATACTTCCTCTCTGATAGAGGCAATGGCTCCACCAGTCTTGCTCCATGAATAGTCATCCCATCATCAACATTTCCAGGAATGATTATGTCTTTCCATGTATTAAAAGCACTTGTATCTCTCTTATCTGTTCGATCCCCCTGCATTGCACACAAAATACACCTCAATTGAAAATCTGGAATTCAAGAAAGCCTGATAGATTCCTATAGTTCAGAGGCCCAAATAACAGTTGATAGCTTATTACTCGAAGTCTCCACAGGTGCTGAATGCTTGTCCAGCACATGAATAGCTTTTATAATACTATCAGCTAAAATGTTCACAGAATATAACTTATTTTACTCTTTTGACTCCTTTCTGTGGAGGAGAAATTGATGTGTCCCACATTCCCCCTATCGTGGCAAGATCTCCAGTACAGCCTGGTGCCAGATACAAATTACCACATAGCCCACCCAGGTGAATAACAAATGATTAAAATCAGGTGTTTGCTTGGTGTAAGCAACCTAGTTTGGAAAATGGAAGCAATTAGATAATTAGATCTAGTGAATAATTATTGAAAATACCTAGAACGGAAGATTTTAATGTTGATTTGTTTAGAGATATCACAATATATTTGTACAAAATTAAATCAAAGGATCTTTTCCCATCCCATATGAAGATAAAGTGCATTAACAGCTTTGTGTTTTTGAAAGTACAAATCCTAGTAAGCAGATGGAAGGAATACTGGGAGTATACAGGCTTGTATAGTTATACTACACACTTTTTAAGCAAATGAAAATGTTGCTAGAGTTAACATGATCTCACACATACCCCACAACAGTTATTGCAAAATACACAGATGAAAATCGGGTTGTTAAACGTGTCTACCTCAGGAGTGAGAATTATTGAACGATTCAAATATGCTGCCCATGATTTGAACAAGTGAGCCCCTGCACCGCTGCGATTGAATGAAGATTAATGTGCATTTCTTCATCACGAATAGAACATACTTCTAGTCAAACAAAACAAATGTACACATAAATATACAAAAATAAAATATAAATAAATGCTTTTGGACACAATCTTCAATTTGATCAGAAATAAAACAGGTCGGCAAGCATTCTTCAACATGTAGGAGTTACTCAGAACCAATGTCAATGATATCAGATTTATGATTCCGCTAAAAAAAGCATATGCATCTGGCCTTTCAGGATTTCCTTTAAGATAGAATCATGTAAATGTTCAAACATACCATAACATAATAAGACGCAACCCCACGTATAATGAGAAAAATATCATCCACTATCCATCGGATACTTGTAAGTTTAATCCATCAGACATCTAGGATTTGTTTCAGTCAGCAATTGCAGGTGTACATAGATTTATGATGATACTAATATCAAGTATCAAGTGATGATTAATCAATTCAAACTAAAAATCATACCTTGGAAACACAAATATGTGGTTTCGGCCACCGGATAATCTGAAATAGGGCATTTGGCTTAAGACCTGAAACCAAAAGGTATGAAAATGATTACAATTTATCTTCATCATTTAGGAAATATGCAAGGCCAAGGGCCTTTTTGAAATTAATTAAACTTAGGCTTGCCTCCCATTAGTAAAATTAGAGGATAGATGAATAAGGGATCACAAGGAATGTCAATTTGGTGCACTCTGTTTTAGTGTGTATTTAACAGATTAAGTCACTAATGGAATATATAAACAGTAGGAACATGAAATACAATGTGACTTCATCTATGTAAATAAACTTGTCCTGGCCTATATTAGATCTCTTGATGCAATCAAAACTGCAGGAAGGTTCAGAAAGTTTATAAACGGAGGGCTAAGTCAATTTTTTTTTTTTTTTTTTGGCTAAATATGTTAAGTCAATTTCTGCAGCTGGTAATTAATGAAGGAAGTTGGAAAGACTCTTTCCAGAATTTTGTGTCATGTAGTCTTCCTAAGTTGGTCTGTCAAATGGTCAGTCATACAGCATTTATTATGTGTGCTGGAAGCCTCTTTGCTGTCCAAAAAATATATGTATCTGATCATTTTAAGGGCAGAGTCAAAAAGTTTCTCAGATAATTTTAGATGTGTGAGGCATCTTTCCTTAGGTGCGAGGCCTAGTTTATACTTCTCTTCTTTTTTATCATCATTTCCCAAAGTTGTTCTCTTTTTCAATGACCAGTCCTGTCCAGATTTGAAACATCATCACATCTGTCCAGAAACATTATATAATTTAGGGTGCTGTGATATGATCCTACATCATCTCTACTTGTATCCAAGTCACATATATAATCATAACTACAGATACTCCAAACTCTGAAGATCAGCACTATATCATGGTTATCAATTGTTTAGCACTATATCACGGTTATCAATTCTTCACTTCTTTATCAATTGTTTATCACTGATTATGCATTTCAGTATTTGGCATACCATGGTTATGTGTTTGATTGCTACATTACTAAATATTACAATAACAAATTCCGTGTTAATTTATTTGTTGGATTCGAAACACTCAGTCTGGCCTGAAGCACTCTATTTTCCTGTTTTTCACTGACACCCAAATCTTTGATATATGCACCCTGAATTAAAAAATAACAAATGGAAAGTATTGTCCTACCATATTTCCAATTTTACAAATTTCCGCTCATAATCATTGATAAAATCCCTGCATTACAAAATATAATATCATTATTGACATTTGAAAGTCAAATTATTTTCCAACCCAAATCTAAGATATTTTTATTTAATTTTTCCAAAAGCAATTATGAGTTCCAAAAATATTGAAACACACTGCTAATTTAAAATTTTAATTTAAAAAAGAAATCGAATCATGAATTTTATGAAAATTAAAAGATGATATTTTATATTGTAATGTGGAGCACTCTATAACTTTAGGGAAACAAATCCCAAACTCAATATTAGACTCCAGGACAATCATAAAAATTTTATGACATGAACACGGTATGTGAATTGTTCAGTGTTGCTGTCATATCAAGTCTATTGGCCTGCGGCCATTTATAATCTAATTGTCATCAGAAGTTTAAGTAGCGCTATTTCAGTAATCTACCTCTATACTGTGCCGTCATTGAGCTGTCGGAGGATGTTAGGGGCTGTAGCACCATTTTTAGTGTCATACTCCAATGGAGACTCTAAAGTTGCATTTGGTTTGAATAGAATGGAATGATACAGGAAAGGAATGGATGACTAAGAAGAAATAAAGAGGTAAAAGAGAAGGATGAAAAAATTATAAGGGGAATATGGGAATGAAAAGATCGATGGATTGTGTGTAAAATTTTGATTAAGATGTAATGGGTAAACTCCATGTAGGAGGGTGAAATTAGAATTACGCATAATTTTGTGGCAAGGAATAAAGTAAGGAATGAGTCTTACACATAAATGATCTTACAGATAGTGTAAAATTGGTTCTACTCTCATGTCATTTCGTTCCATCAAAGTATCAAACCAAATGCACCATAAGTATTTCTTCCTCTAATTCTTTTCCAAACCCATCTCTACCTCCCTCCTGCCAATTCCTTCATAAACTTCTCCCCTCTCTTTATGATTCTATTCCTTTATCAACTTATCATTACTGTTTTATCATGTGCTTGGTTACTTCAATTGTTCTGCATGTGGATTTTGAGAAGTTCATGATGTAGAAAACATCTCAAGCCAACACAAATGCACATATATAGCATATAGCATCATAATACTAAATTTGATTTAGCTCTCTTAGTTTTTTTTAGCATTTTAATGTGTATTACCTTCACATAGGTCTGATTGATCTCCTTATCATTCAAACCACCAGACATACGAACGCATTTAACATAAGTTGGCACAAAGAACAGATCTGCTTCTTCCTTTTTCCTTGTTCGGAATCTTGATTGCAGAAGTAATTTGTGAATTTTAACCTGTGTTCCACATCAAAACATAGGGCCAAACCCAAATGAAGACCAATATAACATTGACATGAAGTAATATTACAACTGCAGAGCTTAGTCCAACTTTTCATCTTAATTTCAAAATGTACAACCAAAACTGGGAGATCCTTTATCATTCCATCATAAGACAAAATATATGCACTTCAGTGTTTAAAACAATATGCTTATTACTAATCTTTTTCAGAGTTTTTCTTTTCAACACATGTGCATGCGGGTTTGTATCTGAAAACATTCATTGCCTCAATCCACTCTAAAGCTGATTTCAAGAAAAACCATATTCAGTATCTTCACTTGTCACCTTTACACCTATCAAAGGAATCAGCTAATTCTTGAATTACCATACTAACTGTAGTCTGGCTAAGAATCATTTTTACATGTATATCAGCATATCTTTTGCCTTTTCCGTATGGCTTACTGGGATATTTAAATTATTACACTTACTACTGCAAGAAATAATAGTTTAAAGAAAGTAGTTGAAAGCTCAAGTCGCATAGAGATTTTTGAATTGGTATTACACTGGGAACAACATTAAGTGATTCATCTTGAAACACACAAAGGGGACAATGCAAAAATATCATTACTAAACTATCGATTTGATAAATTTAACTAGTCCCTTCCGGTGGTCCGAAACCACTACCGTGAAAGACGAAAGGCTGTGACCCAAAATAAAAAGTGCAGGGCAACATAAAATATACGCGTAAGACTGTTTGGAAGTGCTTATTGGTGCAACTTATAGTTTCTTTAGTAGAAGAAGCACCAAATTCAAGTGTTGGAATAGTTTATTACAAAATAAGCAACAAACGGTGTACAAATCTTTTAAGCATGATGGAATAAGCTAGGGCAGAAGTGCTTCTTTTAAGCACTTATTCTATCTAACATCTTATTCAAAATTTACACATACAATAAGCACTTATTTCCCAAACATAACTACTTATTATATAAATAAGTTGGTTTAAAATAAGCTATGCAAAACACACCTATCCACTTATTTAAATATGCTGAGCTTAAAAATAAACACTTATTTTAAATAAGTACTTACTAAATAAGCTGTGCCAAAAGGTGTTATAGTCAAGTTTTGATTTCCCACAGCTTACTTAAACTTAAAAGGAGTTCGGCTGATTAAGTATAACAAACCACATCAACCAATACCCACTGAACGTATGTTTTTATATTTGTGCACTTCCATTAACTACCAGTTTACACATGCCCAAGTTAAAGACCATAACTCAATGTAACTAGCACAACCCATCTGAAATTAAGTAAAGAAGTTCATAAAAATTTAAAACCCAATAAATTCAATTACAGAAAGTTTCGTTAAAGTTGAATTACAAAAGTATTTGTATCAGCAGCTTAGTCATATACAATCCCAAAACTATGTAATTTTAGGATTCTTCACATACATTACTTGTCTGACAAAAAATGAGTTCAATTAAAAATGATTAGCATATACACTTTCTAGAATCGAAAACCACAATTGGCTGATTACAACAATAAAAATTAAGCACCTCAGAAAATGAAAATTACCTGAGTGCCCCACTGGCCTTTAACACAAGTTTCTGCAGAAATCTTACCATCTCGCCCGTGCAGCAGTTGATGAAGACCATCAATTTCGTGCTCATCATAGACATAGATCTTGAGGGAGAGGTAAGACCCATATCCTCTGTTGGGCCAATTAATGGAACTTCCGCCACCATCACCGAAGCGTACCACGTCGTCTGCAGATCTGTAAAGTCCATTGGAGGAAGAGAACGAACAGTAGAGAGAAGAATGATCCAGAAGTCTGGTGATGAAGAAGGTGAGGCATACCAGGGCTAGGGCTCCAATCTGGTGAGTGCGGGTGCAGTTTGGGCTATTGTGATGTGCACCGAAGAGTCTGTTGTTCTTGCTGTTGCTATTGCCGTATATGCTTCCCATTTCTTCAGTAACAGGTCTGACGCAGTAGGATGCAGAAGAAGAGAAGTTTATAACCCGAAATTTCCCATGAAGCCGAATTAATTTTTCTTGTTTGCCTTTTCTCTTCTTTTTTTTTTATTTTAATATTAAGAAACCTAACAACTATTACAATCCTATAACGAGGGAGTAGATTTGAACTTTAATTTACTATTTACAGAAAATATGAGTTTTATAATTAGAGGTAAATTAAAGAAAATATAAATTTTAACATTAGAGCAAGTGCTCAGTATCGTCCCATAAACTTTCAAAACATTGACAATTACGGTTTAAAATCCTACCCTCTCGCACTTCTTCAAAAATTAAAAATATATTTTTAAAATAACAGTAAAATTAGAAATGTATTTCTAAAATAACAATTTAAAAAAATTATATTCCAAATATATTTATATTAGTAGTTGTAGTTATGATAAAAATCATTAAATAGTAAACTAATTAGAGTAGTAAAGTTAGTTGGGGTGATGTAATAATAAAATGACATTTAACAAATTTTATAATTTTTTATAGTTTAAACATAGAACTGTATCTCTATATTTGGAACAACCAAAAAATATATATCTTAAATTTTAGTATGGATGGAATATATCTCTGCACACGATATATATGCAATGTTATAAAAATTAGTAGGCGGAATAAGGCGATTAAGTCATCTTCTAGCGTCTAGAAATAGTAATTGAGCTTTAGGCAGATATTTATGTGGGTTCTAAGTGGTCACTTTAATAAAAAAAATTCTATTTTTATTTCTTAGTTCAACTTTTCATATCATTTAAAGATTTAAACAAAAATCACATAATAACTTTTAAATTTAAAACAATTATAATTTTAAAAAACATACTAAAAGTAGTGAAATTTTCAATAAAATATAAAACTATAATTCTTTTAAACTATACTTTAAAAATCTTAGTATATGCATTATTTAAACATTTAAAATCCAAAATTTTAAGATATTTTGTGTTTTTATAAAAAAAAAAAAAACTAAAATCTTTTAATTATTTAAAGTAAAAGAAATAAAATAAAAAATATTGCCGCCTAGTATCACCTAAGAGCGCCTAAACCCGCCTAGGGGCTACAACGTTTTCATCCCGACTTACTCATATTTCCACGATATATCACCCAATTCTGTTTAGACATCCGCCTTTCCTGTTTTTTACAACAGTGACTATACTTATATATTATTATTATATAATAGGACATTTATAAGATGGCGCACGCCCATAAATATACTTAAAGCTCAATTAATTAAAACTTTTAAGTGTAATTATTTTTCAGCCAATTAAACTTATTATCTGAAAAATTACTATATACTAAAAAAAATTCAAAAAATAATTTATAACAAATCTAAAGCAATCTAATAAATGTAACTATTGTTAATATGAATATTAACATTGATTTTGATATTATTCAACTATAAATTTGGTACTTTTTTGTAGATAATAATTTTAATTTTTATACATAATAACTTTATAGTTAGTAATTTTAATATAATAAATAATAATTTAAATTGAACTGAAAACTTTGTAAAACTGGACAGTAAATAATTTTTAAAACAAGCGTCGATCGATAATAAACCCTATTATTATAAGATTAATTAGTCATACATTTCATTGTACTTTTATATTATATGTGTATTCATATGTACATTAAGTTAGACTTATATTACATAAATAAAATTAAGAGATCAATTAGTCGTAGGTTTAATTAGGTTTTAAATATATTTTTTTTAGTAAAATACTAACGGTACATAATTGTAACAATTTAATTTTTAAAATTCAATTTATTGGCTTATTTTCTGGAAGTAGACTTTCTAAACACCCACTTGCAAATAGACTTTCAAAACACCCACTTGTAATTTATTGGCTTATTTCGAGGAAGTTACACAACACCTAAGTATTATTTTCAATTATCAACTTATATTCATCGTCAATAGCCGCTTTCCAAAATGATGCATCTAAAGATGACATCGCTTCTTTATACATTCTTAGTTCACCTTCTAATAAAAATGTATAGAAATCTTCTCCTAAATTATATCATATACTGCCTCTTTTATTTCTCTTAAGTTCAATTTGAGATTTTTGTTCAATTTCTTTATTAAAAGGTGGTAAAATATCACTAGTTTCTTTAGGTTGATTAGTAATTTTAGTTTTAAAAGAAAATATATTTTCAAAGTACGTGGCATCTTTTTCTTTGATGAAAGTATTATTGGAAATTTCACTTATCTCAGATTTCATAACTAAGAATCTATTTACATTATTATTTTGAGTATATCTTATAAAAATAGCGACTATAATTTTTTGACCAAATTTCTTTCGTTTAGGTTTGGGTATGGCAATCTTAGCTAAACACCCCACACTTTTAAGAAATTCATCTTAGGAGATCTTTTCTTCCAAAGTTGAAAAAGTGTCTTATCATTATCTTTTATGGTTACTCGATTTAATATAAAACAAGCATTAAAACAGTTTCTCCCCACAAATTTTCGGGTGCTCTGAACCTTATTAATAATGCATTCCATATCTAAAAGGGTTTTATTTTTTCTCTCGGTTATATCGTTTGATTGTGGAGAATAAGGAGGTGTTTTTTGAAGAATTATTATACTGTTTTCACAAAGTTGTTCCAGTTCTTTCTCTCTATACTCTCCAACCCTATCGAACCTAAGATTTTGATTTTCTTTTCAATTTGATTCTTAACCTCATTCTTATAAATTTTAAATTTATCAAAAACTTCATCTTTTATTTTAAGAAGATAAACATAACAATATTTTGAATAATCATCAATAAAAGTCACAAAATATTTATTACCAACTCTAGTCAGAGGTCTACTGGAATCACAAACATCACTATGTATACGTTCTAAAATTTGTGAGTTACGTTGAACAAATTTTTAAAGTTTCGTTAGTTCTTTTACTAACACACATATCTCACACATACCTGAAGTTTGTGTTAGAGATAAATGATGATGATGATGATTATGTAATAAATTGTGCAACTGTAAATACTTGAGGTATTTTATAAACCTTAAGATCAACACAAGTTTTGCATCCACTGATGATAAACTTATTCATCAGTGGATAGTCAATAACTTCACAAGACAAGTCAGAAAACAGGAACATTCAAAGGACTTGACAAAGTGAAGAAGAATGTCTGATGCTACTTGTAAGCAATCAAAGTATTCCGCACATCAGAAATTTTAATCAAAGTTACGTTGATTAAGTCCCGTCAGGGGGAACCCGTTAGGGGGAACCCATCAGGGGGAACCCCTCAGGGGAACCGGTCATAGTATGACGAGGGCAGACCAATCCGTCAGTGAAACACTTCAAGACATGTCAGTGTCAGGCAAACCCATCGGGGTAACCCGTCAGGGAGAATGACCAACATGACATCAGTGGAAGCCATCAGTGTATGCCGTCAGCTATAACCATCAGGATCAAGAAGCACTGAGTATAACTCAAGTGAAGGTTGAAGCCCTGATCCAGTCAATAAGCATCAGGGGATCCAGAAGCACTGATCAAAGTCCGTCAGGGCTGGCAGTCAGTGGATCGTTGTGACAGCATACACCCGTCATCAGTTCTTACACGAAAATCAACGTAACGTGTTACAGAAGTAAGAAATATCAACTGGAAAGATATTTCTTGAAGTTTGTTCATGGTCCAATGAGAACTCTCACGCATTAAATGCACACAGATCAGGGGAAGAAAAGTAGCAACAAAGTATGCAACAGTCTGACACATAAAGTTTCGATGTGACATACTTGCAGCTAAGTTGAGAAGAGAAGCACGTCTCAAGCACGTGATTTCATCCTACTGATTTATATATAAGCAACGAAGCTCTCATTACACAAAAAGGAGAACGATTGATTGAATCTATCCAACAGATCAAACAAGTACTGAAGCACACAAACACTAGAGAAAAGCTTTGTAATAGATCTTGAGAGAGATATTTCAAACAATATTAGAAGCTAGTGAGTGTGAGAAGCTGTGAACTTTATTCACAAAATTTGTAGCTGTAAATCACATTTGTGATTATACAGATTTCCAGAAAAACCTCAAGTTTTAATATAACTATTTTAACTTGAATCTGCGTGTTTATTTCATATAGTTTTTCTGTTTGATACAACTGTTTTTCAGTAAGCCTTATAAGTTTTTAAGTACGAAAAGTTTCAGGTGTTTGTATTCATCCCCCCCTTCTACAAACACTTGTGCTTATATTGCACTAACAATTGGTATCAGAACCTCTTAGCAGATTTCACTTGCTAAACACGATCATTATCTATGGCCAATAAAGCTGGAAACAGTAAAGTCCCCATGTTGGAAAGGGGCAAATACTTCTTCTGGAGACAAAGAATGATAGTTCATCTTAGAGCTATTGATGATGAATACTTGCAGATTCTAGAAGAAGGACCTCACGTTCCCAAGAAGCTCATTCCTATAGAAGTCGTTAATGGAGTCAGTATTCCTGAAAAGCTTGTCCCAAAGACAACTGATGAAATGACGATAGAGGAAAGAGAAAAGGTGAAAAAGGATCTTAAGGTTACTGGAATCCTGTATAATGGTTTAGACGATGATATGCTGAATAGTATCATGAATCTTACCATGTCTAAATCTATATGGGATACCATACAAATCCTTTGTGATGGTACTGAGGAAGTGAGGGAAAATAAACTGCAGCTGTTGACACAACAGTATGAGTGGTTCACAATGAAAAATGGTGAAACACTTACTGAAATGTTTGACAGATTCAACAGGTTGGTAAATGACCTGAGATTATATGGGAAGGCATATGCTAACAAGGATGTGAACAGAAAGTTCATGAGAGCCCTTCCCATATCATGGGATCCTAAGACAACAGCCATCAGGGAATCCAAGGACATGAATCTTTTAGACTTGGATAGGCTTTATGGCACCCTAAAGACATATGAACTTGAGGTTCAACAAAGATCTGAAATGTCAGGGGATGCCAGAAAGCTTAAATCTGTAGCCCTGATGGCTGCCACATCCTTGTAAATAAAGAACAGAGAGAAAACACAGATACTGTAAATATTAATTCTACCTCGGAAAGTGATGAAGATGATGCTCCACAAGATGACTTTTCCCAGTTCATCGGAGTTGATTTATACTTTCGACAGAACCAGATGTCTGATACTGTACAGTTATTGAAGCAAGAGTTAGCTAGGATTACTATTCCAATCTTGATCAAAGTGTTAAAGTCACAGATCATGATTGATCAGTCAATAGATATAGAAAACCAAAAATTGTATACACATTTTTCTACAAAGTTACAAAATGTACAGCAAGTTGTCGACTCTTTGGTCACCAGCCAGACTCTACTCTGGATGAAGAAACAAGTTGACAATGTAGACCACAAGCTTGTTGATCTTTCTACTCAAATGAATAGCATGGAAACTCTGCAAAAATCCATGGCTGACACCATGAAACAAGTTCTTTAAGTCACATCCCAACTCTCAACTCCCACTGATGATGCTATCAAAAAGGGGGAGAAATCAACCAAGCAGTCGTCAGGGGATGTTGCTGAGAAAACAAGTCAACCATTAGGGGATGTGACTACTTCTGTTCTTGCTCCAAAACCCAAGGACAAAGGCAAAGGCATCCTGATTGAGGAACCCAAGAAGATATCCAACACTCAATCAGAGCCTAAGCTACTTGGAGACGCCATGAAGATAGCCCACTTTCCAACACCTGTTGAAGTTATAATTGATGGGAAAATGGAGCGGGTCTACCCTCAAGATAAAAAGTTAGTAGAAGCTGATGCAATCTTTGCACAACAACTTCAAGAAGAAGAAGAGAGGGAAATGGCAAAGGAACAGGAGGAAGAAATAAAGAAGAAGAAGAATGTCAGGCCCAGGACCTCTAGGAGACCTCAGACAAGAAGATTACAGAACCCGAAAAGTGCATCAGGGGATAAAAATCAAGATAAAACTGAAGACCCTGATGTCACTACAAAGAAGTCATCTGAAGCCAAGGACAAAGCACCTTCTCCTGTTACCAAAGAATATGGTCCACCCACTCTAGCTGAATTTCTCAAAGAAGAAAGGCGTAAAAACCTGACATTTATGTTCTCCATAAAAAGCATAGATGTCAGGTTCAACAATAGAAGGGATTAGCTAATAACAGTTCAACTAAAGAGTGGGTCAGAATTCAATGTAACAATGGACTGGTTCAGGAGAATGGATGCTGAGCAATTAGGATTGGTCCTAAATCTGATTCCAAGGTCCTCGCAGGCTAACAAAGACTTAAGGGGGATAATCGACAGTCTGAGGAGAGCCATCAACAATGAAAGGAGCTTGCCCACAGCATTGGAAAGTCCACTGAAATTATTCTATAGATCCACTGATGGGCAGGAGAAAAGTATAAGGATCAAAGAAGTTGATGGCCTAAACCTGGAGGAAGCGATGCATGTTCTGAATCAAATTGCAAATCATAAGAACGAACATGTCATCAAATTCAGAGTCCTGCTGATTCAGAGAGTACTGAAAGAGATCGAAGAAACCAGAGCTAATGATGGGAACACTGCAGTAAGGGATGTGCCACCAGTAAAGGGATTCAAAGTCTATCCTAAAATGATCACAAGCCCCATGGGAGTTCAATTCAAAAATAAAAAGGGGGAGATCATTACCTTTTACTGGTCACAATTTGCTGCAGCCAACATTCAAGAAATCAAGACAGTCCTTGAAGCTTTAGAAACAAGCAGCAATGTCAACATAGTCAATTTCAGAAAACTTCTTCAAAAGGAGCTGGAGCAACTGGAGGCAGGTGGAGAAGACAACAGACTAATGATTCCTGATCAAAACCCAGATCAAAGAAGACAAGGCCTTGGAAGTGACTCCCAACCGATTGAATCAAGTCATCCATTGCCCTTTGTCTCAGCTAAAAGGAAAAGGGATTTTGATATCTAAATACAACATTCTTTTTGTAATAGATGTAGGTTATACTTGTACAGAAATTCTTTTGTTAATTCATTCAAAATTCTTTCATGTATTTAGTATTGGTTTTGACATCATCATCAGTGCATCTAGGGATTTATGGTTATCAAATTGATAAATATAAATAGAGGGAGATTGTTAGAGATAAATGATGATGATGATTATGTAATAAATTGTGCAACTGTAAATACTTGAGGTATTTTATAAACCTTAAGATCAGCACAAGTTTTGCACCCATTGATGATACACTTATTCATCAGTGGATGGTTAATAACTTCACAAGGCAAGTCAGCAAACAGAAACATTCAAAGGACTTGACAAAGTGAAGAAGAATGTCTGATGCTACTTGTAAACAGTCAAAGTATTCCGCACATCAGAAATTCTAATCAAAGTTACGTTGATTAAGTTCCATCAGGGGGAACCTATCAGGGGGAAGCCATCAGGGGAACCCATCAGGGGGAACTCATCAGGGGGAACTCATCAGGGGGAATTCATCAGGGTATGACGAAGGCAGACCAACCCGTCAGGGAAACACTTCAAGACATGTCAGTGTCAGACCAACCCATCAGGGTAACCCGTCAGGGGAAATGACCAACATGACATCAGTGGAAGCCATCAGTGTATGCCGTCAGTCATAACCATCAAGATCAAGAAGCACTGAGTAAAACTCAAATGAAGGTTGAAGCCCTGATCTAGTCAATAAGCATCAGGGGATCCAGAAGCACTGATCAAAGTCCGTCAGGGCTGGCAGTCAGTGGATCGTTGTGACAGCATGCACCCATCATCAGTTCTTACACGAAAATCAACGTAACGTGTTACAGAAGCAAGAAATATCAACTGGAAAGATATTTCTTGAAGTTTGTTTTTGATCCAATGAGAACCCTCACGCATTAAATACACACAAATCAGGGGAAGAAAAGTAGCAACAAAGCATGTAGCGGTCTGACACATAAAGTTTCGATGTGACATACTTGCGGCTAAGTTGAGAAGAGCAGCACGTCTCAAGCACGTGATTTCAACTCACTGATTTATAATATAAGCAACAGAGCTCTCATTACAAAAATACGGTGATTGAATCTATCCAACAGATCAAACAAATGCTGAAGCACACAAACACTAGAGAGAAGCTTTGTAATAGATCGTGAGAGAGATATTTCAAAGAAAGTTAGAAGCTAGTGAGTGTGAGAAGTTGTGAACCTTATTCACAGAATTTGTAGCTGTAAATCACATTTGTGATTATACAGATTTCCAGAAAACCCTAAGTTTTAATATAACTATTTTAACTTGAATCTGTGTGTTTATTTCTCATAGTTGTTCTGTTTGTTTGAACTGTTTCCAGTAATCACTTTTAAGTTTAAAAGAGTGAAAAGATTCAGGTGTTTGCATTCATCCCCCCCCCCCCTCCCCCTCTTCTACAAACACTTGTGCTTTTATTGCACTAACAGAAAGCTGTTTTGACATCCATCTGCCAGATTTCATAGTCATGAAAAGCTTTAATAGCAAGTAAGATCTTGATGGATTTAACCATGGCTACTGGAGAAAAAGTTTCATCATAGTCAACACCTTGAACTTGTTTGAAACCTTTTGCTACCAATCGCCCTTTATAGGTTTGTACATTACCATCCATGTCAATTTTCTTCTTGAAAACCCACTTGCACCCAATTGGTTTTACCCCTTCACGTGGGTCAACCAAAGTCCATACTTGGTTGGCATACATGGAGTTCATCTCAGATTTCATGGCTTCAAGCCATTTCTCAGACTGAGTCCGTTCATAGCTTCTTGATAGGAAGTAGGCTCATCATCATCTATGAGCATTACTTCGCCACTTTGAGTGATAAGATATCCAAAATATCTTTAAGGCTCATGGCGTGTCCTACCAAATCTACGAGGAGCTTGTGTTACTTAAGCAGGTTCAGTTTCCACAACAACTTGTGACTCCTGCTCATGTTCCATCTCAGGTTCATTGGTATTTTGTGGTTCTCGAATTTCTTCGAGTTCTACATGCCTCCCACTATTTTCTTTAGAGAAAAATTCTCTTTCTAGGAAAAACCCAGTGCGAGCAACAAACACTTTGTTCTCTGAAGGTTTGTAGAAATAATACCCTTTTGTTTCTTTAGGGTATCCCACAAAATTACACTTATTAGATTTAGGTCCGAGCTTGTCAGAAGCTAGACACTTTACATACGCTTCGCTTCCCCAAATCTTCATAAAAGACATACTAGGACGTTTCCCAGTCCACATCTCATATGGTGTCTTTTGAACCGTCTTTGTAGGAACACGGTTAAGTATCAAAGCAGCAGTTTCTAGGGCGTGACTCCAGAAACTTATTGGAAGATCTGCATGACTCATCATGGATCGTACCATGTCTAACAAGGTACGATTCCTCCTTTGTTTTCCCAGTGAGATGCCGAGAACTTGTAGAAGGGGGGTTGAATACAAGTTCTTTGAAAATTCTTCGATTACTTGTTCTTAAAGAAACTAAATTTTTCTTGCGGAGTAAAAAGAACAAGAACACAAATCTATTTATAAACAATTGCTTTATTAATTTACAATTGATTACAAATTCTAACAATCAATTTGATCGTCAGCTTCTCCTCATTCTAAACTGTATAGTAAAGATACAAAACACTGAAAACCTATACAGCTTCGAATTACAATTCTCTGTAAACTCAATTACAGCTTCTAAAAACTAAGTTACCAAAAACCTAGTTTCCTAATTCAAATCAAATACAAACTTTCCAATTAAAAGGATCCTAACAAGTTTCCTTGTCAGCTACGTCTTCATTCAGGTCTACGTGTGCATGGAAGACTTTCCTTCTTTGATTTGAACTCTAACTCTATCAGTGATTAAGTCCTCGACTAGTCTCCGATGGCTTCTTCAACTAGTCCCCCATCACTTCGAGTAATCTCCGATGCTTTGGCTTTAGTCGTTGGTGACGTCAGCTTTTAATCTCCGAGGTATTATGTTAGTAGTTGATGACGTCAGCATTAGTCTCTGACTCTTTAGTTCCAATCCCCGATGACGTAAGCTTTAATCTCCGATGACCAATCCTTCAATCTCTGATGAACAAAACTTTAATCTCTGATGAAGGATTCTTCAATCTCCGATGGGCAAAGTCCAATCTCTGATGAACAGAAACTTAGTCTCTGGTGGACTTTTCCCTTAGTCTCCGACAAGCCAAATTCAATCTCCGAAGGACTAATAAATTTCAAACAACTTGTTGAACAACCTCAACAAGTATTCCAGCAGTACATACAAATGAAATAAATCTATCTCTTTATTATAATGACTAATTTACAAACAAGAGATATTACTGCTAGATACAATACTAAAGTGTTACAAACCAACACTTTTCTGTACATTTGTATTCCTAAGTATTCTAAGAACAATCATCATCAAATGTTTATAAAACCTAACAATGTCCCCCTGATTATGAATATCAGAATGATAAGCATAATTCCAAGGTTGATGATGATGTCAAAACTAATCTATTACAAATACTTAGTAAAAGAATAAAGAATGATAAAGATTACAAATGTACCTGAACTTTAGATCTTTGATCTATCATTCAGCTTCTCTCCCCCTGGATAATTTACCCAGCTTCTCCAAGGTTTAAACAAACCTGGCTACACTGAATAGTACATTCAGCTACTCCAGGAATAACTCTGGCTACCCAAGACTATGTCTGGCTTCAATAATTTTCATCTCAACTTTCTTTTACACATCAGCTCCTGCTTTTCTCAATTCTTCCTTTCTCCTCCTATTATCCATTAACTCATTCCACCTTCTTGTCAGTAATTTCTTTACCACAACCTCTGAAGGTTTTTCAATATCTTTCAAGTATTGAATGTAACATTCAAGGGTTTCTACACTTGTGCTGTTTACATCCCTGTTGTAGTTAAAGAAATTTCTCACTCCATGAAAAGTTTCATACCAAAATCCAAGAGGTTCTGGAGCTTCACTGAATTCTGTAGCTTCTGGTTTGACATGCAAGGCATGAAGAATTTGTACTTTAAAATCCTTGTTCAAATCAGAAGTACTAGGCACCACACTCATCAACCACTCCAAATCTTCTCTTCTCTGCTCTTCCAAGACTGGCTTTGTGATCTTGACAGTATCTCCATCTTTAAAGAAAATATGTAGCAACTCATTGTCACCTTGACCCTTGATTAAGTCAATATGTCTTGTCATCTTTTTCAACACCTTGAGGATTTCCTCTATGCTAGCCATTCCAACTTTACCAGTTTTTTTCTTTGAAGTTTGTGGTTTGGAAGGTCCACTTGTAGATACTAGTTCAGTTGAAATAGGTGTTGAAGATTTTGGTGCAGTAGGCTTCCTTGAAGAAATGGGTTGTGGCTTAAGAATATCAGGTACAAGGATTAAGGCAGTTTCCTTGAATTGAGACTTCCTTGCAGCTTTCTTAGCCTCAGCCTCTGCTATCTCCTTATTTCTCCTCCTTGTTTCTGCAACTTTTTGTGCAGGAATCTTCTTTGCCACTTGTTTTGTCCTTGGATTCTTTTTCTTCTTGGCTTCCTCCTTTTCTCTCTCCTTGGCTAAGGCCTCTTGCTCCTCCTTGTCAAATTTTTCTTGAAGTGCTTGAGCAACTAAGAAGTCAGATTCCACTAGCCTTGGATCTTGAGGAGCTACTAGAACTACTCCCCCTTCAACTGGAAGCTCAACAGGTCTGAAGACTCTCCCTGTTCTTATAGCATCTCCCATTAACCTAGGCTGTGCTGGTTGACTTTCTGGTTCTTTGACCATCACACCTTTGCCTTTGTCTCTGGAAGTGCTTGGGCCTGCTTCAGTTTGTTGGGTAGAAGAAGGAGTTTGCAGTGGAGTTTGAGTTCGCTGCTGTGAAGTTTGGATTGGAGCTGGAAGTGGAATTGGTTGATTGAAAAGTCTGGACTCAAGACGATCTTGTGCTGCCTTGAGTTCAGCATATGTATATGTAGGCTGTTGTAATTGTTGTTGTGGTAATGTTGGAACACTCTCCCCCTTTTTGATATCATCATCTTTGGAGGTGGAGGAGGTGGCCATTTGGGGTAGACACTTCATCAATAATTGTTCCAGGTTGTCTTGTTTCTGGATAAGGACATCAACTTTGGCTTCCAGTGCTTTAATCTTTTTGTCATTGTTGACCTTATCCTGGATCATTAAGTCTATTTCCTTGACAATCCTTCTGGGCAAGTGACCTTCATAGCTTCCCCTTATTTTCTCTGTCTCAGTCCCCATCTGTTTCAGATTTTCGTTCATTGCATCCTGTATACCAGTAGCCAAGAAATGATGAAACTTGGCATTCTTTCTGTCCACCTTAGTTATTTCTTCGACCATTTCTCTTGGAGTAGGGACAGCTGCTGTGGACCCTATGTTGGTCACATAGTCCTGTCTGTAGAGAGCAGCTGCATCCTCCAGAGTGTTGACAAAGCTTGCATCAAGCCATTCATCAACATTACTGGCTTCTTCAGGTTCCTCCTCAGGTGCAGGTGCACTCTCCATCCTTACTTTTAAGGCAGAGATATTATCTTGCCTCTGTTGAAGATTTAACAGTTCTTCATAGGCAGCATTGGACATCTCTGAAATGACTTGCAAATTTGCAGCCACTGCACTGGAGCTTCCTCCAACTTCTCTTGTTGATGTAGAGGAAGTTGGAGCTTCTGTTTGGATTTGAGTGGAGGGAGCCATAGGTTTGAAGAACTCACCTGTAGAAAATTTCTCTCTTTTCTTTTGTTCAAGGATCTCATCCTTGCTCACACCCTCTCCTTTTTCCTGGGATTGGGCACTCAGCTTCTCAGTCTCTCCTTTTTCCAAGCTCTCTAAGGCTTGACTCTCTTTTTGTATGTCCTCTCCTTTTTCCAGGTTAGGAGCCTGACTCTCACTAGTTATTCTCTCAACCTCACTCATATGGATGTGTGCACTCTGTCCTACAAAAGGAGGGGTTAGAGAAGTAGTGTCTTCATGGAGGGGGGTTACCCTTAAAATGGAAATTGGTTGGGTGTCCTCCATGGAAGTGGTAGGAGAACTAGCTGTACTTGTACTTTGAACAAGTGGTTCTTGTGGGCTATTTCCTGAA
This sequence comes from Centella asiatica, assembly GCA_014636745.2. Taxonomy (NCBI): domain Eukaryota; kingdom Viridiplantae; phylum Streptophyta; class Magnoliopsida; order Apiales; family Apiaceae; genus Centella; species Centella asiatica. Next base: position 28,404,200 of record CM025788.1, read on the forward strand.
GAATGAACTTGGACAGTTTGAAGCATTGTTCTAGTCTCTTGAGATTGACTAGTTTCTGTCCAAGCCATTAAGAGTGTTGGCTCCTCTTGAGAAAGTTCAAGAGGATCAGAGATTATATTTTTAGAAGAATCAAGTGGAGGGGAAACAGGAGAATAATGGACAGTAGGGAGTGTTGGATGTTCCTCAAGGGCAGAAGTTTGAGGAACATCAATAGATGACTCTGTGTGTGCACTCCTTGTGTCACTCTTTTCTTGTATTTGATCTCTCTCAGTTTTTTCTTGTGCAGACTCTGTAACAGATGTCCCTGGTTGAGGACTTTCTTCAATGTCAATGTCCTTTTGGGAGGACATTGACAGTTTACTGTCTTTCATTATAACCTCCATGGCCTTTTGGGAGGCTATGGATTCTCTTTGTCTAAGGGTGACAAATCTCTTCTTTCTCTGAGGTGCCACCTCAGCTTCTTGTTCTCCCTCAGCCTCACTAGCACCCTCTGTTGATTTTCTTTTTATTGGGAGCTTTTTGGCTGTTCTGGTATATACAACCACAGTCTGTTGAGAGACTGTGGAGGGGGCTTTGGATTGTGATTGAGAAGTTGTTGTGGGATTAGTTGGTGTTTGTGTGGTATCCCCAAAGAATTGCAAAGAATATGTGGATGGAAGAGTGTAAATGAGAGAGTTTCTCATGACAGTAGGATAAAATAGAGGTACGTTTACCTTTGCCTCATACTTCTTCAAATCACTAACTACTCTTTTAGTCTGCAAAACTGTAGGCACAACTTGCATACTAGCAATATTAAGGTTAGGTATTAAGTGATTTGCAATCATCATTAAAAACCTAGCATAATAAATTTTAGTTTTGTTGCCAGTTTTAAGTTTTTCCATCAAATTGTGCAAAATCAAAAGCCCTAAATTAATATGCCTATTATACAACACACTATACGCAATTCGTTGTGAAATAGTGGTGATGGCATCATATCCACTGCATTTTGAAGTAAAGGATTTGGTTATAATGTCAAAGAACAATGACCACTCTGGCCTAAGATGGGGACGTGTGATTGTCCCAACAGAACTTATTTTAGTATTATAGTTTAAGTCTTTAAACATGCCTATAAGTTCTTCATCAGAGGCAGGGGGGTCATAGTTTTCCCTAATAGGTAAGTGAAGTGCATTATTAACCACGACATGATCAATAGTATAGTCAGTGTTATCATACCTGAAACTTACCTGTGGAGTATCATCACTTTCATCAGTGATTGATGCAGTGCTCCACATAGTTGATATTACTTCTGCAGCTTGGATGGGAGCTTCATAAATGGCATATTGTAGTGGAGAGTTCTTTAGGAAATCCACAAAGGGGTAGTATTTTGCTTCGAAATCATATTTGTCTGTCACTCCTGCATGGTTGGTCTTGATAAAGTCAAAGTCTCCAAACTTGAAGCAAACTGTCTTGGCCGCCATTGAAGAGATCTGTAAACTTAGTGAAGAAAACTCAAGGAGATGTTAGAATTTGCAGAGTACTTGAGAGAGAAATCAAATTTCAGATTTTGATTACTTGTGATTACAAACGTGTTTGGAATTTCTTTTATTAAAGTATACGAAATGTTTGCTATTCAAGGATCATGGGTAACTACCAATTTACCCTTTTTCAGAGATTGCCCTAATCTCTGATTGACCCGAGTGATAAGAGATTGACCCGATTAGTCTCCAATGAAGTAATTACTCATCGGGGACTAATGTAATCTCCGATGATGTAAATGTACTCATCGGGGATTAGGGTAATCTCCGATGAAATAACTCATCGGGGACTAATGTAATCTCCGATGAAGTAACTCATTGGGGACTAATGTAATCTCCGATGATGTAAATGTACTCATCGGGGATTAATGTAATCTCCGATGATATAAATGTACTCATCGGGGATTAGGGTCAATCTCCGATGTTGTAATTTTGATTAGTCAGGGACTAACCATTTTACTCATCAGAGATCAAATAACCATTTTCCAACAACCATATTGATGATTATTAGCTACATTTTTCTATTTTATCAAATTTAAAACAGCTTCTTTTTCCAGAATTAATTTTCCTAGCTTCATGCAACTGTTAAACAACTTGAAAGTTTAAAACTTAATTTTTAGAACCATAATTCAACATTCCTAGTTCAGAAACTAGTCTGTTGAATGTAGATTCAT
>CM025788.1:28419332-28434884 GCA_014636745.2 Centella asiatica
CCTGTCGGAGACTAATGCTGACGTCACCAGAGACTAACATTTAGCCTATCGGAGACTAATGCTGACGTCATCAGAGACTAAGAATTCCTTCATCAGAGACTAAGAATTCCTTCATCAGAGACTAAGACTGACGTCATCAGAGGCTACAATTAGCCTGTCAGAGACTAAAGATGACGTCATCAGAGACTAAGAATTCCTTCATCAGATACTAAGAATTCTTTCATCAGAGACTAAGACTGACGTCATCAGTGACTACAATTAGCCTGTTAGAGACTAAAGATGATGTCATCAGAGACTAAGAATTCCTTCATCAGACACTAAGAATTCTTTCATTAGAGACTAAGACTGACGTTATCAGAGGCTACAATTAGCCTGTCGGAGACTAAAGATGACGTCATCAGAGACTAAGAATTCCTTCATCAGAGACTAAGAATTCTTTCATCAGAGACTAAGACTGACGTCATCAGAGACTACAATTAGCCTGTCGGAGATTAAAGATGACGTCATCAGAGACTAAGAATTCCTTCATCAGAGACTAAGAATTCTTTCATCAGAGACTAAGAATTCTAATATACGAAATTCTAAAACAATTCCAGAATCCTAAACATATCCTATACGTCCAGTATCGTATAACCCATCATCATCTTGACATCCCATCGCCGATCTTACATATCAAATATGCAGAATACCTAATAAGCATGTATCAAATATGATCAGAATACGTAATTCCAGAATATCCATACATGCAGAATATCATATATATTCAACATAAAATTCGGTAAACTTGTATCAACTGCATATATCAAATATATTGAATACAATTAAACACATAAATCCATATTAACTTCTCGCATATAGCTCTGATACCACTGTTGGGTTTCGTAGAATAAAACGCAGCGGAAAAATACGATTTAAAATAAAACAAAACGAAACCCAAACCCGAGGATCTATGCGAAACAATTTAATACAGATAGTTTAAGATTTTACCGATTAATTGTGCGGATCTGAAGCTTTGGTGAAGGTGTTGATCGTCTCCAAATCTTTAACGCAATACAACAGAACTACGTCTCTACTGTATCCACACGAACACCCACGAACCGTCTCACGATTCGTACGAGAAGAGTTACAGTACTAGTTGTATGATCTGTATCTCTCTTTTCTCTCTATATCTCTGAACTCTAGTTTCTCTCTTATGATCAATTAGGGTTCTTAGAATACGTGAAAACGTTGGTTTTGAGAGAATAGCTGATATATCATATATATAGCCTTTCATAGAGTAATTCCAAAACCTAATCTAATTAGGAGACTTAAAATCCGAATTTTATATTTATTAGATATATATTTAATCAAGTCTCACTTAATTAATATATATATATATATATATATATGTATGTATGTATGTATATAATTTAAAGCCATGATTTAATTAAATCAATCTTATTGATATGTTAAAATCATTGACATTTAAATTATATCTCCTTGACGAATGTTCTTTGTGTGTGACCCTGTAGGTTATTATTACGTTGGCAATAATTTTAAATCATATTATAAAATTATAAACTGTGAGCGGCATCTAGTAATACATCACTGTTACCCAAATAATAATAAAGTCATAGATTCAACGTTACCTTTCGTGACCAATGTTTCAATGTAACTTAATCCTTTTAACCATGATATCTAAGATTAAATTCAAGGCATGGATGTGTCATCCTCTTCATAATTTAATCTTAGTTTTCTTGATCAATGAGTAAACTATATGAAACAAATCTCTATTTGAGCATGGCCATGAATTTTATAGTTTCACTCAATCAAGAGGCCTATAGATATCACCCCTAATTTATAGGAGGGTTAAATTCCATCTACATCATTCCCATTTCTCACATAACTCATTATGCATCCAAGAATCACCTTTATCGTCCACCCGGTTAAAGGTGACTTTTGATAATGTCAAAACGTATAACTCCTTATGTAGAAATGTCATGACTTCAGGTCGAAGGACCATTACATCATTGTCACTATGAGAATTACTTATGACACATAGCATAACGCTCCATGTAGAATTCTCATGGTGGGTATGTCCAGTACTATGTTCTCTAACATGTACCTATGTATCAACTTAATATATCTCGTATATATTTATGACCAATGAGATATGGCCATCAGTTAATCACATACTAGTCTCAATGTATTATTATTGTCCCGCTGACAATGATACTTGACTAGGGACATTTAAGAATAATGGTACATTACATACTTATATGATCTCATATTCAAGTTACATACTTGAATCCATATAATTAGTATCATTCTTCTAAGGACATTTATTATGTTAACATTTATATAACGCAATCAATAAAACATAATAAAAGAAATTATCATCTAACAAAAAACATATCATAAATATAGTGTCACAATCATTACATAATTGGCCACTAGGGCATACACTCTAACAACGTCATCATCAGAGACTAAAATTATCTCGTCAGAGACTAAGAATATCTCATTAGACACTAAAAATATCCCATCAGAGACTAAGAATTATCTTGTCAGAGACTAAAATTATCTCATCAGAGACTAAGAATATCTCATTAGAGATTAACAACATCTCTTGATTCTACTACGATGGAAGACCTATCATGCTCAACCCCAGCTTATGATGTCTTATGAAGATACAAAAGAATAAGAACTTAGCATAAATCTTGATGCTATGCACGAAAGAAACTGAGTAGGGTTCCATGTTCTTACCTCTTTGTTCTCAAAGGTGAAATCAAAGCTGGTCTGAAAATAATTTTTTGATAGAAGAACTTGGAAATTTATGGAGATGATATGTTTAAACAAAACTCTGAAAAGAGAAATTTTGGTAAAGGAATTAAAATTTCATCTCGAATGAGGTATTTATAGAGTTCAAGAGCAGTAAACTAAGGTTACGCATTGGAATAACGATTGGTTAATTTGGACGGTAAAACGGTTGTTCATCATGACTTCTTGATAGCAAATAGCTGCTGTCATACATGCATGAAAACTTAGCCACCTAAACAGTTTCTAATCAAACACGTAATCACAAATGTTACGTAACCCTCTCCTCTTCCTCCATGTTGTTCAATATAATCTTATATGGGATTTGCTAATCCCCTTTTTGATACCTTTTTAAGGAACTTAACCTCATCATCATGGATATCACATCATCATCAAAATTTTCATTGTAGATATGAATTTATCATTCACATTTAAAAGACTAACCTCTATGTAAAAATATAATAACACAAAATAAAATTATTTCTTACCATAAAATACATTTAAAATTTTCGGGTTCTCACACTTATAGTATTACAAAATAATAAAATGTTACGCAAGGGATGCGAAGCATTTTTAGTTCATGTTGATGACGAGAGGATAGAGGGATTAAAGATTCCGGATATCCCGGTAGTAAAGGAATTTGGAGATGTATTTCCTGAGGAATTACCAGGTATACCCCCAGATAGACAAGTTGAATTTGGAATTGAGCTAGTGCCAGGAACTACTCCAATTTCCAAAGCCCCTTATAGGATGGCCCCTTCAGAATTAAAAGGGCTTATGACACAGCTACAAGAGTTGTTGGATCAAGGATTTATTAGACCAAGTGTTTCACCTTGGGGAGCACCTGTTTTATTTGTAAAGAAGAAAGATAGATCACTGAGGTTATGTATTGATGGATTTGGAGAGGTTACAATTAAACGTTATCACAACCCAACAAAAGAAAGAGCTAGAGCGAGAGGTTGGTGTAAAACCAAACTTACTAACTATTATCAAGGAAACTCAAGAAGAGTATGTGGAAGATTGGGAAAAGTTGTTATGGAGAGAAAATAGAAAATGTCGAATCCACGATGACGGATTGATGAGATTTGAGAATAGAATCTGGATTCCGACAAAATTGGAATTAAAAAGAAATCTACTACAAGAAGCCCATAACTCTATGTTTTCAATACATCCAGGTGGAACCAAGATGTATCAGGATTTAAAACAAAATTTTTGGTGGCCTAATATGAAGAAGGAAATAGCTGAATGGGTAAACACATGTTTTACATGTTAACAAGTTAAAGCAGAAAATCAAAAGCCTAGTGGTTTGTTGCAATCTTTGGACATCCCAGAATGGAAGTGGGAGTATATCACAGTGGATTTTGTGATTGGGTTGCCAGTAACTCAAAAGGGATTAAATACAATCTGGGTAGTAGTGGATAGATTGACTTAATCTGCGCATTTCCTACCTATTAAGGACACCTATAAGATGGACCAATTGGTCAGATTGTATGTGAAAGAAATCCTTAGCCGTCATGGAGTGCCAATTTCAATTGTATCTGATCGTGATCCTCGTTTTACGTCTAGGTTCTGGCGAAGTTTTCAAGAATATTTAGGAACAAGATTAGACATGAGTACCGCTTTCCACCCTCAAACCAATGGGCAATCTGAAAGAACAATCCAAACCTTAGAAGATATGCTGAGAGCATGTTCTTTGGATTTTGGAGGACGATGGGATGAACATCTACCACTCGTCGAGTTTGCTTATAATAATAGTTATCAGGCCAGCATAGGAATGGCTCCATTTGAAGCTTTGTACGGAAGGAAGTGTAGAACACCATTATATTGGAATGAAGCTGGAGAAAGGAAGTTAGAAGGACCTGAAATAGTTTAACAAACTGAGAATGCAATCTGGACAATCCGAGCTAAAATAAGAGCAGCTCAAGATCGACAAAAGCAGTATGCAAACCAACACCGAAAAGATCAAGCACTAGAAGTAGGAGGTTATGCGTTGCTTAAGATCTCACCTTGGAAAGGTATTTTACGCTTCGGACAAAAAGGGAAATTAAGTCCTCGCTTTATTAGACCTTTTAAGGTACTTCGTCGTATTGGTGAAGTGGCTTATCAACTAGCATTACCTCCAGCTCTAGGTCATGTTCATGATGTTTTCCATGTCTCGATGTTACGACCTTATAGAGGAAATCATTCTGGCATTATTGACTACCAACCCATTGAACTACAGCCAAATTTGCATTATGAATAGATGCCCATACAAATTTTGGATCGTCAAGTAAAGGTTTTAAGAAATAAAGAGATTGCATCTGTAAAAGTTTTATGGCGAAACTATAATGTTGAAAAAGCAACATGGGAACTAGAAGAAATGATGATGCAAAAGTACCCTCAACTATTTCACCAGTAAAGTTTCGAGGATGAAACTTATTATAAGGAGGGGAGAATGTAACGACCCGGAAAATTTGTTTATCTATAAATAATTTATTTCATTTTTTTTCTCCTCTATATATATTAATGTGTATAGTTAATATATGATGTTTTTGAATGTCTAAATATTTTCGGACCCATTAAAGGGGTTGTTGTTGTTTGATTTTTGGTTGCAAGGATAAGCAATGATGTTTATATTTGATGACGTCATTGTGTACGTATGTTAATTTGATTAATAAACTGCTTGTATCATCTGTAGCAAAACTATGAATGGGAGCTAGCAATCCGGACCGTATTGAAGAGGTTCCTGAGACACAGCATAGAAGAGTCACAATATTAAGAAACGAGGTCCAAGAATGAAGAAGGGGTAGAATTACTGAATGAATACGAGCTGTGGCTAATACCCGAGGGGGAGTACTGAATGAAGTAAGCTATCCCACTAATGCAATTCGATGCTTCCTGCGGAACTTCTGAGTGGATCAACTCCAATCACCGTGATCAACCACCTTGCCAGCAAGACATCCTCCATGCCATATGGTGTTCACATCCATAGAGAAGGATGTTGGTTGTTCGCTTCGGGAGTCACTGCAATGGAGAAGATTCATATAGTGCAGGTGGAGAAGGTACGTATTCAACGACTCCAGATTCTGCTTACGGGACCTGTGTCAAAGGAAAGGATTGTTGCACTCTCTTGCTTGAATGAATCGACATTTGTGGATGGTTGTTCATTCGGGAGTCTTCTATCTATATTTAGAACTACTGGATCAACTACTCCGGCTTTTAGCCTTTGGATTTGGAACCAGTCACTCGCCCGTTCAAACTGTCGTCAAGTGGATTAAACGTATGTGCACGAAGGACAGCAGGCTTATTACGATGCTTAGCTGCTAAGAATCATGATGAGCAGCCGTTTTTACCGTCTAGATTAACCAATCATTTTATTTCAAAACTTAATTCCAGCATACTATAAATACCTCATTCGGAGGAACATTTCAGTCTCTTTTCTAAAGATTTCCTTTTCCAAAGTTCTTCTTTAAACCTACCATCTTTGTTTAATCTCAAGTTCTCTCTTTTGGACAATTACTTTCGAACAAGCTTTGATCTCTTTTGTCAACCCATGAGCTAAGAATCGTAAGTTCTCTTTTGCCTTTCTTTTCGCTTGGTATCCAAGAAGTTTAGCTGTAGGAGCAAGTCTTTAAGAAAGAAAAAGAAAGGATTATATTCTTTTGTGTCTAGAAGTGTTGCTCATAGCTTAAAGCATGTTGAGAGTTGATTTATGGAGTTGTGGTTGAGATCACCACCCTTGGAGGAATGAGGAAGATGACCCTATATCTGAGACAAGGTTGTGACGACCCCATAATCCCTCACTGGATCAGGGCTTCGTCAAAAGAAGGAAAAGATAACCACACATCCATTCATAAAATAACTACTGAAAGAAACGATAGATAAGAGTTATTACAACCCAAAATATCACATTTACAGCGGAAGCTATCCCGTTTCTATTTTGTAATACAAAATATCATTTCCCAGATCATTTTCCTTTCTTCTCTCCTTATTGGCATTACAAGGCTAGCCAATCTCAGTAACCAATCATTTTTGCCTTTCCCTTGTCAGAGGGCTCAGCCTTTATATTCTGCCCTGCAAGACATTAAAATTCGACAAGAATGAGCGATTTACGCCCAGCAAGTATATATACAAATTGGGATAAGCAAATCTGGAATGTTTCAAAAGAATTCAATTCTGCTAAGAGGCTTAGTGAATCAATACTAATGCCTCAGAAACCTTTAAGGAATCTTTAGGACTACTGATGATAAGCAATTGTGTAATCCTTCTTAAAACAAATCATAACTTTCTTGAAGTAAAAATATCCATCGGGGGCTAAAACCGCTGGATCTGCTAACCATATGGTATACAGCTGGCCTAACTGTGCCCGTATGATCCCTCCTTGTGTGAACGTACGTAGTCACTTAAAATTCCTCTAGGTCAGGTGAAGAACAAATCAACACCCTTCCTTTCCTCTAGCCATTCATGTGGCATAACCCATTTAAGGGACATAACATTCTCATTTATTGCACAGATATAACATTGAAAAATAACTGATAAAACAAAGCTTCTGTATATCCATGCACTTTCTTTCATATCATGCTAGCGGGAATTAAAGCATAGCATGCTCATTCTTAAAAACAATTGAAACATGAAATCAAGTCTCGCACGCATATCGAATCAAATGATACTGTGTTAAATTGAAATAAGCATCAGATTGAATGTATATACTTGCATCAACTTGCAATAAACATAAGAACGGAAATATACTTACGTCAACTTGGAATAAATATAAGAGTGTAAATATACTTGCATCAACAAGAATCAAGCACAAGAATGAAAATATACTTACTTTAACTTGAAATAAATATAAGAGTGTAAATATACTCGCCTCGGTCCTTGCACAAATTCAAATGAATTTACTTGAAAGAGAGAGATTCTGTAAATTATGCAAGTAATTTTTAATTCTTTAATAAGAATTTATGGAAGAAAACATGTATGTGATAAAATAGTTTTAAGGAAATAATATTTTATAGTCTTGGTAGCAGACTATGCATCGGAGATAAATTTTCTCATTAACAAACTCGTCAGGGATTGATAATTATAGCCATCAGGGACTACGGAAAGGTATCAGGGACTAATACATGTATTGGACGCGCCAGGGACTAAACACGTTGGGGACTAAAGTTCCGCGTCGGGGACTAAAACACGTATCGGGGACTAAAAACTCTTCAGGGACTGTTGACGTCACTTTAACTCTATCGGGGATTAAGGGTGACGTCATCGGAGACTAACTTCTCATCAGAGACTGGTGACGTCATCAGAGACTAGACTTTAGCCCATCGGGGATTAATCCTGACGTCATCGGGGACTAATTAACCCATCAGGGATTAAATAACCCATCAGGGATTTTTAGAATATCTCGTCAGAGACTACGAATATCTTCGCCAAGATCAATAGTATCTCATTAGAGATTAACAACAAAGTTTTCTTCTACTACGATGGAAGGCTTATCATGAACAATACAGGCTATGATGCAGAAAATATGAATCTTAGCATAAATCTTTGATGCTATGCATGAAAGAAAACTGAGTAAAACACCAAGTTCTTACCTCTTTGTTTTCAAAGTGGAATCAAAGCTTTTCTGAGAAGAATTCTTCCCAAAAGATGAACTTGGAAATTTTTAGAAATCACAGGTTTAATGAAACTCTTGGGAGAGAGATTTTGGCGAAAGAATTAGAATTTCATTTCGGATGGGGTATTTATAGAGTTAAAAAGCAGTAGGCTACGATTAAACTTGAAATAAGATAATTGGTTAATTTGGACGGTAATTACGGCTACTCATCATGATTCCTTAGCAGCTAAGTACGTATAAGCAGCTGCTGTCCTTCATGCACAAAAGCTTTGCCACCTAAACATCTCTTAATCAGACACGTAGTTGTAATACCACGTAATCCCTTCTTCCTCTTCCATGTTGATCAAAATGATCTTATATGGGATTTGCTAATTCCCCTTTTTGATACCTTTTTAAGGAACTTGCCCTCATAATTATGGGTATCACACCATCATAAAAATTTTATTGTAGATATGAATTTATCATTCATATATAAAAAGGAAATATTCCATGCAAAAATATAATAGCACAAAATAAAATTATTATTATTATTATTATTATTTATCATAAAATACATTTTAAAAATTCTCGGAATCTCACAAAGGTCCAACTTAGTCCCTGATGGGTTGGAGTTAGTCTCCGATGAAGGAATTGTTAGTCTCTGATGAGATGTTGTTAGTCTCTGATGAGATGTTGTTAGTCTCTGATGACGTCAGCATTAGTCTCCGACTGTGTTGATGTTAGTCTCCGATGACGTCAGCCTTAGTCCCCGATGGGTTAGAGATGACGTCATCTGTGGCGCCCCCGAAAATACCGCGAGCCGGGCCCCGGATACTGTCAGCGATTTGGGTGACAGTCCCCGAGATCCCCAGGCTGGAACCCCAGGCTGCACCAGAAAATTACAACACAATATCACAACAGCAAAACAAATAACACAGCCAAGTCTTAACAACATACCTGTGGGAAATATATTCCCAAAATACATTATTACAAAATCTTAAGGTCCACATCATCTTACAAAACTTAAAAGCTTGAAAGTAAACAAGCTGCAGCGGAAACAAAACCCTAGATGGCTCATATGGCCTTACAACTTAAACATACTTAAGCAATTCTCTCCTTCCCTCTCTTAGGGGACTCAGCCTTCACGATATAACCTGAAAAACATTCATAGCATTTCACATGAGCATTTACGCTCAGCAAATATACATTCATAAGCTAGAAGAAAAGATAATTCAAAAGCTTTAGTATTCATTGAGGTTGGGCGAAGCAATGCCAACACCTCCTGAAAAATCAATCAACATGTATCATCTAGGGTTCCCGAGTGATATCAAGGGGTTGACCCTCTCTGAATAAATCAAAATTCGCCCTTTACTCATCAGATAATGTATCACCTGACCAGACTGATCATTATCTGACTATCATACATAATCAAATTTTATCCCAGCTGGTCAGCCTGGTCGTTTGATTCATCATTTGACATACGTAGTCCTTCGCAGAAAGCATATGGTCTGCGGAAGGAAATCTCATTACCGATGCCTTGCCTCGGTCTATCATTCTTTATCATCATTGGCTAGAATACCAGGCAAAAGTATTCAATAGCCCCTTAACTTTCCATATGGATATATCTTCTTGTAAACATTTTCTCAATTTTGAATAGCCTTGACGTGCTAATCAATTAAAAGCAGCAACTACCAACAACACATATTGGCGTGCTCAACAATTAAAAGACAGTGATCATCACAAGCGAAACTATATATATCCATACAGAAGTGATTTGGGTGTGCATACAAGTCCATGACTTGCAACACCCAAACATCATCTTTATCATCATTTGGTGTGCTAGGAACTTTAAACACTAGCAATCACCCAATAACACATAGTTCAAACATCAACATTTTTTTCACACACATCGGATTCAATGATCTTACGTTACTTAATCATAAAAGAAATCATCATCATACATAAGCATTAAGATCATTCATTTACGTAAATTGAAGTAATGATTATATGTAATCTGTAAGAAAGAAGTGGAATGAATATATACTTGCCTTGATCCTTAGCTAAAATTCACTATATCGGTTGAAAAAGGTTTCTGCATAACATCATTGTGGGTATATCATGAGAAATCCAAACTTAATAGATGGCTATTCATATAGAAAATGGTTATCAGGGCATGAGGTTGCCCATCGGGGAAAGATTTCACTCGTCAGAGACTATTAAACCCATAAGAGACTAATGACGTCATCTTAACTCATCGGACACTAAGGGTGATGTCATCAGAGACTAATTAACTCATAAGAGATTGATGACATCATCTTAACTCATCGGGGACTAAGACTGACGTCATCATCAGAGACTAACATATATCTCATCAGAGACTATGGATGACGTCATCAGGGACTAAACTTAGCCTGTCGGAGACTAAGGATGACGTCATCATCAGAGACTAACAATTCCTTCATCAGAGACTACGGATGACGTCATCGGGGACTAAACTTTAGCCTGTCGGAGACTAAGGATGACGTCATCAGAAAACAACATCAACACAGTCGGGGACTAATGCTAACGTCATCAGAGATTAACATCAACACAGTCGGGGACTAATGCTGACGTCATCAGAGACACACATCAACACAGTCGGGGACTAATGCTGACGTCATCAGAGACTAACATCAACACAGTCGGGGACTAATACTGACGTCATCAGAGACTAACATCAACACAGTCGGGGACTAACTCCAACCCATCAGAGACTAAGTTGGACCTTGTCTTAGATACAGGGTCATCTTCCTCATTCCTCCAAGGGTGGTGATCTCAACCATAACTCCATAAATCAACTCTCAACATGCTTTAAGCTATGAGCAACACTTCTAGACACAAAAGAATATAATCCTTTCTTTTTCTTTCTTAAAGACTTGCTCTTACAGCTAAACTTCTCGGATACCAAGCGAAAAGAAAGGCAAAAGAGAACTTAAGATTCTTACCTCCTGGGTTGACGAAAGAGATCAAAGCTTGTTTGAAAGTAATTGTCCAAAAGAGAGAACTTGAGATTAAACGAAGATGGTAGGTTTAAAGAAGAACTTTGGAAAAGGAAATCTTTTGAAAAGAGACTGAAATGTTCCTCCGAATGAGGTATTTATAGTAGGCTGGAATTAAGCTTTGAAATAAAATGATTGGTTAATCTGGACAGTAAAAAGGCTGCTCATCATGATTCTTAGCAGCTAAGCATCGTAATAAGCCTGCTGTCCTTCGTGCACATACGTTTAATCCACTTGACGACACACAAGTAGTTTATTAATCAAATTAACATACGTACACAATGACGTCATCAAATATAAACATCATTGCTTATCCTTGCAACCAAAAATCAAACAACAACAACCCCTTTAATGGGTCCGAAAATATTTGGACATTCAAAAACATCATATATTAACTATACACGTTAATATATATAGAGGAGAAAAAAAATATATGAAATAAATTATTTATAGATAAACAAATTTTCCAGGTCGTTACAAGTCTAGACTCTTCTTTTCACTCCTATATAAAGGAGCTCTTGTATTCTTTTTTTTAATCATCAAGCCATTCGTCAACAATTCTTCTTTTAATCATATAAATACTTGGTTTTTTTTTCTTTACTCGCTTTAGTGCCGTGTGAGAACCCAAAAATCTTAAATGTATTTTATGGTAAGAAATAATTTTATTTTGTGTTATTATATATTTTTTTTTATGGAATTAGCCTTACTAGATATGAATGATAAATTCATATCTACAATGAAAATTTTTATGATGATGTGATATCCATGATGATGAGGTTAAGTTCCTTAAAAAGGTATCAAAAAGGGGATTAGCAAATCCCATATAAGATTATATTGAACAACATGGAGGAAGAGCAGAGGGTTACGTAACATTTGTGATTACGTGTTTGATTAGAAACTGTTTAGGTGGCTAAGTTTTCATGCATGTAGGACAACAGCTGGTTGCTACCAAGAAGTTATGATGAATAGCCGTTTTACAGTCCAAATTAACCAATCGTTTTATTCCAATGCGTAACCTTAGTTTACTGCTCTTGAACTCTATAAATACCTCATTCGAGATGAAATTTTAATTCCTTTACCAAAATTTCTCTTTTCAGAGTTTCGTTTAAACTTATTATATCCATAAATTTCCAAGTTCTTCTTTCGGAAAATTATTTTCAGACCAGCTTTGATTTCACCCTTGAGAACAGAGAGGTAAGAACCTGGAACCCTACTCAGTTTCTTTCGTACATAGCATCAAGATTTATGCTAAGTTCTTAATCTTTTGCATCTTCATAGGACATCATAGGTTGAGTTCGAGCATGATAGGTCTTCCATTGTAGCAGGGGCAAGTTCCATTGTTAATCTCTAATGAGATGTTGTTAGTCTCTGACGAGATCTTCATAATCTCTGATAGGATAATTTTAGTCTCTGACGAGATAATTTTAGTCTCTGATGAGATGTTGTTAGTCTCTGATGATGATGTCACCCTTAGTCCCCGATGAGTTAAGATGACGTTATCAGTCTTTGATGAATTATTTAGTCTCTGATGACGTCAGCCGTAGTCTCCGATAGAATTAAGATGACATCATCAGTCTCTGATGAGAAGCTAGTCTCCGATGACGTCACTCTTAGTCTCCGATAGAATTAAGATGACGTCATCAGTCTCTGATAAGAAGTTAGTCTCCGATGACGTCACACTTAGTCTCCGATAGAATTAAAATGACGTCATCAGTCCCTGATGAGTTGTTAGTCCCTGATGACATCATTCCTTAGTCTCCGATGGGCTAAGTTCAGTCCTTGATGACATCATTCATAGTCTCTAATGAAGGAAATTTCGTAGTCTCTGAAGAAGGAAATTCTGCAGTCTCTGATGAAGGAGATTTCTTAGTCTGCGATAGAGAAAATTCCTAGTCTCTGATGGCTAAGGATATCAATCCCTGACGAGTTTGTTAATGAGGAAATTATTCCCCGTTGCATAGTCTGTTATCAAGACTATAAAACATTATTTTCTTAAAATTATTTTATGATGTTATTCTTTAAAACAGTAAAGTTTAAGGACATCACATACATATTTTCTTTCATAAATTCTTATTAAGGTATTAAAATATTATTTGCATAATTTACAGAATCTCTCTCTCACGAGTAATTTGAGTTTGATTTTGTGCTAAGGACTGAGGCAAGTATATTCACAAACTTATGATTATTGCAAGTTGATGCAAGTATATTCTTACTCTTATACTTATTTCAGTTAAGCACATGATCAATTGATTCGACTTGCGTACAAAATTATGATATTTATATTTAAATTTCCTTGTGAAACGGAATGCTATGCTTTAAATTTCCGCTAGCATGATATGAATAAAAGTGCATGGATATAAAGAAACTTTGCTCTTTCAGCTATTTTTCAATGTTATATCTGTGCAATAAATGAGAATGCTATGTTCCTTGAATGATGATGCCACATGGATGGTTAGAGGAAAGGAAAGGCGTTGATTTGTTCTTCACCTGACCTAGAGGAATTTTATATGACTACGTACGTTCACACAAGGAGGGATCATACAGGCACAGTTAGGCCAGTTGTATACTGTATGGTTAGTAGATCCAGCGGTTTTAGCCCCCAATGGATATTTTTACTTCAAGGAAGTTATGCTTTGTTTTAAGAAGGATTACACAACTGTTTATCATCTGTAGTCCTAAAGATTTCTTAAAGATTTCTGAGGTATTAGTATTGATTCACTAAGCCTTTTAGTAGAATTGAAATTGTTGTGAAACATTCCAGAATTGTTTTTCCCAAGTTGTTTATATACTTGTTGGGCGTAACTCGCTCATTCTTGTAGAATTTTAATTTTTTGCAGGATAGAATATAAAGGTTGAGCCCTCATACAAGAGAAAGGCAAAAATGATCGGTTACTGAGGTTGGCTAGCCTTTGTAATGCCAATAAGGAGGGAAGAATGGAAGATGATCTGAGAAGTGATGTTTTGTATTATAGTATAGAAATAGTATAGCTTCCGCTGACAATGTAATATTTTAGGTTGTAATAACTCCTTATATGGTTTCTTTCTGTAAGTATATTATGTATGGATATGATCCTGGACGTTTGGTTTGGATGACGAAGCCCTGATCCAGTGAGGGATTTTGGGGTAGTCACATGCCATGTCAGTTAATGATGAGGTCCAAAAAGAGTTGGTTCAAAAGATTAATAGCATTGGTCCAAAATGAGAGAATAAGTGGTAAAACCAAAGTTCTAGAATTATCTTTAGTATAAAATTTACATAGTCTTTCCAGAATTTTCTTTTAGCCAATTCTTACCTAATATTAGTTGACTAATTAATGAGCACTTTATTTGGTGGCATTAGAGGGCTAAGTCTAGAATTTTCTTTTCACTCCTATATAAAGGACCTCTGGTAGTCATTTTTTTATCATCAAGCAATTCGTCAACAATTCTTCTTTTAATCATATAAATACTTGGTTTTTTTTTCTTTACTCGCTTTAGTGCTGCATCAGTTAATGATGAGGTCCAAAAAGAGTTGGTTCAAAAGACTAATAGCATTGGTCCAAAATGAGAGAATAAGTGGACAAGCCCAAGTCTAGAATAATCTTTAGTTTAAAATTTACTTAGTCTTCCCGAATTTTCTTTTAGTCTTCCAGAATTTTGTTTTAGCCAATTCTTACCTAATATTAGTTGTCATTAGTTGACTAATTAATGAGCTGTTTATTTGGTGGCATTAGGTGGCTAAGTCTAGAATCTTCTTTTCACTCCTATATAAAGGAGCTCTTGAATTCATTTTTTTTATCATCAAGCAATTCGTCAACAATTCTTCTTTTAATCATATAAATATTTGGTTTTTTTTCTTTACTCACTTTAGTGCTGCATTAGTTAATGAAGAGGTCCAAAAAGAGTTGGTTCAAAAGATTAATGGCATTGATCCAAAATGACAAAATAATTGGACAAGCCCAAGTTCTAGAATTATCTTTAGTTTAAAATTTACTTCGTTTTCCAAAATTTTCTTTAGGTCTTCCAGAATTTTGTTTTAGCCACTTCTTACCTAATATTAGTTGACTAATTAATGAGCTCTTTATTTGGTGGCATTAGGTGGCTAAGTCTAGAATTTTCTCTTCACTCCTATATAAAGGAGCTCTTGTATTCATTTTTTTATCATCAA
>CM025788.1:28434894-28445860 GCA_014636745.2 Centella asiatica
TAGTTGACTAATTAATGAGCTATTTATTTGGTGGCGTTAGGTGGGTATGTCTAGAATCTTCTTTTCACTCCTATATAAAGGAGCTCTTGTATTCTTTTTTTAATCATCAAGCCATTCGATAACAATTCTTCTTTTAATCATATAAATACTTGGTTTTTTTTCTTTACTCGCTTTAGTGCCATGTCAGTTAATGATGAGGTCCAAAAAGAGTTGGTTCAAAAGATTAATAGCATTGGTCCAAAATGAGAGAGTAAAGGAAGGATTATATTCTTTTGTGTCTAGAAGTGTTGCTCATAGCTTAAAACACGTTGAGAGTTGATTTATGGAGTTGTGGTTGAGATCACCACCTTTAGAGAAGTGAGGAAGACAACCCTGCATCTGAGACGAGGTCCAACTTAGTCTCTGATGAGATGTTGTTAGTCTCTGATGAGATGTAGTTAGTCTCCGACTGTGTTGATGTTAGTCTTTGATGACGTCAGCATTAGTCTCCGACTGTGTTGATGTTAGTCTCTGATGACGTCAACATTAGTCCTCAACTATGTTGATGTTAGTCTCTGGTGATGTCAGCATTAGTCCCTGACTGTGTTGATGTTAGTCTCTGATGACGTCAGCATTAGTTCCCGACTGTGTTTATGTTAGTCCTTGATGATGACGTCAGCCTTAGTCTCTGATGAGTTAAGATGACGTCATCAGTCCCTGATGAGATAATTAGTCTCTGATGAAGGAATAACTTGTCTTAGATGACGTCACCCTTAGTCCCCGATGGGTTAAGATGACGTCATTAATCCCTGTTGAGATTATTAGTCTCTGATGATGTCATCCTTAGTCTCCGATGGGGTTAAGATGACATCATCAGTCCCTGATGAGTTAAATAGTCTCCGATGATGTCATCCTTAGTCTCCGACAGGCTAAGTTTAGTCCCTGATGACGTCATCCATAGTCTCTGATGAGATATATGTTAGTCTCTGATGATGACGTCATCCTTAGTCCCCGACCGGGTTAAGATGAAATCATCAGTCCCTGATGAGTTAAATAGTCTCCGATGATGTCATCCTTAGTTTCCGATGAGTTAAGATGGCGTAATCAGTCTCTGATAAGTTTAATATTCTCTGACGAGTGAAATCTTTCCCCGTTGGGCAACCTCATGTGTGACGACCTGGAAAATTTGTTTATCTATAAATAATTTATTCACTCATTTTATTTTATTTTATGTTATTTTATTTTCTTTTTAATATGAATATAGTTATTATATGACGCTTTTGGTTATATGAATACTTTTGGACCCATTGAAGGGGTTATAGTTGTTTGATGTTGGTTGCAAGAATTAACAAGTGATGTTATATATACATGCAGTACCGTATTGTAAGCTCTTAAAAGAAGCTTGCGTTTGTTAGTTAAGTCTTCTGAAGGACTCAAGAGCTTAAGTTTGATGACATCAGTGCTTACGTATGATTATTTTGATTAATAAGCTGCTTGTGTGTCATCAAGTGGATTAAACGTATGTGCATGAAGGACGTCAAGCTTATTACGATGCTTAGCTGCTAAGAATCATGATGAGCAGCCATTTTACCGTCCAGATTAACCAATCATTTTATTTCACAGCTTAATCTTAGCCTCCTATAAATACCTCATTCGGAGGAACATTTTAGTCTCTTTTCTAAAGATTTCCTTTTCCAAAGTTCTTCTTTAAACCTACCATCCCTGTATAATTTCAAGGTTTTCTTTTCTGGACGATTATTGTAAATCAAGTTTTGATCTCTTTCGTCAACCCAGGAGGTAAGAATCTCAAGTTCTCCTCTGTTTGTTTCTTTTTGTTTATCGTCAGAGTGAATTAGCTGTATATACTAGATTTGCAAGGAAGAATGAAGTTTTAAAAGAAAGACTGTATTCTTCTGCATATTCATGAGGAAACCTAGGTTTAGTTTGTTATTTTAAGATATTCCATCGTAGCAGAGACAAGCTTTATGTTAATCTCTGATGAGATGTTGTTAGTCTCTGATGAGATGTTGTTAGTCTCTGATGACGTCAGCATTAGTCCCCGACTGTGTTGATGTTAGTCTCTAATGACGTCAGCATCAGTCTCTGAAATGTTAGTCCCCGATGACGTTATCCGTAGTCTCTGATGAAGGAATAATTAGTCTCTGATGATGACGTCACCCTTAGTCTCCGATGGGTTAAGATGACGTCATCAGTCCCTAACGAGTTAATTAGTCCCTGATGATGTCATCCTTAGTCTCCGACAGGCTAAAGTTTAGTCCCCGATGACGTCATCCGTAGTCTCTGATGAAGGAATAATTAGTCTCTGATGATGATATCACCCTTAGTCTCTGATGGGGTTAAGATGACGTCATCAGTCCCTAATGAGATAATTAGTCTCCGATGATGTCATCCTTAGTCTCCGACAGGCTAAGCTTACTCTCTGATGACATCATCCATAGTCTCTGATAAGATATATGTTAGTCTCTGATGATGACGTCAGCCTTAGTCTCCGATGAGTTAAGATGACATCATCAGTCTCTTATGGGTTTATTAGTCTCTGATGACGTCATCCTTAGTCTCCAATGAGTAAAGATGACGTCAGCAGTCTCTGATGAGTTAAATAGTCTCTGACAAGTGAAATTGTCCCCCCAATGGGCAACCTCATGCCCTGATAACCTTTTTCTAATCTGAATAGCCATCTTTTAAGTATGGATTTCTCATGTTATACCAACAATGATATTTTACAGAACCCTTTCTCAAGTAGTTTAGTGAATCTAGCTAAGGACCAAAGCAAGTATATATTCATTCCAGTTCTTTCTTACTGATTACGTAAAATCATTAATTCGATTTACGTAAATGAATGATGTTAATGCCTATGCATGATGATGAATTCTTTTATGGTTAAGTAACGTACGATCATTGAATCCAATGTACGTGAAAAGATGTTGATAATTGAAATATGTGTTGTTGGGTGGTTGCTAGCTGTTTAAAGTTCCTAGCACACCAAATGATGATAAAGATGATGTTTGGGTGTTGTAAGTCATGGACTTGTATGCACACCCAAGTAACTTCTGTATGGATATATAGAGTTCCGCCTGTGATGATCACTGTCTTTTAATTGTTGAGCACGCCAATATGTGTTGTTGGCAGTCGCTGCTTTTAATGGATTAACACGTCAACGCTATTCAAAATTAAGAAAATGTTTACAAGAAGATATGTCCATATGGAAAGTTAAGGGGCTGTTGAATACTTTCACATGGTATTTTGGCCAATGATGATAAAGAATGTTAGACCGAGGCAAGGCATCGGTAATGAGATTCTTTTCCGCAGACCATATGCTTTCTGCGAAGGACTAAGTATGTCAAATGATGAGTCAAACGACCAGGCTGACCAGTTGGGATGAAATTTGATTATGTATGGAAGTCAGATAATGATTAGTCTGGTCAGGTGATGCATTATCTGATGAAGAAAGGGCGAATCAAGGTTTATTTGTTAAAGAGGGATAACCCATTGATATCACTTGGGAACCCTAAACGATACTTGTTGATGGAATTTTTCAGGAGGTGTTGGCATTGCTTCGCCTAATCTCAATGAATATTAAAACTTTTGAATTATCTATTCTTCTTGCTTATGATTATATACTTGCTGAGCGTAAATGCTCATGTGGAATGCTATGAATGTTTTTCAGGTTATGTCGTGAAGGCTGAGTCCCCTAAGAGAGGGAAGGAGAGAATTGCTTAAGTGTGTTTAAGTTGTAAGGCCATATGAGCCATCTAGAGTTTTGTTTCCGCTACAGCCTGTTTATTTTTGAGCTTTGAGGTTTTGTAAGATGATGTGGACCTTAAGATTTTGTAATAATGTATTTTGGGAATAAAATTCCCACAGGTATGTTGTTAAGGCTTGGCTGTGTTATCTGTTTTGCTGCAGTGATGTTGTGTTGTAAGTTTTCTGGTGCAGCCCGGAGTTCCAGCCTCGGAATATCGAGGACTGTCACCCAAATCGCTGACAGTGTCCGGGGCCCGGCTTGGGGGATTTTCGGGGGCGCCACAGTTGGTATCAGAGCAACAACAGCCAAGCACCAGCTATGAGACTTGTTCTCTGCTGGAAAATAGAAATTGGGATTTAGTAAAGTAAGGAAATGACTGAAAGGATAAGGATAGCTGAATAAGAAATAGATGTCTAAGTTAAGTCTCGATTGTTTATAAGGTTATAAGATAGAAAAACTCATGCTGAATTTATTGTATTTTCTGTTGTAGTAATATTTATTATAAATGTTAAGTTGACATTGATTTAAGCTATGTTTCCTTTATAGATGAATCCATCTACTCCCGGACATGTAGATAAGGGCAAGGCACCTATGATTAAAAGTTCAGAACAGGAACATATCCCTAGTAGTAATGCTACTCGACCTTGTAAGCCTGGTAAACACTATTTGTTGGATGCTAACCGAGGGAGGACAGGTGCATGTTGGTGAGTGACACCTCGTAAGAGAATGAATAAACCAACTCAGGTTTTTCATTTTGAAATACCTAGAGGTTCTAATAAACATGTTAAGGAGTCTGCAGAACCTGAGGGAACTAAGCAAAACACAACCAACCCATTTGAGGGGTCAAGTTTCTCAGTTCACATGAAGAATCCTTCCTCACCCCATGATCAAACAGATTCTCCAACTTTAGATCCTTCCCAAATAAGAGGTTTCCCTGCTGATAGGCACACATTACCTACGGTGTCAGCCACTCCACATGCTGTTTCTACCCCAGTTACCCTACCAGATGTTACACCTGCAGTACCACCACCAGAAAATTCAGTACCTTTGCCTTTTCCAAATGGGTTCTATTATTACCTTCAATGTAGAATCCATATGACACAATCAGAGTTGGCAACACGTAATACCACTATGATGCGTCAGTCAATGGCTCATCAAAGAACTAGCAGACTGTTGGACCTTTGGAGGGTATCATTTCAGGATGTGTCCTTAGTTCTCACGGAGACCTTGACAGAAGTTGTGATCTCGGTTAGTCATTATTTTAGGCTGCGCCAGCCCACTATAGCAGATCGAGATCAGTTGATGTATAACCTTATAGAGAAGTTCGAAGGAACATGTCGTTTTGCACGCAGAACAATGAGTGAACTTGATTCCCAACCCTTGTATTAGGCCTTAGTAGTAGTCAATGTTGTTATGTTTTTTGTTTGATGTTGTAACGAGGAATTTTTATTGTACAAATTTGCTATAATGTAACTTTTGTTACTTAATATATATATTTTGATGGTTTAATTTAGAATTCTTTCTTTTCTTTTTGCATACATGTTTTTTTGAAGAGAAAGAAGGAACTGTTAATAGTAAGTTTATATTTTCCTTAATTTATAGGAAAATGGCCCCAAGAGGAAAACCTCAAACACGTTGAGCTTCCAACCAAGCTGACCAAGAGAACCCCAACCTGAACAATAATCAAGGAAATGATAATCAGGAGAATCCTATTGTCTTATTGGTAAACATGATTAAGGAAGCTTCCCAGAATAACAATAACCAAGTACTTCCACAAGTACAATCTAGGAGGGTGACATTTAAGGATTTTATTAATAGTTGTCCACCTACTTTTAATGGTGATGGAGGTCCCACTGCCGCTCAAATTTGGATTAAAGAAATAGAGAAAGCTTTTCGTATAGCGGGAGTAACTGATGATCTTAAGACGGAATATGCTACATATCTATTGAAAGAAGAAGCTAGTTATTGGTGGGAGAATACTGAACGATTAGAAATGACTAGGAGATTAACAATTAGGAATGATCAAGCAGATCTTGAAATTGAACAAATTGTCACCTGGTCCCAGTTTAAAGAATTTTTCTATAGCCAGTATTTTCCAACCAGTGCTGCAGATGAGCTAGAAAAACAATTTTTAGAGTTAAGATAAGGGAGCATGACTGTGGAAGAATATGAGAAGAAGTTTAATGAACTTCAAAGATATGCTCCACATTTGGTAGATACGGAGAGAAGAAAATCTAGAAGGTTTGAGCATGGATTAAATCCATGGTGGCATGATAAGATTGCTATTCTATGTCTAAACAACTATGTTGAAGTGGTTCAAAGGTCAAAGGTAGCAGAGAAAAGTGGAAAGTTACTGCAAGAATTCAATTGGGAGAAACGCAGGGAAGGACAGAAGAAAGGAAATTATTTTAGTAACAATTTTAATCAAAGGATTCGAGGACAAGGAAAATCACAAACTAGTTCGGCCGTGATGAAACAAGGGGAAGGAAGTAGGTATAATGATAATAATAGGAAAAGAAATTTTAATGTGGATTTAAGTGAGAATAAAAGGAGGATTGTTATTTGTGGCAAATGTGGAAGGAACCATGAAACTTCCCAGTGTTTAATAGGAACCAATTTGTGTTTCAAATGCCATCGATCTGGGCATACTGCCAGTAATTGCCCAAACCAAGCACCGATTGCTTCCCAACCGAGATTTCCTCCGCAGCAATATCAACCACAAGGAATTAGTCGTGCAGTTGGAACTACAAGGAGATGTTTTAGTTGTGGTCAGGAAGGTCATGTCTCCATTTCTTGTCCTCAGAAAAAGAGTCAGGGTAAACACCCATTAGTAGGACCTAACATGACAGTCAATCGACCTCAAGCTAGAACTTGCAATATGACTGCTCAGGATGCCCTAATGTCTGACAACGTGGTTTTAGGTATGGTTTTGGTTAATTCAATTGAAGTACATGCTTTATTTGATTCTTTATTTGATTCTGGTGCAACTAGATCTTTCATATCTGAAAGTCTTCTTAAGAATAGAAATTTTACTTCTGAATGTTTAGAAACACCTCTAGAAGTTATAATAGCTAATCAAGAGGTGTACGTTGTCAAGAGTATACTACCTGATTGTAGTATAAGAATCGGAAAGCATGACTTCCCTGCAAATCTAATACCTTTTCCATTAGGAGAGTTTGATCTAATACTAGGCATGGATTGGCTACATAAATACCAAGCTAGTATAGATTGCAGGAAAAAGAAGGTTTCCTTAAGAACAACCTCAAATAACAAGGTATTATTCCATGGATGTAAGTTTACCGAACCATCTCATATTCTTACAGTATTACAAGCTAATAAAATGTTACGCAAGGGATGCAAAGCATTTTTAGTTCATGTTTATGACAAGAAGGTAGAAGGATTAAATATTTCAGATATCTCGGTAGTAAGGGAATTTGGAGATGTACTTCCTGAAGAATTACCAAGTATACCTCCAGATAGACAAGTTGAATTTGGAATTGAGCTAGTACCAGGAACTGCCCCAATTTCTAAAGCTCCTTATAGGATGTCCCTTTCAGAATTAAAAGAGCTCATGATACAACTACAAGAGTTATTGGATCAAGGATTCATTAGGCCAAGTGTTTCACCCTGGGGAGCACCTGTTTTGTTTGTAAAGAAGAAAGATGGATCACTGAGGTTATGTATTGATTACCGAGAATTCAATAAGGTGACGGTGAAAAACCAGTATCCTTTACCTAGGACTGATGATCTGTTCGACCAACTCAAGGGAGCAAAGTACTTCTCGAAAATTGACTTGAGATCAGGATATCAACAATTAAAGATTAAGACTGAAGATGTCCCTAAGTCAGCTTTCAGAACTCATTATGGTCATTATGAATTTGTGGTAATGTCTTTTGGACTCACCAATGCCCCAGCTGTTTTCATGGATTTGATGAACCGAGTTTTCAAACCATATTTAGATAAGTTCATTATTGTGTTCATAGATGACATTCTCATATATTCTAAGACGAGAAAAGAACATGATGAACATTTAAGAGTAACATTGGAGACACTGAGACAAGAAAAACTGTATGCCAAATTTTCAAAGTGTGAATTTTGGTTAAGAGAGGTGAAATTTTTAGGTCATGTGATCAATGAATCTGGAATTTTGGTTGATCCCATTAAAGTTGAAGCCATTATAAATTGGCCACAACCAAAGACACCTATTGAAGTGCGAAGTTTTCTAGGGTTACCAGGATACTATCGTCGATTCGTTCAAGATTTTTCTAAGATAGCAGTTCCATTAACGAATCTGACAAGGAAAACAGAAAAGTACGATTGGACCCCAACTTGTGAGAAGAGTTTTCAAGAATTAAAGAAAAGGTTAACCACCGCCCCTGTACTATGTTTACCTGATAACAAAGGAGATTTTGTGATCTATAGTGATGCCTCGATCAATGGATTAGGAGTTGTGCTAATGCAGCATGGAAAAGTTATTGCCTATGCATCTTGACAACTTAAGGATTGCGAAAAACGATACCCAACACATGACTTAGAATTGGCCGCGATCGTTTTTGCATTGAAGATTTGGAGGCATTATTTGTATGGAAAGAGACCATAAGAGTTTAAAGTACATATTCACCCAAAAGGAACTGAACATGAGGCAAAGACGGTGGTTGGAATTAATTAAAGATTATGATTGCTCGATCAACTATCATCCTGGCAAAGCAAATGTTGTGGTCGATACTCTAAGTAGATGTGAAAGGTTGAATGTGATAACAATCCAAGAAGAAGTTAGGATGGATTTGGAGAGGTTACAATTAAGTGTTATCACAACTTAACAAAAGAAAGAGTTAGAGCAAGAGGTTGGTGTAAAACCAAACTTACTGACTATTATCAAGGAAACTCAAGAAGAGTATGTGAAAGATAGGGAAAAGTTGTTAAGGAAAGAAAATGGGAAATGTCGGATCCACGATGATGGATTGGTGAGATTTGAGAATAGAATCTGGATTTCGACAAAATTGGAATTAAAGAAAAATTTACTATAGGAGGCCCATTACTCAAAGTTTTCAATACATCCAGGTGGAACCAAGATGTATCAGGATTTGAAACAAAATTTTTGGTGGCCTAGCATGAAGAAGGAAATAGCTAAATGGGTAAATACATGTCTCACCTGTCAACAAGTTAAAGCCGAAAACCAGAAGCCTAGTGGTTTACTGCAATCCTTGGATATTCCAGAATGGAAGTGGGAGTATATCACAATAGATTTTGTAATTGGGTTGCCAGTAACTCAAAAGGGATTAAATACAATCTGGGTAGTAGTGGACAGATTGACTAAATCTGCGCATTTCCTACCTATTAAGGATACTTATAAGATGGACCAATTGGTCAGATTGTATGTGAAGGAAATCCTTAGGCGTCATGGAGTGACAATTTCAATTGTATCCGATCGTGATTCTCGTTTTACGTCTAGGTTCTGGCGAAGTTTTCAAGAGTATTTAGGAACAAAATTGGACATGAGTACCGCTTTCCACCCGCAAACCGATGGGCAATCTGAAAGAACAATCCAAACCATAGAAGATATGCTGAGAACATGTTCTTTATATTTTGGAGGACGATGGGATGAACATCTACCACTAGTCGAGTTTGCTTATAATAATAGTTATCAAGCCAGCATAGAAATGACTCCATTTGAAGCTTTGTATGGGAGAAAGTGTAGAACACCATTATATTGGAATGAAGTTGGAGAAAGGAAGTTAGAAGGACCTGAAATAGTCCAACAAACTGAGAATGCAATCCGGACAATCCGAGCTAAAATAAGAGCAACTCAAGATCGAATAAAGCAGTATGTAAACCAACACCGAAAAGATCAAGTACTAGAAGTAGGAGGTTATGCACTGCTTAAGATCTCACCTTGGAAAGGTATATTGCGCTTTGGACGAAAAGGGAAATTAAGTCCTCGCTTTATTGGACCTTTTGAGGTACTTCGTCGTATTGGTGAAGTGGCTTATCAACTAGCATTACCTCCAGTTTAAGTCATGTTCACGATGTTTTCCATGTCTCGATGTTACTACCTTATAGAGGAAATCATTCTGGCATTATTGACTACCAACCCATTGAGCTACAGCCAAATTTGCATTATGAAGAGATGCCCATGCAAATTTTGGATCGTCAAGTAAAGGTTTTAAGAAATAAAGAAATTGCATCTGTAAAAGTTTTATGGAGAAATCATAATGTTGAAGAAGCTACATGGGAACTAGAAGAAATGATGATGCAAAAGTACCCTCAACTATTTCACCAATAAAGTTTCGAGGACGAAACTTATTGTAAGGAGGGGAGAATGTGACGACCTGGAAAATTTGTTTATCTATAAATAATTTATTCACTCATTTTATTTTATTTTATGTTATTTTATTTTCTTTTTAATATGAATATGGTTATTATATGACGCTTTTGGTTGTATGAATACTTTTGGACCCATTAAAGGGGTTATAGTTGTTTGATGTTGGTTGCAAGAATAAACAAGTGATGTTATATATACATGCAGTACCGTATTGTAAGCTCCTAAAAGAAGCTTGCGTTTGTTGGTTAAGTCTTCTGAAGGACTCAAGAGTTTAAGTTTGATGACATTAGTGCTTACGTATGATTATTTTGATTAATAAGTTGCTTGTGTATCATCAAGTGGATTAAACGTATATGCATGAAGGACAGCAGGCTCATTACGATGTTTAGCTGCTAAGAATCATGATGAGCAGCTGTTTTACCGTCCAGATTAATCAATCATTTTATTTCACAGCTTAATCTCAACCTCCTATAAATACCTCATTCTTAGGAACATTTTAGTCTCTTTTCTAAAGATTTCCTTTTCCAAAGTTCTTCTTTAAACCTACCATCTCTGTATAATTTCAAGGTTCTCTTTTCTGGACGATTATTGTCAATCAAGTTTTGATCTCTTTCGTCAACCCAGGAGGTAAGAATCTCAAGTTCTCCTTTGTTTGTTTCTTTTTGTTTATCGTCGGAGTGTATTAGCTGTATATACTAGATTTGCAAGGAAGAATGAAGTTTTAAAAGAAAGACTGTATTCTTCTGCATATTCATGAGGAAACCTAGGTTGAGTTTGTTATTGTAAGATTTTCCATCGTAGCAGAGACAAGCTTTATGTTAATCTCTGATGAGATGTTGTTAATCTCTGATGAGTAGTCAATGTTGTTATGTTTTTGTTTAATGTTGTAACGAGGAAGT
>CM025788.1:28454043-28466066 GCA_014636745.2 Centella asiatica
ATCTTCTTTTCACTCCTATATAAAGGAGCTCTTGTATTCATTTTTTTATCATCAAGCCATTCGTCAACAATTCTGCTTTTAATCATATAAATACTTGGTTTTTTTTCTTTACTAGATTTAGTGCCGCGTCAGTTAATGATGACGTCCAAAAAGAGTTGGTTCAAAAGATTAATTGCATTGGTCCAAAATGAGATCTATGCTTTTTATGGAGAACATAAATGTCATGTTTTTACGCCTTTCTTCTTTGAGAAATTCAGCTAGAGTGGGTGGACCATATTCTTTGGTAACAGGAGAAGGTGTTTTGTCCTTGGCTTCAAATGACTTCTTTGTAGTGACATCAGGGTCTTCAGTTTTCTCTTGATTTTTATCCCCTGATGCACTTTTAGGGTTCTGTAATCTTCTTGGCTGAGGTTTCCTGGAGGTCCTGGGCCTGACACTCTTCTTTTCTTTGCTTCTTCCTCCTGTTCCTTTGCCATTTCCCTCTCTTCTTCTTCTTGAAGTTGTTGTGCAAAGATTGCATCAACTTTTTCTAACTTTTTATCTTGAGGGTAGACCAGCTCCATTTTTCCATCTATTACAACTTCAACGGGTGTTGGAAAATGGGCTGTCTTCATGGCATCTCCAAGTAGCTTAGGCCCTGATTGAATGTTGGATTTCTTCTTGGGTTCTTCAATCAGGATACCCTTGCCTTTATCCTTGGATTTTGGAGCAGGAACAGGAGCATCACATCCCCTGATTGTTGATTTGAATTCTCAGCAACATCCCCTGATGACTGCTTGGTTGATTTCTCCCCCTTTTTGACAGCATCATCAGTGGGAGTTGAGAGTCGGGAGATGACTTGAAGAACTCATTGCAGAGTGCCAGCCATGGAATGTTGCAGAGTTTTCATGCTGGTCAGTTGGGAAGTGAGATCAGCTAGCTTCTTGTCAACAGTGTCAACGTGTTTCTTCATTCTGTGGAGAGTCTGGCTGGTGACAAGGGAGTCGACAACTTGCTGTACATTTTGTATCTTTGAAGAAAAATGTGTATACAATTTTTGATTTTCTATATCTATTGACTGACCAATCATGATCTGTGACTTTAACACTTTGATCAAGATTGGATTAGTAGTTCTAGCTAATTCTTGCTTTAGTAACTGTACAGTGTCAGACATCTGGTTCTGTCGAAAGTATAAATCAACTCCGATGAATTGGGAAAAATCATCTTGTGGAGCATCATCTTCATCGCTTTTAGAGGTGGAAGTAATATTTACAGTATCTGTGTTTTCTCTATGTTCTTTATTTACAAGGTTCTCATCCTTATCTCTCTCATCCTCTCCTTTTTCTTTGCCGTCTAAGGCATCACTCGTATTCTCTCCTTTTTCTTTGCCTACTAAGGCAGTACTCTTTTGCTCTCCTTTTGCCAAAGTCCTCTCAAGGGTTTGACTTTGCCTCTCTGCACTAAGTATTTTCTCAGTATCACTCAAAATTGTCCTAGAGGGGCTCCTATGGGCGTGGAAATCATCAACTGTGACCAGTTCAAGTGATGTATGTACAGATTCTGGTTCCACAATTGTGATAGGAGTAGGAGAAGAAGTAAAGTGTGTATGTATAATTGGAGAAGTGTATGTTTCTATAGAGGAAGTATATACAATTGGGGGTACATAAAGAGTTATAGCTGTAGTATAAACAGTAGAGTCTATGTCTCCTGTTTGATCATCAGTGTTTGTATCAAGTAAAAATGAGTCAACCATGTGAGAGTGGTGACTATCAAACACTGTGTCCGAGAGTGTTGGCTCCTCCACGAATTGAGAATGTGGAGAATCTGATTGTATGACACTTAATGTTTGTGTCATTATATCTGAAGAAATTTGAGGAACAGAGAAAGAAGGAAGTGTTGTAGATGGGAGTGTTGGTTGAATCACTGAACGAGGAGGTGATTCATCAAAAGATGCTGTAGAAGAATGCTTATGACTCATGTCGATCTTATTGAGAAGCTTCTGAGCTACAACATCTTGAGTGGTGTGTGCACTCACTGTGGAGGATATCTGCAAGTGGCTCTCAGAGACCCTGATGGTAGGTTCATCAGTGTCTATGGTCAGTGTATGTGCCTCACTCAGCTGTGTCCCTGGTTGGGGACTATTTTCAATAACTAATTCCTTTTGAGAGGAACGAGTTAGAAATATGTTTAATTCCTTATCAAAAGCAGCATCCTTTTGAGAGGATACTGCCTGGTCAGGCTGTTGGGTAACACTCGTGGCTCCCTTCTTCTTCCTACACCTGTAGCCAATCACTCTCTCTCCTTGCTCCCCCTCAATTGTTGTGGTAACTTCACTGGGTTTTCTTTTAATCCCAACAATCTTTTGGGAGACTGTGGGTTGGGTTGTTGAGAGTGGTTGTGAAGAAATTGGTTGTTCTACTTGGGTAGGTAGAGAGGTGGTTGATTTCTCTGCCATAGTAGATGAAGGTGAAGAATGTACAGTTTGAGAAGTAGAAGGTGTAGAATTTACTACCTGTACCATATGCGATGGAAGTGCAAACGGTTTGGCTGAAAAAGATTTCTTTATTATTTCTACAAACAGTTTCTTTGTTTGCTTGTATGTCTGTACAGGTATATCATTCTCAAAAGAAAAATTAGTAATCTGATCTTTAATAATCATGTACAAAAATCTAGCATAATATATTTCAGATTTCCTATTATTAAAATTACCTAATTTATTTACAAGATCATCAAAAATTATTTTACCTATATTTATATTTACATTTCTAATTATTGCAAATGCTATTTTTAAAGTTAAAGAGGTAATAACCTCAAAGTTAGAACATTTACCTGAGAACACCTTGGTGATGGTGTCGAAGAGATAAGAAATCTCCCTCTTCACGTTCACCCTCTTGAGATCCTTGAACTTTAACACTGCGTTGGGAGCAGCGTTATAGCCCAGTTCCCTCAAGAAATCCAGCAGATCTGCATCACTGGGTACATCCACCAGATCTTGAGTAGATAGCCCCAAAACAGAGTTAAGTCTGGAAGGAGTTATTTTCCCTTTCTCAGACGAAACTTTGAATGAGATACCCTTGACCACATCAGGCTTGGTGGTGGAGTACATGAACTTGGCACTGGTCCAAAGTTGTGACAGTGCCTCCCCCGACATTTCTTCATCGGTAAAGATGGCTTTACTATACTCAGAGTTGAGCAGATAGTTCATTATCGGTTTAAAGCATTCACTTACCTCATCAATGTCAGAGAAGCCCACCTAGTTTGTGGGTGGGACTGTCAAGTTCCTCTGAATTTGTTGACGTGCCATGGATGCTTTGAAGATTTGAAGTTCTAGGGTTTCTGTAAAGACGAGAGAAAAAAAAACTCGAGAAAATATCAGGTAGAGATTAAATGTTTTGGGGAGTTTCAAAAAGTAGGAGAGATAGAGTATTAATACCCGCCTATTGACGTTTGAAAACTTCTCCTGAAAATACGCTATCAGGGAGTCAGTTCAGTTTCTGTGATGACACATCATCAGTGAGAGAAGAACTTAATGATTAACTGACCTTGAAACCCGATGCAGAATTTTTTTTTTTTTAAACTTACCCTGATGATTCACTGTATGTACATACCCTGACCCTAATGCATAAGACGGACACCCTGACCGTGACGCACAGGTCGGATACCCTGACCCTGATGCACAGGTCGGATACCCTGACCCTGACGAACAATATCAACACCCTGACCGTGATGCGTCTTTAAGGAAGCCCTGACCCTGATGCATCAGTTAAAACACAAACAAAACAACAAAATGCAGAATATACAAGTATATACATATTTACAATTTGAACATATATAACCACATATCAATTGATTTTATCAAGAACTTATGAAATGAGTTAGGAATACCAAATGTTAGGAGTTTGACTCTGACCCTGACACATAATTCACCATTCCCAGCTCTCCTACAAGATTTGAAAAAGTGGTTTCATCAAGAGCTTTGGTGAATATGTCTGCCAGCTGCTGATTTGAAGGTACAAACTGTAATTCAATATTCCCATTCATAACATGTTCCCTGATAAAATGATATCTGATTTCTATATACTTAGTTCTGGAATGTTGTACTGGATTTTCAGCAATGGCAATGGCACTAGTGTTATCACACCTTATTGGAATCTTGGAATAGTTCAGACCATAATCCATTAGCTGATTTTTCATCCATAGAATTTGTGCACAATAACTTCCAGCTGCTATATATTCAGCTTCAGCAGTAGATGTAGAGATTGAGTGCTGCTTTTTGCTGAACCAAGATACAAGCCTTCCTCCTAGAAATTGACAGCTTCCTGTTGTACTCTTTCTGTCAATCCTACATCCTCCAAAGTCAGCATCAGAATATCCTAGCAATTCAAATCCAGACTCCTTTGGATACCAAAGTCCCAACTCTGTAGTGCCCTTGATATATCTCAAAATCCTTTTCACTGCAATGAGATGAGATTCCTTTGGGTCAGCTTGATATCTTGCACAAAGACATGTTGCAAACATTATGTCTGGCCTGCTTGCTGTCAGATATAGCAATGATCCAATCATTCCCCTGTAAGTCTTCAAATCAACTTTCTTTCCATTCTTATCAAGGTCAATCTTGGTTGCAGTGGCCATTGGTGTCTTTGCTACTTTTGAGTCCTCCATATCAAATTTCTTGAGAAGTTCTTTGGCATATTTTGTCTGATGAATGTAGATTCCATCAGAGACTTGTTTAACTTGCAATCCCAAGAAGTAAGATAACTCACCCATCAAGCTCATTTCATACTTGCTTTGCATGAGTTTGGAGAATTTTTCACACAGTCTTGTGTCAGTGGATCCAAAAATAATATCATCAACATAAATTTGAACCAAAATTAGATGACCTTGGTGTTGTCTGAAGAACAATGTTTTGTCAATGATACCTCTAGAAAATTTATTTTCCACCAGAAACTTTGACAGTGTATCTACCAAGCTCTAGGTGCTTGCTTCAGTCCATAAAGTGTCTTTTCCAGTTTGTAGACATGATTTGGAAATTTTGAGCATTTAAATCCTGGAGGTTGTTGGACATACACCTCCTATTCCAATTTCCCATTTAGAAAAGCACTTTTCACATCCATTTGATATACTTTAAAATTTGAATGTGCTGCATAGGCTAAGAAAATTCTTATAGCCTCAAGTCTGGCTACTGGTGCAAAGGTCTCATCAAAGTCAATCCTTTCTTCTTGAAGATATCCTTTTGTAATCAGTCTTGCTTTGTTTCTTACAACAATGCCAGCTTCATCCATCTTATTTCTAAATACCCACTTAGTACCTATTTTGATCCTATCTTTGGGCTTAGGTACAAGCTTCCATACTTGATTCCTTTCAAATTGATTTAGCTCTTCCTATATTGCCAAGATCCAATCTGCATCTTGAACAGCTTCTTCAAACTTCTTTGGCTCAATTTGAGAAAGAAAACAAGCATATAGGCATTCATTAGATGTTGCTTTCCTGGTCTGCACTCTTTTGCTTGGGTCACCAATAATCAGATCTGTTGTGTGACTTCTGGACCATTTGGGATTAGAGATGTGTCTTGATGAGCTTGCTTGACTATCATCTCCTCCCCCTAAGCCTGTGCTTCCAGCTTCTGAAAACTCTCCCCCTGAATTAATGGATAATTCAAGGTTCAAGTTATCCCCTGATGGTGCATGTCCTGATGAATGATCCCCTGATCTGTTGTCCAGGAAATTAACTCTATCTGCTAAAGGGGGTTCTACATTGTTTGGATTGACATCAGGAATGGATAAATTCTCCATTTGTTTGCACTCATCGGCTTCATTCTCTTGATAATCAATATTATCTTCATTTTCAAACCTGAGTTCTTCATGAAAACCAGGGTCTTCAAGTCCAGAAATTTCTTAATCATCAAAAGCTACATTTATAGACTCCATCACCACTTGAAGTCGTTTGTTGTAAACCCTGAAGGCCTTGGATGACAGAGAATAACCTAAGAAAATTGCTTCATCAGCTTTTGGATCAAATTTTCCTAAGTTTTCACCAAAATTTCTCAGAACAAAACATTTGCATCCAAAGACATGGAGAAACTTGATGCTTGGCTTTCTCCCTGTCATTAACTCATATGGTGTCTTGTTGTGAGCCTTGTTGATTAGAGATCTATTCTGAGTAAAGCAAGCAGTGGAAATTGCTTCAGCCCAAAAATAGGTGTGAATCTTTGCCTCTGCTAGCATTGACCTAGCAGCTTCTATCAGGGTTCTATTTTTCCTTTCCACTACACCATTCTGTTAAGGAGTCCTTGGAGCAGAAAATGTATGATTTATGCCTTTCTCCACACAAAATCCCTCAACAGCTGCATTCTTGAATTCAGTTCCATTATCTGTTCTCAACATTCTAACCACTGACCCTGATTCTGTTTCCACCTTCTTGATATGGTCAATAATTTGTTGAGATACTTCTGATTTAGCATGTTGAAACTTTAGCCAAGTGTATCTGGTGTAGTCATCCACAATGACCATTGCAAATCTTTTCTTTGACACTGACATAATGTTGACAGGGCCAAAGAGATCCATATGTAACAATTGAATTGGATCTTTGATCATGGTGGCTTCCTTGCTGACAAAGGATGATTTCCTTTGCTTCCCTTGTTGACATGCTGAACATAATCCTTCTTGGATAAACTCCATTTGGGGTAGTCCAGTTACCAATTCTCTCTTCATTAGATCATTAATTGACTTAAAGTTCAGGTGAGAGAGCTTCTTGTGCCATAGCCTACTTTCATCAGGAGATGCCTTGCGCTAGAAACATGATTCTCCATTTACTGAATTAAAATCAGCAACATAGAGATCTCCTTTTCTTATCCCTGACAAAACTAGCTTCCCATCACTTTCAATTGAGATAAGGCACTAATCTCCTTTGAAGGAAGTGATGAATCCTTTGTCACTTAGTTGACTTATGCTTAGCAAATTGTGCTTGAGCCCATCAACCAGTGCTACATTTTCAAATGAGACATTCCCATTTGCTGCTTTGCCATAACCAAGAGTTAGTCCTTTGCTGTTATCACCAAATGAAATTACTGGACCAGCCTTTTCTTGGAATTCTGTGAGCAGGGCTTTGTTTCCTGTCATGTGCCTTGAGCAGCCACTATCTAAAAACCAGATTTGACTGCTTTTGACACACAAGAAAACATTTAAATTGTTTTTGGTGCCCAATTTGTTTTGGGTCCTCTAGGTTTAGTCACAGTAATAGGTAATACAACTTTTTCTTTATTGGTGACTTTTGGTTTTGGCAAATTTAACACTTTCTCCTTTTTAGGAGCTTCAATGTATGCTTTTGATTTCTCAACAGTTATCTTGCCTTTATCCTTGGAGGAGCAGGCTTTAACAGTTGGTAAATCATCAGTATACAAAATTGTGCCAGTCAAAATTTGTGGTTTTCTTTGCATTGAAAAGATAAATGATTACAGTTACCACAATTCCAACACACTTTCCTAAGGGCTTCATGAATGATAGAATAATTGCTAGTTTTATTAACACCTAGCTTACCATTTCTATTCTTCTTGCTTTCCCCTGACAGGCCTTTTTCCCTTGACGGGCTACTACGGCCTGATGCACTCTTTCCCCCTGACGACTGTGTATCTACTGATGCACAGTCTAGTTCTTTCTTAACTGAAGGGTTGAGTGCTTTGGTAAAAATAAGTTTCTTGTCTCTCCCACTACTAGTGGAAGCTCCACTTACTGGGAAAACATTCCCTGATTCTAGCTCTGTGCCTGCCTTAACAAACTTGATAGGTTGTATTGGCCTTTTTCCAAAGCTAGCTTCCATCTCAACCTCAATGGGAGGTTGCTACACTTGAGTCTCTTCATAGCCCAAACCAGATTTTGGATCAAATTTTTGACTGTTCAAACGATCCTCCAGTTTCCTGCTAGACTCATTCCATCTCTTAATGACTTCCCTTTCCTGACTAAGAAGGTTCGAGGTCCATTCCTATCTTTTGATAGCACATTCAAGAAGATTTTTAGTCCTTGAGAGTTCTTTTTCAAGACTCTCAAGTCTGGAGTTTTCTGATTCTAAAAGAGTGTTCCTAGCAGATAAGTGTTCATTTATTTTTTGCACTCTCTCAGTTTCAGCTACAGCACTCCTCAGGGTGTCATAGAGATCCTTTATCTCACAAGCCATTTCCTTAACAGTTTTAACACAATTAGTTTTAGACATGTTAGAGGAAATTTCGAGGCTTACCTGTGAGCTGCTACTGTCAATGGATGAGGCCATCAGGGCTAGGTTGACATATTCTTCATTTTCTTCTTCATCAGAGTCAACCCAGTCCTTTCCCTCTGCAATATATGCTTTTCCCTTCTTGTTTGCATTAAGAAGGTCAAAGTATTTCTTCTTGTAGTCCACAACAGCTTCTTTGTCTCTGGATTCACCATCTTTTGTGGCCTTGCGGCACTCATTTGCAAAGTGACCCATCTTATTGCATTTGTAGCACTTTATTCTTGATTTGTCAATAAAGTTTTTCGTGCTACTGGGTTTCCTTGCTGAAAATCTTTTAGATCTCGAAGGCTTTTGGAATTTCAGCTTGGAAAACCTTTTTGCAAGAAAGGCCATGGTTTCATCCAGCTCCTCTAACTCTTCCGGAGTATATTCTTCCTCCTTGAAGTCAGCTTCTTTGTCCCCTTCTATGTCAGCATCTTCTAGTTGCTGCTTCAACAAGACACTTGGCCTTGCTTCTTGTTTATCCTTCGTGGCAGCCATCAGGGCTACAGATTTAAGCTTTCTAGCATCCCCTGACATTTCAAATCTTTGTTGAACCTCAAGTTCATATGTCTTTAGGGTGCCATAAAGCCTATCCAAGTCTAGAAGATTCATGTCCTTGGATTCCCTGATGGCTGTTGTCTTAGGATCCCATGATATGGGAAGGGCTCTCATGAACATTCTGTTCACATCCTTGTTAGCATAAGCCTTCCCATATAATCTCAGTCATTTACCAACCTGTTAAATCTGTCGAACATTTCAGTGAGTGTTTCACCATTCTTCATTGTGAACCACTCATACTGTTGTGTCAACAGCTGCAGTTTATTTTCCCTCACTTCCTCAGTACCATCACAAAGGATTTGTATGGTATCCCATATAGATTTAGACATGGTAAGATTCATGATACTATTCAGCATATCATCGTCTAAACCATTATATAAGATCCCAGTGACTTTAAGATCCTTTTTCACCTTTTCTCTTTCCTCTATCGTCATTTCATCAGTTGTCTTTGGGATAAGCTTTTCAGGAATACTGACTCCATTAACAACTTTGATAGGAATGAGCTTCTTGGGAACGTGAGGTCCTTCTTCTAGAATCTGCAAATATTCATCATCAATAGCTCTAAGATGAACTATCATTCTTTGTCTTCAGAAGAAGTATTTGTCCCTTTCCAACATAGGGACTTTACTGTTTCCAGCTTTGTTGGCCATAGATAATGATCGATTTTAGCAAGTGAAATCTGCTAAGAGGCTCTGATACCAATTGTTAGTGCAATATAAACACAAGTGTTTGTAGAAGGGGGGGATGAATACAAACACCTGAAACTTTTCGCTCTTTTAAACTTAAAAGTGCTTACTGGAAAACAGTTGTAACAAACAGAAAAACTAAAGAAATGAACACACAGATTCAAGTTAAAATAGTAGTATTAAAACTTGGGGTTTTTCTGGAAATCTGTATAATCACAAATGTGATTTACAGCTACAAATTTCTGCAAATAAAATTCACAGCTTCTCACATTCACTAGCTACTAAAACTTTCTCTGAAAAATAAATCTCTCACGAAATATATTTCTGAGCGTCCTAGTGTTGTGTGCTTCTTTGTTTGTTCGATCTGTTGGATAGATTCAATCTCTCTCGTTTCCTTTCTTTTGTAATGAGAACTCTTTTGCTTATATGTTGATCAGTTGATGAAATCATGTGCTAGTGACGTGCTACTTTTCTCAACTTAGCCGCAAGTAAGTCACATCGTAACCCTATGTGTCAGACTACTGCATGCTTTGTTGCTTCTTTTTCTTCCCCTGATCTGTGAGCATTTAATGCGAGAGAGTTCTCATTGGATCAAAAACAAACATCAAGAAATATCTTTCCAGTTGATATTTCTTGCTTCTTAAACACGTTACGTTGATTTCTGTGTAAGAATTGATGACGGATGCATGCTGTCATAACTATCCACTGACTGCCAGCTCTGATGGACTTTGATCAGTGCTTCTGGATCCCCTGATGCTTATTGACTGGATCAGGGCTTCAACCTTCACTTGAGTTTCACTCAGTGCTTCTTGATCCTGATGGTTATGACTGACGGCATACACTGATGGCTTCCACTGATGTCATGTTGGTCATTCCCCCTGACGGGTTACCCTGATGGGTTTGCCTGACACTGATATGTCCTGAAGTGTTTCCCTGACGGATTGGTCTGCCCTCATCATACCCTGACAGGTTTCCCTGACAGGTTCCCTTGATGGGTTCCCCCTGATGGATTCCCCTGATGGGTTCCCCCTGATGGGTTCCCCTGATTGGTTCCCCCTGATGGGTTCCCCAGATGGGTTCCCCCTGATGGGTTTCAATCAACGCAACTTTGTTTAGAATTTCTGATGTGCGGAATACTTTGACTGTTTACTAATAGCATCAGACATTCTTCTTCACTTTGTCAAGTCCTTTGAATGTTTCTGTTTTCTGACTTGCCTCGTGAAATTATTGACCATCCACTGATGAATAAGTTTATAATCAGCGGATGCAAAACTTGTACTGATCTTAAGGTTTATAAAATACCTCAAGTATTTACAGTTTGCACAATTTATTACAAAATCATTATCATCATCATTTATCACTAACAGCTATTAATCTTTTGAACCAACTCTTTTTGGACCTCATCATTAATTGATGCAGCACTAAAGTGAGTAAAAAAAAAAACCAAATATTTATATGATTAAAAGAAGAATTGTTTACGAATTGCTTGATGATAAAAAAATGAATACAAGAGCTCCTTTATATAGGAGTGAAAAGAAGATTCTAGACTTAGCCACCTAATGCAACCAAATAAACAGCTCATTAATTAGTCAACTAATGACAACTAATATTAGGTAAGAATTAGCTAAAACAAAATTCTGGAAGACTAAAAGAAAATTCTGGAAGACTAACTAAATTTTAAACTAAAGATTATTCTAGAACTTGGGCTTGTCCACTTATTCTCTAATTTTGGACCAATGCTATTAATCTTTCGAAGCGACTCTTTTTGGACCTCATCATTAACTGATGCAGCACTAAAGCGAGTAAAGAAAAAAACCAAGTATTTATATGATTAAAAGAAGAATTGTTGACGAATTCCTTGATGATAAAAAAATGAATACAAGATCTCCTTTATATACGAGTGAAAAGAAGATTCTAGACTTAGCCACCTAATGCCACCAAATAAAGAGATCATTAATTAGTCAACTAATGACAACTAATATTAGGTAAGAATTGGCTAAAAGAAAATTCTGGAAGACTAAGTAAATTTTATACTAAAGATAATTCTAGAACTTGGGTTTGTCCACTTATTCTCTTATTTTGGACCAATGCTATTAATCTTTTCAACCAACTCTTTTTGGACCTCATCATTAACTAACGCGGTACTAAAGCGAGTAAAGAAAAAAAAACCAAGTATTTATATGATTAAAAGAAGAATTGTTGACGAATGGCTTGATGATAAAAAAATGAATACAAGAGCTCCTTTATATAGAAGTGAAAAGAAGATTCTAGACATAGCTAACTAATGCCACCAAATAAAGAGCTCATTAATTAGTCAACTAATATTAGGTAAGAATTGGCTAAAATAAAATTCTGGAAGATTAAAAGAAAATTCTCTTAGACTAAGTAAATTTTAAACTAAAGATTATTCTAGAACTTGGGCTTGTCCACTTATTCTCTCATTTTGGACCAATGCTATTAATCTTTTGAAACAACTCTTTTTGGACCTCATCATTAACTGATGCAAGACTAAAGCGAGTAAAGAAAAAAAAAACCAAGTATTTATATGATTAA
>CM025788.1:28466166-28476645 GCA_014636745.2 Centella asiatica
TATATATATATATATATATATATATATCACCTGTTGAGCAACAAAGGTCGTCGGATTAATTTGATATAAGCCGTTGGCTATGAAAAGAAAAGAAGTTACTGATGGGAAAAAGGTTGGTTGCAATGGCTGCTAGTACCCATCGGTTGTTTTTCATAGCCCACTCTAGGGTAATGATGGAGGTGATATGCATTAAATGCTACTGTCCCTCAGCAGTTGAGTTTAAAATAAAACGGGTACTGTAGCTAATCTTGTTCACACGTGGTGAGCCCTTTCCCGTGTGAACACACCCTCTCACAAGACAATTCTTGAATGCAATAACCATTTAAATACTTGAGCTTCAAAATACATTTAAAATCTTTTGGACATCACATTGCCATTGAATTTTTATAAGAAAATATAATTTCATTATTTATAACCAATAAGGAAATAACCCTTCATGCAGAAAATAAAATAAATCTCATAATCAAAATTTCATTGAGATTTTTGGGTTCTCACATTCTCCTCCCATTATAGTAGTTTCGTCCTCGAAACTTAGCTAACAAACAAATGGGGGTACTTGTCAACCATAGCGTTTTCAAGCTCCCAAGTAGCTTCCTCCACACTATGATTCCTCCATAACACTTTTACAAAAGGAATTTCTTTATTCCTAAGCATTTTAACTTGTCGATCTAATATCTGGACAGGGACCTCTTCATATCTTAAATCCGGTTGCAGATCTATTGGTAGATAGTCTATTATTCCTCTGTGGTCGTCTTTATAAGGATGCAACACTGATATATGAAATACATCATGCACATGGCCCAAAGCCGGTGGCAATGCCAATTGATAGGCCACTTCACCAATCCTCCTCAATACCTCAAATAGTCCCACATAGCGGGGGCTTAACTTTCCTTTCTTGCCAAAATGCATTACGCATTTCCAGGGTGACACTTTCACTAATGCATAACTTCCAATTTCCAGGGTTTGGTTCTTCCTGTGTTGATCAGCATATTGCTTTTGTCGGTCTTGAGCCGCCCTCATTCTTGTTCTGATCACCTTGATCGCTTCCTCAGTCTGTTGGACTATCTCTGGTCCAATTAACTTCCTTTCTCCCACTTCATTCCAGTAAAGGGGAGTTCTGCATTTCCGACCATATAACGCTTCAAACGGTGCCATGCCAATGCTGGCATGATAGCTATTATTGTAGGCGAATTCAATTAGTGGTAGATGGTTGTCCCAATGCCCTTTAAAATCGAGAATGCAAGCTCGTAACATATCTTCTAGGGTTTGAATAGTGCGTTCAGATTGACCATCAGTCTGGAGGTGGTACGTTGTACTCATGTCTAGCCTTGTCCCCAGATATTCTTGGAAGCTCTTCTAAAACCTTGAGGTAAACCTCGGATCTCTATCAGAGACGATGGAGACTGGCACTCCATGTCGACTCACAATTTCCTTGACATATAACCTCACCATTTGATCCATCTTGTATGTATACTTTATAGCCAAAAAGTGTGTTGATTTGGTCAATCTATCGACTATGACCCAAATGGCATTCATCCCTCCAAGCGTGGTTGGTAAGCCAACTACGAAGTCCATCGTGATAAATTCCCACTTCCAGTCAGGGATTTCCAATGGTTGTAGCAGTCCGCTTGGTTTTTGATGTTCTGCCTTAACCCGTTGGCACGTTAAGCATCTGCTTACCCACTCAGCTATCTCCCTCTTCATGTTAGGCCACCAAAAGTTCTGTTTCAAATTCTGATACATCTTCGTGCCTCCTGGATGAATGGAAAATTTTGAGTTGTGGGCTTCGTGGAGGAGCTCTTAGTCTCAATTCGGTTTTTGCAGGAATCCATATTCGACCTTCATATCGTAAAAGTCCATCGTTATGCATGAGATATTTGCCTTTCTCTCCATTAGTTAATCTGTCCCATTCTTCACAATGTTCTCCTTGTGCGACTTTAATGAGGTCGTGCAATTGAGGCCGAGCCCGAATCTCTTCTTCTATTTTTGTCCTCTGGGCAGTGGTAAGTGTATGCAGCTGTAGACGTTCAAATTCTTTTATAACATCTTCCTGGATGGTTATCACGTTCAGTCTTTCACGACGGCTGAGCGCGTCTGCAACCACATTTGCCTTCCCAGGGTGGTAGTTGATGGAGTAGTCATAATCCTGAATCAACTCCAACCAACGCCTTTGTCGCAAGTTGAGTTCTTTTTGCGTAAATATATACTTCAAGCTTTTGTGGTCAGTATATATTTTGCACTTCTCACCATAAAGGTAGTGCCTCCAAATCTTCAACGCAAAGACGATAGCTGCCAATTCTATGTCGTGCGTAGGATATCGTTTCTCGCAATCCTTTAGCTACCTTGAGGCATAAACAATTACCTTGCCATGTTGCAACAAAACTGCTCCAAGTCCTTGTTTTGACTCATCGCTATAAATAACGAAATCGCCCTTGTCATCCGGTAAGGTCAGAATAGGGGCTGTAGTTAACCTCGTCTTCAATTCTTGGAAACTCTTCTCACAATCAGAAGTCCAATCAAATTTTACGCTCTTTCTCATCAAGTTCGTCAAAGGCACAACTAATTTTGAGAAATCTTTAACAAACCTCCGGTAATAGCCTGCCAAACCTAAGAAACTCCTGACCTCCGTTGGGTTTGTTGGCTGAGGCCACCTCATGATTGCTTCTATCTTACTGGGGTCCACTGTGACACCAGTTTCATTGATCACATGACCAAGGAACTTCACTTCCTTTAGCCAGAATTCACATTTAGAAAATTTGGCAAATAATTGCTTTTTTCTTAAAATCTCTAGCACTGTCCTTAGGTGTTACTTATGCTCTTCTGCCGTCTTCGAATATATAAGAATATCATCAATGAAAACAATGATGAACTTATCCAAGAATGGTTTCAAAATGCAATTCATCAAGTCCATGAAAGTTGTCGGCGCGTTCGTCAATCCAAAAGACATCACTAGGAATTCATAATGGCCATAACGAGTTTAGAATGCCGTCTTCGGTATGTCTTCCTCTTTGATCTTTAATTGATGATACCCTGAGCGAAGATCGATTTTTGAGAAGTACCTCCCTCCTCTGAGCTGGTCAAAAAGGTCATCTATCCTCGGCAAGGGGTACCTATTCTTGATTGTGACCTTGTTCAGTTCTCGATAATCAATACAGAGTCTCATCGATCCATCTTTCTTTCGAACGAATAGCACTGGCGCTCCCCATGGTGAGACGCTTGGTCTGATCATTCCTTGTTCTAAGAGTTCTTGCAACTGCTTCATTAGTTCTTTTACCTCAGATGGTGTCATACGGTAAGGGGCCTTGGAGATTGGGGCTGTACCAGGGATTAAGTTGATTTCAAAATCCATTTCTCTGTTCGGGAGTAATCCAGGCAACTTTTCTGAAAATACATCTGCAAACTCCCTTACAACAGGGACATCCTCAATCTTAATTTCATCCCTGTCAATATCATGCACATAAGCCAAGAAGGCTTCGTAACCCTTGCGAACCATTTTCTGTGCTT
This sequence comes from Centella asiatica, assembly GCA_014636745.2. Classification (NCBI taxonomy): domain Eukaryota; kingdom Viridiplantae; phylum Streptophyta; class Magnoliopsida; order Apiales; family Apiaceae; genus Centella; species Centella asiatica. The sequence continues at coordinate 28,469,671 of CM025788.1, forward strand.
GGATCATGGTCAATAATGGCGATGATTTCACCATCTTGGCTCCATGGAACCAAATCTTCGCCTTTTGGGGAGAGCATAAGACTACACGCTTCTTCTTATAATCAATATTGGCTTGGTATTTAAATAACCAATCCATTCCTAATAATACATCAAATTCTCCCAAAGGAAAAGGAATAAGATCAACAAGGAATTCATGCTAATCTATCTTCAAGGTGCAATTTCTGTAGACATGAGAAATGTTCACTATTTCGCGATTAGCAACGACTACCTCCAAGGGATTAAGTAGAAGCTCAAGCAATACTAGCATGCTACTAGCTAATCGTTCAGAAATAAAACTGCGAGTTGCACCCGAATCAAATAACACATGAGCAGGTATGGAGTTCACTAGTAGTGTACTTGTCACAACATCGTCAGAAGCCACAACATCTTGCACCGTCATATTGTAAGTGTAACGACCAGGAAAATTTGTTTATCTATAAATAATTTATTTATTCATATCTTTTTATATATTACCGTGTATAGTTAATATATGATGTTTTTGAACGTCTAAATATTTTCGGACCCATTAAAGGGGTTATTGTTGTTTGATTGTTGGTTGCAAGGATAAGCAATGATGTTTATGTTTGGTGACATCCGTAATTGTTTGAAGAAGCTTTGCGTCCAGACTGGTTAAATCTCATGAAGGACTTAAGAGCCTAAGTATGATGACATCATTGTGTACGTATGTTATTTTGATTAATAAGCTGCTTATGTGTCATCAAGTGGATTAAACGTATGTGCATGAAGGACAACAGGCTTATTACGATACTTAGCTGCTAAGAATCATGATGAGCAGCCGTTTTTACCGTCCAGTTTAACCAATCATTTTATTTCAAAGCTTAATCTCAGCCTACTATAAATACCTCATTCGGAGGAACATTTCAGTCTCTTTTCTAAAGATTTCCTTTTCCAAAGTTCTTCTTTAAACTTACCATCTCCGTTTAATTTCAAGTTCTTTCTTTTGGACAATCACTTTCAAACAAGTTTTGATTTCTTTCGTCAACCCAGGAGGTAAGAATTTTAAGTTCTCTTTTGCCTTTCTTTTTGCTTGGTATCCGAGAAGTTTAGTTATAGGAGCAAGTCTTTAAGAAAGGATTATATTCTTTTGTGTCTAGAAGTGTTGCTCATAGCTTAAAGAACGTTGAGAGTTGATTTATGGAGTTGTGGTTGAGATCACCACCCTTGGAGAAATGAGGAAGACAACCCTGCATCTGAGACGAGGTCTAACTTAGTCTCTGATGAGATGTTGTTAGTCTCTGATGGAATGTTCTTAGTCTCTGATGAGACATTCTTAGTCTCTGATGAGATGTAGTTAGTCTCCGACTGTGTTGATATTAGTCTCTGATGACGTCAGCATTAGTCTCCGACTGTGTTGATGTTAGTCTCTGATGACGTCAGCATTAGTCCCCGACTGTGTTGATGTTAATCTCTGATGACGTCAGCATTAGTCCCCGACCGTGTATATGTTAGTCCCTGATGATGACGTCAGCCTTAGTCTCTGATGAGTTAAGATGACGTCATCAGTCCCTGATGAGATAATTAGTCTTTGATGAAGAAATAAGTAGTCTCCAATGACGTCATCTTTAGTCTCCGACATGCTAGGTTTAGTCCTTGATGACGTCATCCATAGTCTCTGATGATGACGTCATCCTTAGTCCTCGACGGGGTTAAGATGACATCATCAGTCCCTGATGAGTTAAATAGTCTCCGATGACGTCATCCCTAGTCTCGAATGAGTTAAGATGACGTCGTCAGTCTCTGATGAGTTTAATAGTCTCTGACGAGTGAAATCTTTCCCCGATGGGCAACCTCATGCCCTGATAACCATTTTCTATATGAATAGCCATCTATTAAGTTTGGATTTCTCATGATATACCCACAATGATGTTATGCAGAAACCTTTTTCTACAGATATAGTGAATTCTAGCTAAGGACCAAGGCAAGTATATATTCATTCCACTTCTTTCTTACTGATTACGTAGAATCATTGATTCGATTTACGTAAATGAATGATGTTAATGCCTATGCATGATGATGAATTCTTTTATGATTAAGTAACGTACGATCATTGAATCCGATGTACGTGAAAAGATGTTGATGATTGAACTATGTGTTATTGGGTGGTTGCTGGCTGTTTAAATTTCCTAGCACACCAAATGATGATGTTTGGGTGTTGCAAGTCATAAACTTGTATGCACACCCAAGTAACTTCTATATGGATATATAGTTCCGTCTTGATGATCACTGTCTTTTAATTGTTGAGCACGCCAATATGTGTTGTTGGCAGTCGCTGCTTTTAATAGATTAGCACGTCCAGGCTATTCAAAATTGAGAAAAATGTTTACAAGAAGATATATCCATATGGAAAGTTAAGGGGCTGTTGAATACTGTCGCCTGGTATTCTGGCCAAGGATGATAAAGAATGATAGATCGAGACAAGGCATCGGTAATCAGATGTTTTTCCGCAGACCATATGCTTTCTGTGAAGGACTACGTATGTCAAATGATGAATCAAACGACCAGGCTGACCAACTGGGATGAAATTTGATTATGTATGGTAGTCAGATAATGATCAGTCTGGTCAAGTGATGCATTATCTGATGAATAAAGGGCGAATCACGATTTATTGAAAGAGGGTTAACCCTTGATATCACTCGAGCACCCTAGATGATACATGTTTATTATTTGATCAAGAGGTTTTGGCATTGCTTCGTCCAACCTCAATGAATATTAAAGCTTTTATCTGATTCTTTTTGCTTATGATTATATGCTCGCTGAGCGTAAACGCTCATGTGGAATGCTATGAATGTTTTTCAAGTTATGTTGTGAAGGCTGAGTCCCCTAAGAGAAGGAAGGAGAGAATTGCTTAAGTGTGTTTAAGTTGTAAGGCCAAATCGCTGATAGTGTCCGGGGCCCGGCTTAGGGGATTTTCGGGGGTGCCACAGTAAGTCCTTGCTTGTGGCCGCACGAGCACGGTGTTGGCTCCTGTCAGCATTGGTCTGCCACTTTTCTTTTGAGGGTAATTAGGAGAAATGTGCCCTTCCATTCCACATGTATAACATGTCCTTACTACAGCAAGCGGTCTATTAATTTGTTGAGGCTGTTGTTGTTGTGATCTCCCTTGTGGCGGAACCGCGGCAGGGTTCAACGTCGGGCAGTTTCAGAAGAAGTGTCCTGGTTGGCGACACTTGAAGCAAACATCCTTCCCCCTCAAGCATGGAGTTGAGCCATGGTTATTCCCACACTTTGAACATACAACAGTCCTCCTTGCAATGCCATCAAATGATTGCTCCCTCCACTTCCTCTTTCCACTATTGATTAGACTACTATTATGGTTGCTTTCTTCTTCCTTCTTCACAATCACACCACCAAAGTTTTGGTGGTTTCCTTTATCATTTCCTTTTCTCTTCCCTTCCTTCTTATTTTACCGACTATACTCATGTACTGCCTTATTACTCCATTCAGCGATCCTTGCCTTTTCCATCACTGCATCAAAAGTTTTCAGCTGGAAAATTGCTACCTGCCTCAAGATCCAAGGATTCAATCCTTGCTCAAATCTTCGGGCTTTCCTTCCTTCATCGCTCACCTGATGAGGAGCATACCTCATCAGTTCATTAAACCTCGCCTCATACTCGTCCACCGTCATGGATCCTTGCTTCAGATTTAGGAACCTTAGTTCCATTGCATTAGCTTAAATTTCACATCAGCTGGAAAACAAGCACAAAATAACTTCCACTTAAATTTCACATCAGCTTTTATAACTAATCCTCCACATCTTCCGTGTCTAATGATCCTTCGCGTTCCGCCTCCCTCTCCCAATGTCGAGACTGCATACGTGTGTCCTCAATGCAGCGCGCACAACAGTTGCTCATTTGCTCCAAACACGCCACCGTGGGATTAGCTGCTACCATCTGTGCATGCATTTCTAGTGTCAGCCGATGGTACCGGCTTTGAGTCAACCAAAAAGAGGATTGCCAGGCTGATGCTGCTGTGCAAAACCTCGTAATAGTGGCAGCCTGTTGTCGAACTGTCATGGTGCGAACTGCCAGGCGATGGTGAACTTCTATATCATACTCACGTACCAATCTGTCATGGGATAGTACTGACACCCGAGGTAAAGGTGAGGCGAGTCTAGGAGTATCCTGCCCTGTTGTAGGGGCATCATGCGCCATACCATGGTTACGGCTGAAAGGATTACGTCGTACACTCTTCCATGATGTGTGGCGAATGCGCGGTCCTCAACGAACAGTAGAGGGTCCGACTTCTTGTGTTGGTGCTGGGGCAGGGCTGGGGCCTTCTTGCATTGGAGATGGTTGGTGCCTATCGGGTAATGCAGGAGTGAACAATGGAGATTCTACACTAGGCTCCTCCTTGTCGGATGAGACGTCGAAAACTGGGCTATCTACCTTACGAAAAAGCGCGGGGGATCTAGAGCGATCTCTGGCCATCTACCTGAAACAATCCAAGTCAATAATTCTAAACTTCTCAATAAAACGCAATGCAGCGGTCAGTCAAAAAGATGGTGCCTTAATTTGCTCTTATCATTACTAAGTAGTCCTAATCTTATCTTGACTCTAGTAAAACCTTAAATTGAAACCCATTAACATGCTTTAGTACTTCCATTATAGCGTCAACTTCCCAAATTCCCTTTTCTTGAGGAATTCTGGGACTTAACTCAGTATTCCCTAATACTGGATGCAGTTTACGGGTAGTGTTTCATTACGAAGCACTTCTGGCCGTAACTGGGCTCTGATACCAACTGTGGCGACCCCAAAATCCCTTAATGGATCAGGGCTTCGTCAAAAGAAGGAAAAGATAACCATACATCCATTCATAAAATAAATACTGGGGAAGGGCAATATTAGAGAGTTATTACAACCCAAGAATAATATAATTACAGCGGAAGCTATTACATCATCTTTAACTACAAACCAAAATCAACACTACTTCTAATATCTTCCTCCCTTCCTTCATATCGTCCTTCCTTCCTTACTAAGTCTTATCAAAAGAGTAAATAACTTAGTAGTTTATCCTCTTTGCTTTCCCCTTATCAGAGGGTTTAGCCTTAGCGTTCTGTCCTGCAAGACATTAAAATTCAACATAGGTGAGCGATTCATGCCCAGCAAGTATATGCACATCGAAGAAGTATATAAGCAATTTAAAAGAATGTATCTGGAACATCGAAGGAAGTGCAAGTCTGTTTATGAGGCTTGGTAAAACAATGTGAAGGCCTCGAAAACCTTCAAAGATCATTGAGGATTCACTGATGATACACAAAGTGTGATCCTCCTTGAAGAAAGGCAGGTATACACCTGAGCATAACTTTCTTAAAATATCCATCGGGGGCTAAACCCGTGGATCTGCTAACCATACAGTACGCAGCTGGCCAAACTGGACTGCATGATCCCTCTTGTGTGTACTACATAGTCACTTATCATTCCTCTAGGTCAGGTGAAGAACACATCAGCACCTTTCCCTTCCTCTTGCCAATCTTGTGGCCTAACCCCTTTAAGGGACATCATTCTCATTCATTTGCATAGATATAAGATTGTAATATAGCTAAAATTCAAAGCTCATTTATATCCATGCATCATCATTCATATCATGCTAGTGGAATTTAAAGCATAGCATGCTCATTCAAATAAAAAACAATTGAAACATAATTCAAGCCTTGCACGCATATCGAATCAAATGATAATGCGTTAAACTGAAATAAACATTAGATTGAATGTATATACTTGCATCAACTTGCAATTAACATAAGATTGTGAATATACTTGCCTCGGTCCTTTGCACTCAATCAAATTTAATTTACTCGTGAGTGGAAAATTCTGTAAGAATATACATATCACAAGATGAATTTAATATCTTGGTTAAAGTATGAGAGAAAATGCACATGTGATGTCCTTAACTTTTAACGTCTCAATTTGATATAAAAGCTGTTGAGGTTAAGAAATCAATTAAAACATCTTAAAATGATTTAAGAAAATAATATTTTATAGTTTCAAAAACAAACTGTGCATCAGGGAATTACTTTACTTTAACTCATCGGAGACTACGGATGACGTCATCAGAGACTAAACTTAGCCTGTCAGAGACTAAGGCAGACGTCATCAGAGACTAAACTTAGCCTATCGGAGACTAAGGCTGACATCATCAGAGACTAAACTTAGCCTGTCGGAGACTAAGGCTGACGTCATCAGAGACTAAACAACTCCTCAGAGACTGATGACGTCATCTTAACTCATTGGGGGCTAAGGATGACGTCATCAGAGACTAACAAATATCTCATCAGAGACTAACTCCAACCCATCAGAGACTAAGTTGGACCTCGTCTCAGATACAGGGTCGTCTTCCTCACTCCTCTAAGGGTGGTGTTCGCAACTATAACCATACTTAGGTTAACTCTCATCATCCTCTCAAGATACATAACATTTCCTTTGGTCTGCATGCCCTCCTAGACATGGTTTAGGGTTCAAAACTCATGTTGAAGAAATTACTCGAACATGGGACTGTAATTGCTGACAAAAGAATGTTTGGTAGTTAAGGGCTTGTCTACTAGGTGGTTGTCAACAATATTACACTCATCTTAGACAACTTTTTGAAATAAATGACATTAACTCCGGGCGTTAAAACATGCATCAAGTCATACTTTTGGAAATAAATGTACAAGGTATTAAACGTGGTATGTATGACCGAACAAAAGTGTAATAAATAGAGCAGGACTTTAATGAAATGCTCTTACCTCCTTGGTGGCAAGAAAGAGTCAAAAGCTCTAGTTGTTCTTCCAAAAAGGACAGTTGTCTTTGAGAGTACGTTAGGGTTTGGTGGTATACTGTAGAGAAATTTATGAAGGTGGAACTAGGGTTATAACAACGTGATATATATATATATATATATATATATATATATATATCACCTGTTGAGCAACAAAGG
>CM025788.1:28476745-28495048 GCA_014636745.2 Centella asiatica
TATAGGAGTGAAAAGAAGATTCTAGACTTAGCCACCTAATGCCATCATTTTGGACAGCTCATTAATTAGTCAACTAATATTTGGTAAGAATTGGCTAAAACAAAATTCTGGAAGACCAAAAGAAAATTTTGGAAAACGAAGTAAATTTTAAACTAAAGATAATTCTAGAACTTGGGCTTGTCCACTTATTTTCTCGTTTTGGATCAATGCTATTAATCTTTTGAACCAACTCTTTTTGGACCTCATCATTAACTGATGCAGAACTAAAGTGAGTAAAGCAAAAAAACCAAATATTTATATGATTAAAAGAAGAATTGTTGACGAATTGCTTGATTATAAAAAAATTGTTAGATTTTAGAACATTTGATGATGATTGTCTTTAGATTACTTTGAGTACAAATATATAGAAAGTGTTAATTAGTAACACTGAAGTTTTGTAGGTAGTAGTTATCTCTTTGTTTGTAATTCATTTGTTCTTTGTAAAGAGATATAATTATTTCTTATTTGTAAGTAACTGCTGGAATGGTGTATCGAAGCTTCAGAAAGTCGAAGTGTGTATTTGATCCGTTGGAGTTTACAAAAAGGCTTGTCGGAGACTAGGAAAACTTGTCAGAGACTAAGGTTTCTTTATCTATCGGAGACAAGTTTTGCCTATCGGAGACTAAGGCTTACGTCATCAGAGACTAAGTCTGAAAGAGTCGGAGACTAAAGCTTACGTCATCGAATACTAAAGATAAAAACAACAGAGACTAAGCTGACGTCATCAGAGACTAAGCCTTAAAGCATCGGAGATTAAATAACTTTATCGGAGACTACACAATCTGACGTCATCAGGGACTAAAAGCACCAGAGACTAGTAATGACGTCACCAGAGACAAGGACTAATCGTGAATTATTTCCTGAGAGATACAGAGTTCTAATTGAATAAGGATTGTCTTCCACGTAAAGCAAGATATTATTGAAGACGTAGCTGGTAAGGAAACTAACCAGAAATCTCTTCCTAATCAAAAAGGAAAGATTGTATTTGATTCGAATAAGGAAGCTGAATTTTATTCAGAATAAAAACTGAGTTAATAGGAATTCAGTTGTTAGAGAAGCTGTAATTAGGTTTATAGAGTTTTTGTAATTTGAAGCTGTATAGGTTTTTCATAGTTTGTATCTTTTCCTATACAGAATAGAAAAGAAGCTGATGATCATATTTGTTATGATTGTTAGAATTTGTAATCAGTTGTGAAATCAATATAGCAATTGTTTATAAATTGATTTGAGTTTTTGTTCTTTATATTCCGCAAGAAAGTTTAATTTCTTAAAGAACAAGAAATTCGAAAAGTATTCAAAGAACTTGTATTCAACCCCCCTTCTACAAGTTCTTGGCATCTCACTGGGAAAACAATTGGTATCAGAGCCTCTAATTGAATTTATTCAATTAACACGTTCCAAGAGATGGCCAACGACGAAGCAAGCAGTTCTAACATAATTGCGTATGCAAGGAGTCGTGATGGAGGCACCATAATTCCAATTCTTAAAAGAGAAGAATATCTGATTATGCACTTAAGAGCAACATATCCAGACTATATTGATAGGATTGAGAAGGGTCCCTATCTACCCAGGAAATTTATTCCTGCTAAAACCGTTGATGGATCTGTTGTGGCAGAACACTTTAAACTTGCTCCATAATGTGATTATACAAACGAAGACAAGTTGCAAGTGTTGAAGGATGCTAAGGTGATGAACATACTTTATAATGGAATTGATAAAAATATGTTCACAAGCATCATCAATTGCACAACATCTAAGCAAATCTGGGACACCATCAAAGTCCTATGTGAAGGAATTGACCAAGTCCAAAAGAATAAAAGGTCATTGTTGACAAAACAATATGAGTTCTTTCAAGCAAAGCCTGGTGAACCAATAACATCAGTTTATGATAGGCTCAACACTTTGCTCAATGATTTGAAAATACTTGGAAAGTCCTATGACAATGAGGATGTCAATACCAAGTTTATGAGATCTCTCCCTCCAAGTTGGGATCCAAAAACAACAGCCATAAGAAAGGCTCATTACTTGGACATACTCACACTGGACAAGCTCTACCAGAATTTAAAGACATATGAACTTGAAGTAGAGCAATGACAACGCATGCATGGCAAGGATAAAGGAGCTGCGTTGATGGTTGAGACAAGCAAGTCTCAAGAGAAGTTTGATGAGGAATCTTCCGATGCTAGCTCGACTGATCAGGAAGATGAACTGGATTCTGATGATGACATGGAGGAATTTATGGCATTCATGGTCAAACAGTTCAAGAAATTTAGGGCCAGCAGGAAAGGAAGAAAATCATCAAGGAAGCCTAACCCTAAACGTGAAGGTCAAAAAGTCACCTTCGACTTAAAGAAAATAAGATGTTACAATTGTGATGGGTTAGGGCACTTTGCCAATGAGTGTAGGAAGCCTAGATCTAGTGATAGATCTAAGGATGAAAAATCAAGGAAAGACTTTGCTGACAAGAAAGTTAAATCAAAGAGCAAAGCCTTGATTACAGAGGGTAAAGATTGGATTGATAGCGACTCTGATGAAGAAGTTGTCAACTTTGCTCTAATGGCTCGAAGTGACGGGTCAAGTGATTCTACAAAGGTATGTGATGCAACTCAAAATTTCAATGTGCTTAATTTACTTGACACATCTAGCATTGAAAGCATACAAAAAGATATGTCTGACTTGCATGTTAGATTTAGATCTTTAACTATTGAACATACCAATGTAAAAGAATCACGTGACATTCTCTTGAAAAGAAACAAGTTTCTCGAAGAGAGATTAGCACAATTTGACACTATCAAGTCTGACTTAAACAAAGCTCATCATATGATTGATGCTTTGAAAAAGAGGGAATATTACTTAGTAGAGCAACTTGAAAATGCTCAAGCTAAGATTAAACAATGGAATACTTCCTCTAAAAGGTTGACAGACTTGGTAGAGTGTTGAACAATAGGTCAAAAATCTGGACTAGGTTATGATGAAAATCTAGACAAGAGTTCAGATTTAAATGATCTATTCGAAGCTGCGAACTCCTCAACTAGTAAGACAAATTTTATAAAAAGAATTAATTTTGTCTCTCCTGTTATTGAATCCAAATTCATTAACACTAAAGATCAACAAATCTCTGCAAAAACAGAAGGTGATCAAAAGACAGTGAATGTTGGTGATAAGAGTGAAACAAAAAGATTAAATATTGGGTTCATGACAAAGACACAATTAAGTAAAAAATTGGAAAATCTTCCAGATAAAATGGCTGAAAAATCAGTGGAGTTGAGCAGAAATAAGAAAAATAGGAATGGAAAAATTGGCATTAATAAATATACAAATTATGCTAGAATGCTTGATGCTTCTAGAAAGACATGTCATGTATGTGGTAACCCCAACCACATAGATGTTAACTGTAGGAGCAAAAATAAAATTCCTATAACTAAGACTGCATCTTCAAAGAGAATAAAAGATAAATCACCTGTAAAAAGGTTAAATAATCTTTGCATTAATAATGAAAACTCTAAGCTTGGCAGTCTCTCACAAGCGAGTAGCAATACTAATGATTGTCTAATTAAAGTCTAAACTGCTAAAAGACAATCAACTCAATCTGAGTCAAGTCTTGAGTCTACAACTAGTGAGAAAGGACCCAAGAAAGTCTGGGTTCCAAAAATCTCAAACTAGTTACTCTCTACTGTGCAGGGCAAAAAGAAGAAATCATGGTACTTGGACAGTGGCTGTTCAAGGCACATGACTGGAGATAAGTCCCTGCTAAAACAGTATGAAGAGAAAAGTGGCCCAAAAGTCACTTTTGGAGATGACAGCAAAGGCCATACGAGGGGATATGGCAGTGTTGAACATGGAGATGTCATCTTCACTGAAGTAGCACTAGTTGATGGCTTAAAGCACAATTTACTAAATGTAAGTCAACTATGTGATAAGGGATTCAATGTCACCTTCAAAGAAGATAAATGCTTGGTGTATGACAAAGAATCTGATAATGTGATTTTCATAGGAAAAATAAAAGGAAATTTGTATGTTGCAAATCTTATTTCTTTTACTGATCAAATCACATGTCTCTATAGCAAAGCTTCAACTGATGAAAGTTGGCTTTGGCATAAGAAGCTTTCCCATTTGAATTTCAAGAACATCAACAAGTTTGTGAGGAAAGGATTGGTAAGTGGCATTCCAAAATTGGAATTTACACAAGATGGATTGTGTGATTCATGCCAGAAAGGGAAACAAAGAAGTGTGTCATTCAAAAGCAAACCAGCAACATCAATCACTGACCCTTTGTAGTTGCTGCACATGGATTTATTTGGTCAAGTGAATGTGATGTCAATCTTAAGAAATTGATATGCTTTGGTTATTGTGGATGATCACATGAGGTATACTTGGGTAAAATACCTCCATACAAAAAATGAAGCTGCTCAGTTGATAATTGATCATATCAAAAAGATAGAAACTGAGTCAGGAAAAATAGTAAGGGTAATAAGGAGTGATAGAGGAAAGAATTCAAGAATTCCCAAGTTATTGAATTCTGCACTGAAAAAGGAATAACTCATCAATTCTCAGCTCCAAGAACCCCTCAACAAAATGGAGTTGTTGAGAGGAAAAATAGAACCCTTATTGAAGCATCAAGGACTATGTTACAAGAGGCTAAGCTTCCCAAGTATTTTTGGGAGGAAGCTATAAGCACTGCTTGTTTTACACAGAATAGATCCTTGATAAACAAAGCATATAACAAAACACCTTATAAATTAATGATTGGGAGAAAACCAACTCTCAAGTTTTTACATGTGTTTGGTTGTAAGTGCTTTGTATTGAGAGACTCATCAGAGACAAGAGGAAAATTTGACAACAAGTCTGATGAGGCAATCTTCTTAGGTTATTCTCTGTTAAGCAAGGCATACAGAGTATATAATCTAAGAACAAAGGTCATTGTGGAATCAATACAAGTTGTATTTGATGACAGAAAAATTCCAGGAATGACTGGACAAGGATTGCATGAACCTCTCAGTTTTGAGAATGAATTGGATGCATGGGAATATCCATCAGAGACTATTGAAAAACCCCAAGATAGTAATGATCCCTACATAATTGAGGGGGAGTTAACTGTTGTGCATGAAGTACCAAGAACTAATACTCTATCAGAGATTAGAGCATTAGATGAAATTCAAGAGACTGGTGAAATTAGTATTCCATCGGAGACTAATGGTTCACTAGAGACTTGAGTCACTGATGCACAATCAGAGACTATATTGACACCAGAGACAATAGAGATAAATAGCTCAGGGGGAGCTAATAATGAAGAAGTCAATGGTTTAGGGAGAGCAGTCTCTGATCATGAAGCTAGATTGGATAACATCAATCTAGAAAATGAAGCCTCCACTTCAAGGTCAAATCTACCACGTGCAATTCCATGGTTGAGAGACCACACACCAGATTTGATAATTGGAAGTCTAGAGGATGGAGTCAAGACTAGAAGTGCAACACAAAATGAATGTTTATATCTCAGTTTTCTCTCAAAGATTGAGCCAAAGAAAATTGAGGAAGCACTTCAAGATCCTGACTGGATAATTGCCATACAAGAGGAGTTAAACCAATTCGCTCGAAACAAAGTCTGGAGACTGGTACCCAAACCAAGGAATAGATCAATAATTGGTGTCAAGTGGGTCTTCAAAAATAAATTGGATGAAACTGGTACAATTACAAGAAATAAAGCAAGACTGGTTGCAAAAGGATATTCTCAAGAAGAAGGAATAGATTATGATGAAACTTTTGCACCAGTAGCAAGACTTGAAGCAATCAGAATCTTCTTGGCTTTTGCAGCCTACAAGAACTTCAAGGTGTACCAGATGGATGTCAAAAGTGCTTTCTTGAATGGAAAATTGGAAGAGGAAGGCTATGTTTGCCAACCCCCAGGTTTTGTGGACTCCAAATTTCCCAATCATGTCTACAGGTTAGACAAAGCACTTTATGGCTTAAAATAAGCACCAAGAGCCTGGTATGATACTCTATCTCAATTTTTGCTTGAAAATAAATTTGTTAGAGGTATCATAGATAAAACCTTATTTTATAGAAAGCAAGGCTCTGACATTATATTGGTGCAAATATATGTAGATGATATTATATTTGGATCTACAAATGAAAAACTTTGTGAAAAATTTTCAAAACTTATGCAGTCTAGATATGAAATGAGTATGATGGGAGAATTAACATTTTTCTTAGGTTTGCAAATAAAACAATCAACTGATGGAATATTTATCAGTCAATCCAAGTATATCAAAGACTTATTGAGAAAATATGGTTTGGTTGATTGTATATCTGCGAAAACACCCATGCCTACTGCCACTAAGCTAGATAAAGATTTAAAAGGAAAGAAAATAAATATTACTAGCTATAGAGGTATGATATGCTCTCTTTTATATCTAACTGCAAGTAGACCAGATATAATGTTTGCTACATGTTTATGTGCTAGATTTCAAGCTGACTCTAGAGAGTCACATTTGATTGCTGTAAAGAGAATACTCAGATATCTAAAAGGTACCCCAAACCTTGGTTTATGGTATCCCAAAGAATCTGATTTTAAACTAATTGGTTATTCAGATGCTGACTACGCAGGTTGCAAGCTTGATAGGAAAAGCACAAGTGGAAGCTGTCAACTTCTTGGAGGCAGACTTGTTTCTTGGTTTAGCAAGAAACAAAATTCAATTTCTACTTCAACAGCAGAAGCTGAATATATCGCAGCTAGGAGTTGTTGTGCTCAAATCCTATGGATCAAGAATCAACTCCTAGATTATGGTATGTCATTATCCAAAATTCCTATCTATTGTGATAATACTAGTGCCATAGCAATAACAAAAAATCCAGTCCAACATTCAAGAACAAAACACATAGATATTAGATATCACTTCATAAGAGAACATGTAAGTGAAGGTAATATCGAATTACACTGGGTAACAACTGATAAACAACTTGCAGACATATTCACAAAACCTTTAGATGAATCTACCTTTTCTAGATTAGTTTCTGAATTAGGAATGTTGAATTATGCCTCTAAAAATTGATTAATTTTTGAAAACAAGTTGTTTAGTTGTATGCAGCTAGAATTAAATTTTTGGATTGAAGCTGTTTTTTTTTTTTAAACAGAATTTTAGAAGCTAGAATTAAATTTCTGGATTGAAGCTGATTTTTTTTAAACAAAATTTTAGAAGATAGAATTAAATTTCTGGATTGAAGTTGTTTTTTTTTCAGAATTTTAGAAGCTAGAATTTAATTTCTGGAATGTAGCTGTTTTTTTTTTCTAAACAGAATTATTGAAGTTAATAATCATTAAACTTGATTGTTGGAAATAGTTTGAAAGCTTAAGAGAAAGAGACTATACTAGTCCCCGACAGTAGTTTTTAATTAGTCCCCAACTGAATTAAAAAATTTGAACTATCGGAGACTAACTAGTCCCCAACAGTAGTTTTTAATTAGTCCTCGATTGAATTAAAAATTGAACTATCAGAGACTACATTAGTCCCCGACGTCGTTTTTGGTTAGTCTCTGACTTAATCAAAATGAACTATCGGAGACTAATCGGGTCTAGTCTCTTATAAGTGACCTTATCAGAGATTAGGGCAATCTCTGATCGAGGGTAATCTGGTAGTTATCCTACCCACGATCAAAAAACGGTTCACTATCTTTAGAATTGCAAACGTTTCTAAAACTTTGCTAAAAGTAAAATCAAACACATTTGCAATCACAATATCTCAAAGCTTTGAAATTATTTTCTCTCTACAAATTCTCTGCAATCTAACCCTATTTCAAGTTTCTTCAAAGTTCACAGATCTCTTCCAATGGCTGCTAAACTAGTCTATTTCCAGTTTGGAGATTTCGATTTCAAAAAGACTAACCATGCAGGGGTGGCTAATAAGCATGAATTTGGAGCCCAGTATCTCCCCTTCGTGGATTTCTTTCAAAACTCCACTATATCATATGCCATTTATGAAGCTCCCGTCCAAGCCACTGAAGTTCTCACGGCTGTCTGGTCCACTGCTACCATCCAGGATGTGACGACCCCAGACTCCCTCACTGGATCAGGGATTCGTCAAAAGAAGGAAAAGATAACCACACATCCATTCATATAATAATTACTGAAAGAAACCATATAAAGAGTTATTACAACCTAAAATATTACATTGTCAGCGGAAGCTATACTGTTTCTATACTATAATACAAAACATCACTTCTTATATCATCTTCCTTTCTTCCCTCCTTATTGGCATTACAAAGGTTAGCCAACCTCAGTAACTGATCATTTTTGCCTTTCCCTTGTTTGAGGGCTCAACCTTTACGAATCATTTTCTTTGTCTAGATCATGGTCAAGAATGACGAGAATTTCTCCATTTTAGTGCCATGGAACCAAACCTTCACCTTCTGGGGAGATCGTAAGACAACTTTCTTCTTCTTACAGTCAATATTGGCCTGATATTTGAATAACCAATCCATTCCCAATATTACGTCGAATTCTCCCAAAGGAAAAGGAATAAGATCAGCAAGAAACTCATGTTGATCTATCTTCAAAGTACAGTTAAGGTAAATGTGAGAAGCGCTTATCACCTCACGATTGGCAACTACTACATCTAAAGGCTTCGGTAACGGTTCAGGCCGAGTTAACATGTTCCTAGCTAAACGTTCAGATAAAAAACTTCGAGTAGCACCCGAATCAAACAACACATGAGCATGTAAGGAGTTCACTAGAAGTGTACCTGTAACAACATCATCGGAAGCCACAGCATCTTGCACCGTCATATTGTTGCTTGTGGTCGTACCGGTATAGTGTTGGATCCCGTCAGCATTGGCATGGCAATCTTCTTTTTGGTTGACTCAGAGCTTGTACCATCGGCTGGCATTAGAGATGCATGCACAGATGGTAGCAGCAGCAACAGCTAATCCCACGGTGACGCATTTGGAGAAAATGAGCAACCACTGTGCGCGCCGCATCGAGGAGACACGTATACAGTCTCGACATTGGGAAAGGGAGGCGGAACGTGAAGGATCTTTGGACACAAAAGATAAGGAGGATTAGTTATAGAAGTGGATGTAAAATTTAGACGGAGGTTATTTTGTGTGTATTTTGAACTCTACTTGGGATAGTTGCGACTATCTCAGATGTATTCAAATGTATTTTGATTTATGTATGGCTTGTTTTAAGAATGTTAGAGAACGATGTTTACGACAGTCTTCTATGTACATGAATGATAAATATTTTGACACATCTAAATGCTTATTTGTTGCTTAATGCTCTTCACCTTATTGAGTTATAAATTCTTGAGCCATATAAAAATGGAATGTTTCGTGAAGGATGTTTAACTCTTTACGTATATTATACTAGATTATGGTCAGAGGAAAGAGACCAGGAAGACCTGGGAGAAGTAATCTCCATAACAACCTATCAAGGTCTGAAAAATTTAGAAAATTTAGAAAGAGAAAACCAAGCTGGTAATGCTGACAAAGTGGTTATAGAGGATGACAGCTCAGAGGAGGTTGTTGGAATGAATCGCAATACCCCACATGTTCCACCACCGACCCCTATTAATGACAATGATTCTGCTAAGAACAATGCTATAGGGAATGCAAACGACAACCCGCTAGCTCAATTTCTTCAGATTATTCGTGAAGCTGTAGCTATGAACCAGCCAGCGCCACCACTACCTCCAGCCCCAAGGCCTGTTACCCGTAGGCTATGTATCCGAGAGTTCACAAGCATCAACCCGCCAACTTTTGATGGTAAGGGAGAACCTACTGTAGCACAATATTGGTTGGAAGAGATCGAAAAAGCTTTCGGCTTAGTAGACGTGCTAGAAGATTGCAAAACTAAGTATGCGGCTTTCATGCTGAAAGAGGAAGCCAATCACTAGTGGAAAGGTGCCAAGAGAATGGAGTTAACAAAAAGGGAAGCTACAAGGGACACAAATATCGTAATAACCTGGGAATTGTTCACCCAAAGGTTTAGGGAGAAATTTTACCCCTCTAGTGTCTCCAATACGATGGAACTAAGGTTCCTAAATTTGAAGCAAGGGTCCATGACAGTGGACGAGTATGAGGCAAAGTTTAATGAACTGATGAGGTATGCTCCTCACCAGGTAAACGATGAAGAGAGAAAGGCCCGAAGATTCGAGCAAGGATTGAATCCTTGGGTTTTGAGGCAGGTAGCAATTTTTCAACTAGGAAACTTTGATGCAATTGTGGAGATAGCAAGAATTGCGGAACGGAGTAACAAGACAGTATATGATTTCAATCGGGAAAATAAGAAGGGAGATAGGAGGAAGGGAGATGTTAAGGAAAGCCATCAAAACCTTGGTGGTGTAAGTGTAAAGAGGGAAGAGAGAAGCAACAACAATATTAATCTAAGCAATAGTGGAAAGAGGAAGTGGAGGGAGCAATCATCTGATATCATTACAAAGAAGGCTACTGTGTGTGCAAACTGTGGAAAGAACCATGGCACAACCCCATGCTTGAAAGGGAAGGATGTTTGCTTCAAGTGTCGCCAACCGGGGCACTTTTCCTCAAATTGTCCGACTTTGAACTCCACTGCTGCCCCACTCCAAGGAAGACCACCACAACCTCAGCAAAATAACAGACCGCTGGCATGTTTCACGTGCGGAATGGAAGGACATATCTCCCCCAATTGCCCTCAAAGGAAAGGTGGCAAACCAATGCTGACAGGATCCAACACTATACCGGTACGACCACAAGCAAGGACTTACAATATGACGGTGCAAGATGCTGTGGCTTCCGATGATGTTGTTACAGGTACACTTCTAGTGAACTCCTTACATGCTCATGTGTTGTTTGATTCGGGTGCTACTCGAAGTTTTATATCTGAACAGTTAGCTAGGAACATGTTAACTCGGCCTGAACTGCTACCGAAGCCTTTAGATGTAGTAGTTTCCAATCGTGAGGTGATAAGCGTTTCTCACATTTACCTTAACTGTACTTTGAAGATAGATCAACATGAGTTTCTTGTTGATCTTATTCCTTTTCCTTTGGGAGAATTCGACGTAATATTGGGAATGGATTGGTTATTCAAATATCAGGCCAATATTGACTGTAAGAAGAAGAAAGTTGTCTTACGATCTCCCCAAAAGGTGAAGGTTTGGTTCCATGGCACTAAAATGGAGAAATTCTCGCCATTCTTGACCATGATCCAGACAAAGAAAATGATTCGTAAAGGTTGAGCCCTCAGACAAGGGAAAGGCAAAAATGATCGGTTACTGAGGTTGGCTAGCCTTTGTAATGCCAATAAGGAGGGAAGAAAGGAATATGATCTGAGAAGTGATGTTTTGTATTATAGTATAGAAACAGTATAGCTTCCGCTGACAATGTAATATTTTAGGTTGTAATAACTCTTTTTATGGTTTCTTTCAGTAATTATTATATGAATGGATGTCTGGTTATCTTTTCCTTCTTTTGACAAAGCCCTGATTTAGTGAGGGATTCTTGGGTCGTCACACAGGATGAGAACACTGACTCTCCCGTGGTAAGTTTCAGGTATGCAAACTCTATTTACAATATAGATCATACTGTAGTTAATAATGCTTTACACTTGCCAATCTATGAAAACTTTGACTCCCCTGCTTCTGATGAAGAACTTCTTTCTATGTTTAGAAACTTACATTATTTTACTGAAATTAGTTCTGTTGGGTCTATAACACGACCCCATCTAAGGCAAGAGTGGTCACTATTCTTTGATATAATAACTAAAGCATTTACTTCAAAATGCAGTGGCTATGATGCTATCACTACACTCACACAACAAATTGCTTTTAGTGTGCTGTATGATAGACATCTAAACATTGGGCTTTTAATTCTGCAAAATCTTTTGGTAAAACTGAAATCTGGTAATAAAAATAAAATTTATTATGCTAGGTTTTTGATGATAATTGCTTATTATCTAATCCTTAACCTTAATATTACTGGATTGCAAGTTGTGCCAACTGTTTTGCAGAGTAAAAGAATTTTTACTGATGTGAAGCATAAATTTGCCAAGGTAAAGGTTCCCTTATTTTTCCATCTTGTCATGAGAGCTATTCTCATTGACAGGCTTCCAACCCTTTATTCTTTGTAATTCTTTGAGGATATTGACAGCCAAAACCCTATTAATCCTCCAACCACTTCACAACAACAATTCCTAGCCCTCACCACAGTTTCCCAAAAGACTCTGGTTGTAAAACCAAAGACAGCCAAGAAGCTCCCAATAAAAAGAAAAATAATTAAGGGAGTACGTGAGGATGAGGGAGAGCAGGAAGCTGAAGTACCACTTCAAAGAAAGAAGAGAGCTATAACCCTTAGCCAAAAGCAATTCATTGCTTCTCAAAAAGCAATGGAGGTTATAAGGACAAGTAGTGAACTGTCACCATCCTCCCAAAAGGATGCTGACATTGAAGAAAGTTTCCAACCAAGAACACCCTGTACAGAGTCTGCACAAACTCTTGTTTACCAACAAGAGCAACCAAAAAGAGAGAAAATAAAAGAAAAGAGTGACACAAGGAGTGCACACACAGAGTCATCTTTTGATGTTCCTCAGTTTTCAATGTCTGAGGAACAGCCAACACTCCCCATTGTACATACTTCTCACTCTTCTCCCATACTTGATTCTTTTGATATTACAAATTTACATTCTCTTGATTTTTCCCAAGAGGAGCCAACACTAGAGACAAGCTCTCAAACATATTCCATGGATAGATCCCTAGCCCACAATACACAAAGGGAACCCCCTATCCATGCAGTCACATCTACTTCTCCAACCCCCACTTATGTAGGACAGAGTGTACCCATCCAAATGAGTGATGATGTGAGAATAAATAGTGAGAGTTAGGCTCCTGATTTGGAAAAAAGAGAGAATATACACATACTTGAGAGTCAAGCTTTAGATAGCTTGGAAAAAGGAGAGCATGAGAAGCTGGGTGCCCAACCCCAGGCAAAAGGAGAGGGTGTGAGCAAGGATGAGATCCTTGAACAAAATAAAAGAGAGAAATTCTCAGTAGGTATATTTTTACAACCTGTTGATACAAGCTCACAAGAAGCTCATGTTTCTTCTGCTCCCTCCACAAATATCCAAACAGAAGAAACTGAGAACATTTCAAGCACAGGGGATGCAGCATTACATGTGATATCAGAAATGTCTAATGCTGATTTTGAAGTTTTATATGGTCTGCAACAAAGACAAGACCACCTTTATGCATTGAAGACAAGGCTTCCAGATGAACATGTGCATGAAGAAGCTCCAGAAATAAATGTTGATGAATGGTTGGATGCAACCTATTCCAACACATTGGAGGATGCAGCCGCCCAATTGAGGTAGGATTATGTGACCAACATAGGGTCAACTGCTTCTGCACCATCAGTTAAAGATATATTAGAAGAAGTGAACAAGGTGGATAAGAAACACACAAAGTTTCACCACTACTTGGTTACTGGAATAAATGGTGCAATGAAGAGAATGGAGGAACGGATGGAGTTGGAGACAGAAAAACTGAGAAGGTGCTATGAAGGACACTTGCCAAGGAGGACTATCACTACAATTGATACTCTTATCAAAGACAAGTCCAAGACTGACAGTCAACTTCAAGCCCTAGAAGCCAATATCCAACTCCTGATCCGAAAACAAGACAGAATGGAATAGCTCCTGATGCAGGCTATTCCACATCTGGCCACCTCCTGCCAACCCAAAGATGCTGATGTAAAAAAGGGGGAGAGTGGTCAACATATTAAACCTGTACAAGCACAATCAAAACTAAAAGCTGTTCCAGTTCATATACCTGCTCCATCCAAACTTCCAAGCTCTGATGAGCTACAAGCAATGATGGACAAGATATTGAAAAAACATGAAGATCTTCAAGCAGCAACAACAAAGTCAACAATAATGACACAACTTCCAACAACAACAACAACAACAATAACAACAACAACAACAACAACAGCAAAAACAACATCTCCTTCTTCCACTACAATAAAAGACAAAGGCAAGGGTGCGTTGGTTGAGGAGCCAAAGAAATCAAAATCTGCTCAACCAGGACAGCCTAAGTTGATGGGGGATGCTATGAAGACTGCTCACTTTCCCACTCCAGTTGAACTGATAGTGGATGAGAAAGTGGAGTTAGTTTATCCTCAAGAACAAAAGCTGATAGAATCTGATGCACTATTAGCTCAGAAACTTTAAGAGGAGGAGGATATGGCAGCAGCAAGGGAGGAGGAGGCAAAGAAGAAGAGACTTTTATCAAGAAGGTCAAGTGCACAGAAAACAGCCATAACCAAAAAGAAGAATAAAGAGATGGAAGAGGCTGAAAAGAAATCAAGGAGGAAATTCTTGGTTCAGGAATCTGCAAAGAAACCTGTAACCAGGGCAACTATCAAGAAGCCTACTTCTCAAGATCCTCCAAGGTCAACTGAGACTGCTTTGGTGGCTATGAGTGGACCAACAAAGCCACAAACAGTTTCATCAAAGAAGTCTTACAAAGTTGAAATAACAAGTGCTAATGAAATAATAAAAGCCCTGAAGAAAAGTACTAAGAAGATAGATCTGATCAAGGGTAAGAACAACAAAGAACTTCTTCATGTCTTTTTGAAGGATGGAGAGTCTTTGAAATTTGAGAAGCCAGCCTTGGAGGGACAGACTAAGGAAAATCTGGAATGGTTGCTGACTGTTGTATTTGGAACTTCTGATCTCAACATGGATCTTCGAAGCCAGATTCAAAAGGTAATGAAGGTGAAGCATAAGGTGGATACAGTGCCGAAAGCTAATCCTAAACCTCTAGGATTTTGGTATGAGACTTTTCATGGAGAGAAAGTCTTCTTCAATTACAACAGAGATATCAATAGTGTCAATGAGGGACATATTGAAGGATTTATAAGTCTACTCAAAGATGCTGAAGATGAGATGGAGATTATTCTGAGAAAACTGTTGATAGAAAGGTTGGACGTGTTGAAGAAAAGTAAAAGATGAAGTTGTTGAAGTTGGAGGTATGTTAGTTGTTAATTAAGATGTAATTTTTATGTTTGAAGCCAGACTTATAGGATTTAAACTTGAGTCTTAGTGGAAGCTGAACAACAGATCAAAGATCTTAGTTCAGAATACATTTGTAGTTAGCAATTCTTTATTCTTTTTCTAAGTAATTGTAATGTTGAGTTTTGACATCATCAATAACCTTGGAATTATGCTTATCATTATGATATTCATAATTAGGGGGAGATTGTTAGGTTTTAGAACATTTGATGATGATTGTATTTAGATTACTTAGAGTACAAATGTATAGAAAGTGTTAATTAGTAACACTGAAGTTTTGTAGCTAGCAGTTATCTATTTGTTTGTAATTCATTTATTCTTTGTAAAGAGATATAATTATTTCTTATTTGTAAGTAACTGCTGGAATGGTGTATCGAAGCTTTAGAAAGTCGAAGTGTGTAAGTAACTGTTGAAGTGTGTATCGGAGACTAAGGCTTACGTCATCAGAGACTAAGTCTAAAAGAGTCGGAGACTAAAGCTTACGTCATCAGAGACTAAAGTTAAAAACATCAGAGACTAAGCTGACGTCATCAGAGACTAAGCCTTAAAGCATCGGAGACTAAATAACTCTATCGGAGACTACACAATCTGATGTCATCAGGGACTAAAAGCACCGAAGACTAGTAATGACGTCACCAGAGACTAAAGATGAAGCATTAGGGACTAATCCTGAATTATTTCCTGAGAGATACAGAGTTTGAATTGAATAAGGATTGTCTTCCACGTAAAGCAAGATATTATTGAAGACGTAGCTGGTAAGGAAAATAACCAGAAATCTTTTCCTAATCAAAAAGGAAAGATTGTATTTGATTCGAATAAGGAAGCTGAATTTTATTCAGAATAGAAACTGTGTTAGTGCAATATTAGCACAAGTGTTTGTAGAAGGGGGGGTTGAATACAAGCACCTGAAACTTTTCGCACTTAAAATATTATAATGCTTATTGAAAACAATTGAACAACCAGGAAAAACTATATGAAATGAACACGCAGATTCAAGTTAAAATAGTTATATTATAACTCGTGGTTTTTCTGGAAATCTGTATAATCACAAATGTGATTTACAGCTACAAATTCTGTGAATAAAGTTCACAGCTTCTCACACTCACTAGCTTCTAATATTCTCTGAAATATCTCTCTCAAGATCTATTGCAAAGCTTCTCTCTAGTGTTTTGTGCTTCAGTGTTTGTTTGATCTGTTGGATGGATTCAATCAATTGTTGTCTGTGTAATGAGAGCTCCGTTGCTTATATATTAATCAATGGGTTGAAATCACGTTCTTGTGACGTGCTTCTCTTCTCAACTTAGCCGCAAGTATGTCACATCTAAACTTTATGTGTCAGACTGCTACAAACTTTGTTGCTGCTTTTCTTCCCCTGATCTGTGTGCATTTAATGCGTGAGAGTTCTCATTGGACCATTAACAAACTTCAAGAAATATCTTTCCAATTAATATTTCTTGCTTCTGTAACACGTTACGTTGATTTCCGTGTAAGAACTGATGACGAATGTATGCTGTCACAACGATCCACTGACTGCTAGCCCTGACGGACTTTGATCAGTGCTTCTGGATCCCCTGATGGTTATTGACTGGATCAGGGCTTCGTCCTTCACTTGAGTTATACTCAGTACTTCTTGACCCTGATGGTTATAGCTGACGGCATACACTGATGGCTTCCACTGATGTCATGTTGGTCATTCTCCCTGACAGGTTATCCTGATGGGTTTGCCTGACACTGATATGTCCCGAAGTGTTTCACTGACGGATTGGTCTGCCCTCGTCATACCCTGACAGGTTCCCCCTGATGGGTTCCCCCTGATGGGTCCCCCTGATGGGTTCCCCCTGATGGGTTCCCCTGTTGGGTTCCCCCTGATGGGTTCCCACTGATGGGTTCCCATTGATGGGTTCCCACTGATGGGTTCCCCTGATGTTACTTAATCAACGTAACTTTGATTTAGAACTTCTGATGTGCGGAATACTTCGTTTGCTTACAAGAGCATCAGTCATTCTCCTTCACTTTGTCAAGTCTTTTGAATGTTCCTGTTTTCTGACTTGTCTTGTGAAGTTTATTAACTATCCACTGATGAATAAACTTATCATCAGTGGATGCAAAACTTGTGCTGATCTTAAGGTTTATAAAATACCTCAAGTATTTACAGTTGCACAATTTATTACATAATCATCATCATCATTATTTTATCTCTAACAAACTGTGACGACCCCAAAATCCCTTAATGGATCAGGGCTTCGTCAAAAGAAGGAAAAGATAACCATACATCCATTCATAGCATAAGTACTGGGGAAGGGCAGTATTAGAGAGTTATTACAACCCAAGAATAATATAATTACAGCGGAAGCTATTACATCATCTTTAATTACAAACCAAAATCAACACTACTTCTAATATCTTCCTCCCTTCCTTCATATCTTCCTTCCTTCCTTCCTCAGTCTTATCAAAAGAGTAAATAACTTAGTAGTTTATCATCTTTGCTTTCCCCTTATCAGAGGGTTCATCCTTAGAGTTCTGTCCTGCAAGACATTAAAATTCAACATGGGTGAGCGATTTACGCCCAGCAAGTATATGCACATCGAAGAAGTATATAAGCAATTTAAAAGAATGTATCTGGAACATCGAAGGAAGTGCAAGTATGTTTATGAGGCTTGGTGAAACAATGCCAAGGCCTCGAAAACCTTCAAAGATCATTAAGGATTCACTGATGATAAACAACGTGTGATCCTCCTTGAAGAAAGGCAGGTATACACCTGAGCATAACTTTCTCAAAATATCCATTGGGGGCTAAACTCGTGGATCTGCTAACCAATACAGTCCACAGCTGGCCAAACTGGACTGCATAATCCCTCTTGTGTGTACTACGTAGTCACTAATCATTCCTCTAGGTCAAGTGAAGAACACATCAGCACCTTTCCATTGCTCTTGCCAATCTTGTGGCATAACCCCTTTAAGGGACATCATTCTTATTCATTTGCACAGATATAAGATTGTAATATAGCTGAAATTCAAAGCTCAATTATATCCATGCATCATCATTCATATCATGCTTGCGGAATTTAAAGCATAGCATGCTCATTCATAAAAAAAAACAATTGAAACATAATTCAAGCCTTGCACGCATATTGAATCAAATGATAATGCGTTAAATTGAAATAAACATTAGATTGAATGTAAATACTTGCATCAACTTGCAATTAACATAAGATTGTGAATATACTTGC
>CM025788.1:28524860-28557801 GCA_014636745.2 Centella asiatica
GTGTCACAATCATTACATAATTGGCCACTAGGGCATACACTCTAACAGTTGTCAACTTATGTTTGATATCTGCAAAGCTTCGCTATACCTCATCAGTTCATTGGAATTGACCTTTCTTCATACAATTAGTGATTGGAGCCACAATGCTACTAAAATTTCTGATAAACCTCCTGTAAAGGTTGCTAGACCATGAAAACTGCGAACTTCTGTTAATGTCTTCGGTGATGGCCAATCTCGTATAGCCTTGATCTTTTCATCATCCACACGAATACCCTTAGAGCTAACAACATAGCCAAGAAAAAGAAGTCTGTCTATCATAAAAGTGCATTTCTTCAAATTGACATACAACTCATTTTCTTGAAGGGTTGAAAAGACAGCTCGTAGGTGTTTTAGATGCTCCTCTTTAGTACAATTGTAGATCAAGATGTCGTCAAAGTAAACCACCACAAATTTTCCCATAAATGGTCGTAGCACTTGAGTCATGAGGCGCATAAAGGTACTTGGGGCATTTGATAGTCCAAATGGCATGACTAGCCACTCATATAAGTCATCCTTTGTCTTGAAGGCTGTTTTCCATTCATCATCAAGCTTGATTTCTATTTGATGATAACCACTTCTTAGATCAATCTTTGTGAAGATTTTTGCCCCCGCAAGTTGATCTAACAAGTCATCCAAACAAGGAATAGGGAATCGATACCTGATTGTGATTTTGTTGATAGCCCTACTATCAACACACATTCTTCATCTTCCATCCTTCTTAGGTGTGAGAAGGGCTAGCACTGAACATGGGCTTATGCTTTCTTAAATATGCCCTTTCTACAAGAGTTCTTCTACCTTTTCCCTCATGATTTCACTCTCCTTTAGGCTCATTCGGTAGTGTGGCAAGTTTAGAAGACTAGCTCCAGGAATCAGATCAATTTGGTGTTGAATATTTCTTAAAGGAGGTAGTGCATTTGGTAAGTCATCTGCAGTCAATTTGTCGAATTCCTTTAAGAGAGGTTTCACTACCTCAGGGATACTCTGACTTGATGTCTCTTCTTGTCCCTTCACTACTAATGCAATGAAGGTTCCTACTTCTTGAACTATAGACTTGAACTCATGGAATGAGTCTGCTAGAGTTACGAGTGTTTTTATCTCATTTCTAGGTAATGATGGCTTGCAATCTTCGGGCACAACTGCAATACGTCTGCCTTTCCACTCGAACAAATACACATTCTTTCTCCCTTTGTGAGTGGCATCCACATCATATTGCCACGACCTACCCAAAAGTAAATGGCAGGCATCCATGTCCACCACATTGCATACATCTTCGTCATTGTAGGTCTTCCCAATAGGAAGAGGAATCCTACTTATTTATGTCACCTTGATGGCTGGACCTTTCTTTATCCACCCAATTTGTTATGACCTTGGATAAGGCTATGTCTGTAGCTTGAAATGATGTACCAAAGATTTTGAAACTAAATTTTCACAACTTCCACTATCAATTATTAAATTGCATACCTTTTGATTGATTGAGCACTTAGAGTAAAAGAACTTGTAGTGCTGAGAATCATTTAGAACTTTAGGAGAGCACATGATCCGTTGGACCACAAAGTTGACCGGGTCTCCAACTTCCTCTGCAATTTCATCAATTTCAGCATCTTCGTCTTTTTCCTTAACTTGCCTTTCATATTCTTCATTGTGATCAGCTAGATGTACTGATTTTCATTTGGTACATTCATTTAACTTATGCCCTGCCTCTCCACATCTAAAACACTTACCCAGCGTTGGCCTTGCTTATGGATTCTTAGTCGGCCTTTTGATTTGAGCATTATTTGACTTGTTGATACCACTACTGCTACTGGCCTCAAGCTTAGACCACACCGTCTCACCTTTGCTTGGAGCACTTTTGTTTGTCGGACTCTTGTTCGTCATGATCGGG
Organism: Centella asiatica; assembly: GCA_014636745.2. Taxonomy (NCBI): domain Eukaryota; kingdom Viridiplantae; phylum Streptophyta; class Magnoliopsida; order Apiales; family Apiaceae; genus Centella; species Centella asiatica. The sequence goes on from CM025788.1 coordinate 28,526,782, forward strand.
GCTGGTTGTGATGTCGTTACAGTCAGACGCGCTGATTCAGTTGGAGGGCGCCTATACTGATTCTTTTGAGTTGCCAATCTTTCTGCACGTAGAGCCAAATTTTGGGCTTGATCTACTGACCATACTGTTAGAAGTCCCATTTTGTCTTGAATTGAAAACTTCAATCCATTGACTTATCGAGCTGCTTGTTGCTCCTCCGTCTCCGTTAAGTTGCACCTTGCTTGTAATCGTAAAAATTTGCCCGTGTACTCCAAGACTGTTTTATTTCCTTGAACACAACTCTGAAATTGTTGGAATAACATTTGTTCATAGTCTGGGGGTAAGAATCTACCTTTTAATAATTCCTTCATTCGCGGCCAAGTTTTTATGGGGCGTTTTCCTTGCCTCCTCCGGTTGTCTTGAAGATTCTCCCACCAAGCACCGGCACCTGCACGGAGTTTGTACGCCACTATTTTGACTTGACTTTCCTCCGTAATGTCCATTATGTCAAAGAATTTCTCCACCTCATAGATCCAATCAAGGAATGCCTCAATGTCGAGATTTCCGTGAAAGTTGGGAACCTCCGCCTTGATGCGATAACCAGTGTCTCCAATTCCACGTTGATGACCTCCTCCTTGGTGATGGGGATTTTGCTCTTCCTCCAAGTCAGAGTCTTCATCATCAGGGATTCTGTGCCTTCGACGTCGTATGTTATCACGTTCCTCACGATTTTCATCGGTATTTCTACCGATTGCTGTGATCGTTGTACGCAGCTCTTCTAGCACTATGTTTGTCCTTTGGGTATTTGCAGAGAGCTCCTTCACTGCTTCCCATAGTGCTTCTTCTCCACAGGTTTCACCACCGCTTCGAGTATTGTCTTTGTCACCTCCACTGTTAGCCATTATGATATCAACAAGCAGCCTGGCTCTTGATACCAACTGACGCAGCACTAAAGCGAGTAAAGAAAAAAAACCAAGTATTTATATGATTAAAAGAAGAATTGCTTGATGATAAAAAAATGAATACAAGAGTTCCTTTATATAGGAGTGAAAAGCAGATTCTAGACTTAGCCACCTAATGCCACCAAATAAATAGCTCATTAATCATCAACTAACATTAGGTAAGAATTGGCTAAAAGAAAATTCTGGAAGACTAAGTAAATTTTAAACTAAAGATAATTCTAGAACTTGGGCTTGTCCACTTATTCTCTCATTTTGGACCGATGCTATTAATCTTTTGAACCAACTCTTTTTGGACCTCATCACAAAGGTGCGCTAAGGCACACCAAGGCATAGGCTTTGGGACTTGCCTCACTTGAGGCAACACGCCTTCAGTGAGGCGCTAAGGTGCAGTTGAGGCGTAAGGTGCATGAGGCGCAGGGCTCATGAAGCGCAGTTGAGGTGCAGGGCGCATGAGGCGCTGTTGAGGTGCAGGGCCCATGCCTCATTAAAGTGAGGCCCCAATTATTATATTTTTTTTATTCCATTTCCTGTTCATCTCTCGCTGAGACAATATGCTAGAAAAGAGAAGAAGAAAATAAGAGAGGAAAAAAGAAAAGAAAAGAAAAGAAAGACACGAAAGAAGATAATGAATAGAAAAAAGCAAATTACATGAAATGATTAACTTAGAGCCATCTTTTAATTTCCTTCTCTTTTCTTTTGTAGATGTGAGATATTATGTATGGTTGTCATGTTAATGTTAAAGTAAAAACAGTTTTAGTCTATCTATCTTCGAAAATTATAGTGAAATCTATTATATAAGCAGTACCCTTGATTTGCTTTAAATACGGTGGATTTGTAATTTTACTTGTATACTAATAGAATCTCAGTCATAGAAAAATTAGTTACAAATGTTCTTAGCAACCTTATTTTTAAAATTTTGACATTTCTTTCTGCTTTCCTTATAACAATAAATTATATCACTTTACACACATTGTGTATATGTGCATTTGTGTATTTGGGATGAGTGTATATGTACGTCTGCGTGTATATGTTAAACATGTGTGCATCACATCGCTAAGGTGTGCACCTTGTCTTGCGCCTTGCGCCTTAGCCGAAGCCTCCAGGAGAGTTGTGCGCCTCACTTTAATAACTATGCAATCAAGTACTCCCTTGATACAATAGGCTAATAGCTGACTTGAGTTGCCATAAACTTAATTTTATTAATCATCCTCTTTAGATGTGTATGCACCATACCTTGAAGTTTCGTGTGGCGTTTTCATTGCTGCAACATTTTGTATGTAATTTGTGTTCTTATTCATAAATCTTAATGACAAATAATTTTATGATCAGGTAGAAGCGGGATCCATAGAATGTTATGTTGCATGAACAATTTCAGTAACGTTTGCTTAAGTTGCAGTTCAGAATTAAGGGATCATAAAAGTAAGCAGATTGTAGAGTTGGGTTAGACTTGAATAATATCTTTACTTTTGAATAATTGAAGAAATGATGTGAAATTTTTTAGCTTCACTCTTGGTTGTATGTCTCATTTTCATTGACTTGTTGCATAGGCAATTTTCTCCATTTTTATGGGTTTTCTTTGTGAAAAGAGTAAAATTTGGGAAGCAGTAGTTCCAATGTTGATAAGTACCGTATCGAATTTATTTAGTGAAGTTGATAATTAGAGTAGTATTCATTCAAATCCTATGAGGCAACTTACGAAGTATTTTTAGCTCATTCAAATGTTATCTATAGTGAATTCAGTAAGGGTGCTATCCACGAGATCTTCGCATAGAGGAATGTTGGATGAGAAGATGAAGGTGAGATTTTACTCTTAACCTTGGATATAATATATATATATATATATATATATATATATATATATGGACACATATGTATGTATATATAGATAAACGAAAAGAGTTATTAGAGGCTATAATGCTATTTGTTTATTTATATTTATTTATTTTGTTTATATGAAAAGCATATCGCATAAGATGTAGATATAATTGTCTCAAGTCCTGTTTATTAGGAGTCAATTGACAAAATCACTTTCTATTATTGTCGAGCTTATATTTCTTGGTGAATGTTTGTCTAATTATTAAGGTATAAATTTTCTGTCATTTTTATAATTACTTGGGACATATATATATTAGTAAATATGAAAGAAGTGATCGTTCCTCATACGTCCCTTTAGGAAATATCATGCTATCTAATCGACTATCAAATGTCAAGTACATTTTGTCTTCAAACGAGCATAAGCCATAAGGATTTTATACACATATATTTGGAAGAAATGATGCACGGGGACAGATATTTCGATTAGTGTTTCAGCATTTGTCTAGGTGAGTACTAATACAAACGATGTAAATAAAGGGGTTCATATAAATGATGTCAGTTGTTAATGGGTTGTTAAGATTTCTCTGTTTTCTTTCCATATCTCTCTCTCTCTCTCTGCCTATTTGTACGTGTGTGACTAATCATCCCTTAGAGCAGTTAAGTATTTTCCATTAGTAGAGTTAAGTCCCTTAATGTTGAGGTTTATAAGATAAATATATATTAAACAGAATACATAAGTTTTACGTTCTGTATGTGAGACTGCGAAGAATTAGTAGATAGTAATCAAGAAAGATAATCAAAACGTCCATCACTTGTGTCATGGTTCCTGTCGCCCTTTGCAAGCTTGTTATATCTCGGGATGGCTGGTACCCCCCTCTCTATTCCAAATGTTCAACAGACACCCTTGTTAAAGAATTAAAGCTTCTTCTAGTAAATGAAACTCATTTTTCTTTCCACTGGTGTGCTAATTAAGCCATTAATGGAGACCCCGGACCCCAGACAAAAAATAACAAAAATAATCCTTGTTGCTCCCCTTTCAACAAACAACCAACCTTATCTAGAATTCATCCCCACTTCTTATGTGGTCCACTGACCCATTACTTTATTGTAATTCAAGCTTATGAAAAGACCCTTTTGCCTCTCGCAAAAGTATTCCTGATACTTTGAAGTCTCAGCACTGATGATCAATAACTATTAGCACATGGGCTAGTGGCCATAACACCACTGTAGAATTGTTTCCACAGAGAAATCTATTTTAAAACGTTTCCTTATAATTCTAACAAGGTCAACTGAGTATTGTGAAACTCTGGGAAAAATTATGTATTTATCCTACCATTTTTTGTTGTTATTGTAAACATCAATTTGGGACATGGCTTTTTTAACGTATAAAAGTTCAATAGTTCACTAAAACAATTTCCCCTCATTATCGGTTAGGACAATAAGACCAACTCAAAAATCTCTGCAAGAATCTTCACCACAAATTTCTTGGCAGTCGTGCAATATATTATAAAATCAACAATTGATACGTTTTCCATTTCAGTCCATTTTCATCGCTTTCTTTTTTTGGATTTGTCATTCATTTGCAATATTAACTTTTATAAAAAATTTCATTTTCTAATTTATTCAAATTATCCTTCAATATTCTAATTTATGTCAAACCGTTCAATTTGAACCATTTTACTTTCTTACTATTTTTTATTGGTTTCAAATTAATTCATTCTCTACAACTTATTTTAATGGACAATATAAACATTAACAATCTGTTTGAAAATGCTTGAATTTTGGCCAAAGTTACTTTTAAAGTTGAATTTGGAGTGTTTAAGAATGACTTAAATTCTTACTTAATAGTTATAATCAAAAAATAAAAAAATGTTACTTTCTAAAAAGTTAGGTTTTAAGTAAAAATCTATAAATTGAATTGACCAAATATAAGTATCTTCTTATACCTCTTCTTTTCTTAAAACTCTACACTAACATATCACTTAAAATATAAATGCATAATTTAGCAATATAATTTAACTTAAAATTTATTATTAGTCAAATACTTTTACTACTAATTTTAACTTAATTTCTAACTTTAAGTTAAAATAGATGTCTAACACTTTTGACTTAAAACTTACACATAAAACTAATTTTAAGTTAAAATTTAAAATCTCATTAAAAGTTATAATAAAAAGTCACTCCCAGACAAGGATTAAAATTTTACTTTTTTTTTTAATAATAGTACGAAGTCGATTGTTGCAAATGGAAGGGACCAAAATTTACTCTCATTTTAACCTTCCACAAGCTGCACTATGTCAAGTTTTAATAGATTTTTGTAAAATTTCTGGAAACTAAGTCGTATATGTACTTTAGGACTTCTAATATAGAAAAAAGTAATTCATTCATAGTTAACTACAGAGAAAGATAATTCAAGTCCTAACATAAGTCAAAATCAGCTGCAGTATTACATAATTGCAAGAACATCTGCAAATTCTCAAAGAAAGCATCCGAAAAATAGGTTAATTTACAAACCTGCATTACTCGTCCGCCCAGTAAGTTGGTCACAAGGAAGTTTTGGATGCCAAAAGAATTGTTTGTCCTCTTGCAGTTGCAGATGATTAAAACCGTTCTTCCGCTTCTTCAAAGTTTTGTTCATATTCAAAGTTTCAGCGGCGGATGACCATTTACTAGAGCAAATATCAACCATGTCATCAAGTGAAGACCTATAAAAGAAAGACTTCTTATCAACTTGGGGAATCCTTGAACCAACATCTTTCATATTTGTCTTGAATTTGTTCTCAATCATTGTACATGGAACTCCAAGATTGCCCAACCGCAATGACAGATCACAGCCAACTTCATGCGAGTTCTCGACAGTAATTCTGATGTTTGTTGGATTAGTTCTTTTCTCACTAAGCTCCATGGAATGATATTTTAACTTGGAAATGGTATCAAAATTAGACTTGGAACTTTTGTGTAGAAGCTTATCTCCATTGTAAATGGGGTAAACAGCAGGGGTATGCGACGCGATAACATTGGGTCTCATGAAGTCCAAATAACTAGAGGTAAGTTTATCATCAATACCGCAATATACCTGAGTTGTTTTCTTTAAACTGCTCAAAGGAACAGACACTGGATCAGGACTCTTGGGACAAAGGTAATAACATGGTGTACTGTTCCGTTGACTCCTTGATGCTCTTCTTGGTGTGCAACCCAATTGAAGAGCAGCTAATAAATTGGATGTTAGAGATTTATACCAAGATTATCACAAATTAGTATTAAAAGGCTCAGAATTATTATGTAACAAAGAATTCATTACAACATAAACATGTCAATAACTTAGTTTAGCAGAAGTGAGTCAGTGGACAGATCCTTAACACTGATAAAAATATTGGGGTATAAATATCAACTACTCACAAATATATAGGCATTCTGAAAATTATTGGTTGATGCACTAAATAATACTCCCTCCATCCCAAAAATGATGACTTAGCTAGTTTTTTGCACTTATTAAATATGTTAATAAGTTAAATAAAAATATAATAGATAAAGATTAATATCATGAAAAAATAAAAATTTTCTAAAATACCTAACACAAACTAAATTTCACATAAAACTACGTGTCGCTATAGTGCCCCTGCCATCTTTTTGGGATAAATGTAGTATTATGAATACATTTCTAATTCTTTAAACTAAATGTCTGAAAGTACCAAAAAGAAAATGTACAACAAAAAATAACTTAAAGTATACCGGTCACACATAAAGAGCAATGGTTTGAAATCCTGACTTAGACCGATCAGTCCGACTGGTTAGGTCAACAGTCCGGTTATATTTGTTAAATTATATTTAGAAAAATAAGACATTTATATTGTGTACTAGTCATTCAAATGAGCATAATTATAAGAATAATAATAAATATAAATTAAGAAAATAATATTTGATAAAAGTTATACATACATATTTATAAGAAAATATAATTTTGATTCACTGGATTAATAACGGTGAATGATTCGACTACTGATTCGTACACACTTTTCCGGTTACACGGAGGACGGAGTCTGAAAACATTGATAAAGAGCACTTCACCTGAAAAAACATTGAATGTGGTCCACTTTGTTTTGTTAGAAAAATAAGCTTTATTAGTGTAGTTGGGTAAGGGTCACAATTCACTTCTAGTAAAACTGAAAGTTATTTTTATGCACTACCCTTTATTTACTTCAATTTTGTCAAGTTGTACTGCGATGAGCGCTGCAAACATCCCGAACTAATATACATTGATTTATTTAAAACTATACAGTAAGTGGCAAATAATTGAAATGTGTACCTTCAATACAAGGCTGCAGAAATACTCCGTTTTCAGTAGTCGCATCGAGTCGAATTATGGTATTAATGGCATCATTTGCTCTGTCCCAAAGTGTTTCAAGAGCCATATACTCGGCCTAAGCAAGCAAATAATGTAATTAATATATGAAATAATTAAATAAATCTCGAATAAACAACAAAAACACAAAAACCTCTGAATTGGCTTTGGAGTACATAATTTCTTCAGCTTTAAGGACAACAAGAGGGAGCTTTTCTTGCCATTCTTTGTTCTTTTTGGTTGCTAAGCTATGAATATCGTGGGCAACCCTGACCAAACAAAATTTAAGTCTTCTGTTGGTCGATGTACATAAATACACAGCTACCCCACGCGCACACACACACACAGAGGGAGAGGGAGTACCTGAAGATTTCCTGAATGAGAGAGCCTCTCATGGGTTTGTGTTTATCACTATGCCAAACTCTTCTAACACACTCATATGGTCTGGGGCCTGGTTTAGGCATCCTGATGAACTGTTGATTTAGAGGTAAAATGGAAGACCAAACACACAGGGTTTTGAATGAGGAAGGAAAGGGGGAAGGATAATACAGAGCAAACAATTGAAAGTACACTTATGGTGGGTTTGATGCAATGCTGGGATTTCTTGACTTGTAAACACCAAACTATGAAGCGAACAGTGATGGGGATGGAGAGAGATTAGAGAAGCGGGTTTGGGAGGGGGGCCCCTTTTTTTTTCCCTCTCTCTCTCTCTCGGCTCTTTGGTTTTCTGTCACTGTGGCGCTCTCAATTATTCAAGGAGTTACTGATGATGAGTGTTGTATGTACCCCACACATATCTAAATGCTGTGACATGCCCGCTTCCCATCCCCACACTTACACACCAAAAGCCAAGAAAAGTCTCTCTCTCTCTCTCCCCCTCTCTTCCCCTCTCTCTCCCCCACTGTCTGTGCCCCTTTTTTTATTCCACTGACGATTCATGTATTGGGAGGGCGGGGAGATTTCTTTTGATGATGTTTTGTCATTTGCTGGTGCTATCTCAGAAAACCCCAGCCTCATAACATCATCATCATTATTGTCGTGGTTTTCAAGAAGAGGGGTTGTTGCCGTAGAAATTAAATAATAGTTGTTGAAATATTCAATTTTCTGTTTAGATTACCGTATAGTGTCGCGCTTTCGGTAATTTTTAAAAAAATAAGTGTGAGATTCTTATCCTTTTAAAATTAATTTTTTATTTTTAAAAATACATTTTTTACGTCTTTTTATTATTCCTTTATTTTTTACAATTATTTCAAAAATCTAAGTTTTTTATAAAATGTGACGTAAGTTGAGTAGGGAGAAAGTGTTAAGATGTCTCTTACTCTCACTACTAATTAGTTACTAATTAGTGACTGTTTTTTTTAATATTTTTCTTTTCATAAATTTAGCTCTTAAAAAAATTTATTTATAAAAAAGCTTTTATTTATTTTTTGTTGATTTGAAAATAATGTGATAATAAAATAAAACTAAAATCAATACATCCTAATTAACTGTGCAAGTGTGTGTTAGTGTTATGTGGGTGCAATATTTTTTTCAGTATTTTTTATTTGTTACATATTACAAGTTGAGACGAAATCCTAATATAAAAATAATAAAATAAAAATTACATTAGTTGTTCCTAAATACAATTAATCTAGAAAATGAAAAAGAAAATTACAATTTACAATAAAAATCTTACACGAAATAGTAAAGTTATGTTTAATCTTCACTTTTTCTTGAACCTATTTTGAAATCTACAATCACGTATAAATAACATTATAATATTTATATTTGAAATTTGAATTTTTTTTAATATATTTTTGCTAATATCATTAATAATATTAATATTTTAAAAATTATTAATACTTAAATTAATAATAATAATGAATACTAATAAGTAATGACAATAATAATAATGGTAATAATCATAATATATATTCAATACTTAATAATAAAATCATAAAGATAAAATAATTATTATTATTATAATTACTGAAGCTCCTAAAATAAGTAATAATTAAAAATAGTATCAATATAAATGTGAAATTTTACTTTATTTTTATTTATCGCTATTGATTTATTTATCAAAATTCAAGATAAAATTTGAGGTATCTACATATACCATTCACACCGGATTTCATCAACAAGTTTATATTTTAAAGCTAAGTTTATGTCAACCTTTATTTAAAAGATTTTAGGAAAATTTTGACCATCTCTAAATTATATCAGTTTTGTATATATAAATTGTCAATTTTTATATTCAAATAGATGTATAGCGTTCACACCGACTTTTGTCAACAATTTTCTATTTTAAAGCTAAATGTATGTCATTCCTTATTTAAAAGATTTTACGAAAATTTTGACTATATCTAAATTATATCAGTTTTGTATATTTATAAATTGTTAGTTTTTAAATTCGAGTAGAGTCCAAATTGAATCTTAAAACTAACAAAAAATTTTATTCGAGATCAATTCGTTTATACTGAGCTTAATGAGTTTTAAACAAACCGGCTCAAACAATAGACAACTCAGTTTATTTATAGCTCTAAGTGTAATAGGCCAAATTGTTTTTTCAACATTATTTGAATTTTAAACAAGTTCTAACTATTTCATTTTGACAAAATAGAATATTTCATTATTCAACAAATTCTTCATTTGTGTATGGACCGCACCTATTGATACATAGACTCGACAAAACATGGTTCAATCCGTGGGCCGATCCAATTCATCCAAAAACTAAGGGTCTTAGGCTTGGGAATTGCAGTCCAAATAATATTTGAACTAGTTTTTGTCTAACATGTGGGTGGCCCCGACTCACTCGCTTAAATTAATTTTTTTTTCATTTTACTACTAAGTATACTTATATCTATGTGACATATAATTTACAAATATTAACTCATTGTGCTTGTATACATTAACATTTACAACTAAATTTAACATACAAATAAGAATATTCTATTCGCTTAAATATGACATATAAAATTATATTGTTTCAATTGAAATAACATTATATACATAAATACATACCTACATATATATTAGCATACACAACATAAATATTACTTTTACATATTGTATAGGGAATGTAAACCAAACATATTTAATCACAATTAGTGATTTGCGGGCTCTTTGACATGTTATTTGTCACATAGGTCAAGGAATGGGCATGTGGACCCCATCAGGTCTCTACAACATCAACACTTAAAAAAAGTATCAATATCATCCAACACCTCAATAGCAATCCATAATGTCCTAAGGATGATCAAGAAAGTCCATGACCAACCTCAAATACAACTACTCCCACGAAGTAGAAAATTTGTTAAGTATTGACAAAGGCCTTACTAAGCCAAAATAATTCTATGTTTAGAAATCATGAAATGTGTGCCGAAGGAGGTCTCTGCAACAAAACACTACCAAGCCATCAGATCGTTCATACAACCTCCCCTCACATATACAAGATGATTGGAGAAGACCTGGTGCAACACATTTTTAGAGTCATGCACGAAGGCTCCCCAACATAGCCCAAATCTAGCAAAGTATGGAAACATGGCTAGCAAGACAACTTGAACATAGTTCTACACGAGGATACCATGAGGCATATGACTCTTAATCCACATATATATGGACCTTGTAGTACAAAGAAGACAAGTTAAGAGCCAATACCCTTGTATATGGGGTATAATTTGTTAAGTCAACCCTTTCACACGTGCAATATTTAAAGAATTAATACTTAACATCTATTTGAAATTGATGATATAAAAATGCATAATGTAATATAGTCCTTGCTTGAAATGTTATAAAAAGACTTAGAATAAAATCCCGCTTGTTAGGAGAATTTTAAGCAAAGTAGCTTTAAAGAAAACTAGTTCATGCAAGTTTGATTATCGGCAAGACTTCATCAACAAAGCAAGGATGTATCAGACTTGGCCAAATAATCCGCTGATGGGTAATCATCCGCTGATAGAGGATTATCTGCTGATGGCCAAATTATCCACTGAATGAAAATTATCTATCGATGGTGAAATTATTCACTGAAGGAGTATCTGCCGATGACCAAATATCAGCTGATGGACATTAATTTGCCAACGGCCAAATATTAGCTGATGGACATTTATCTTTTGACATAAAAATATCAATTGATGCTCAAATATCCACTAATGGGTAAATTATCAACTTATGAACAAATATTTGTCGATGGCCAAATAACAGCTAATAGTCAATTATCTATTGATGGGTAATTATTAGTTGATGAACAATTATCTGTCGATGGGCAAATAGCAACTGATGTCAAATATCCTCTGATGGCCAAACAACTTGAAAATCAGTACAAGAGAAAAGAACGACTAGCAAGTTCAAATCTCCAACAGTTCTTTTTCAAATTAGCAACGGTCATATCCTTGGAAGACGCTATAAATACTAGTCATAAATTTTATTTATAAAGAGCTGAACAAAAGTGAACAACCAAGAGAATGCTCTGACATCTAACATCCTAAAGTTTTCAGCAACGCAATCAAACTCACAAGCTTGAACAAATCGCTGGCTATCTACTCAACAAGGAGTTCTACTTGAAAGACAACAAACAAGATTTTATATATCTTTTAGAAAAGTCTGTGTGACTTAAGTGAAGTCAAAGTTACTTAAAAGTCTATGTGACTTTAGCAAAGTCTAAGTGACAAATTGTAACAGTGGACTAAGTGTCCTTATACAACTAAGTTCTATGTGAACTTTTATAGTGAGTGTCTTCTCTTAAGTAAGAAGAGAAGAAGAGTGGAGTAGGCGTTGATGAGAAACTATAAAAATACTGTCTCATCTCTTTCTAATTTTTATCTGCTGCTTGTATCTGTTATCCTGCTTACATCTGCTGCTCTTGCTTTAATACTGCCTTCTTAGTCTCAAATACTTAAAAGGGGATTTTTTATTCTGCTACATTCAAAATTTCTAGGTAAAACTTTTCTTAAACCTTACTTAAGTAAGGTATACGTTTTTAGCAAGAAAGGTTTTTTTTAAGGAAAGTGAACATTTTCAAAATCCTATTCAACCCCACTCCCTCCCCAGTATTTTCCCTTTGGGACCTAGCAAGTGGTATAAGAGCTTTAACTCTTTTTGTCTTTCTCTACAGCTCAAGAGGATCCAAAGATGACACAAAGAATTGACTCATATAGTGGCAAGCCCCCAATGCGCACAAGAGATAAATTCGGGAATTGGAAGCTAAGAATACAAGTATACATGGATGCAATAGATGAAGAACTCTTTGAATTAAAAAAGAATGGCCCATACATACCTGAGAAAATTGATTCAAATGATCCAAACAAAATGGTTGCGAAGTCCAAACTAGAGTGGATTGATGAAGAAAAGAAGTTGGTTGACTATAACAAGAAAGCAATGAACATTTTGATCATAACATTAAATGAAGAGATGTTCGAAAGCGTGTCCAACTGTACAACAACAAAAAAAGTATGGCATGCCCTGTTGGTTCTAAATGAAGGAATAGTAGAAGTTAGATAGAATAAGAAATCCTTTCTTGTTCAGCAATATGAGATGTTCACTCAACAACATGAAGAAAGTCTTGTTAGAACTAAATAAGCTCAAGTGTTTGTAAAAGGGGGTGGGGGGGTGGGGGGGGGGGCTTGAATACAAATACTCAAAACTTTTTGCTCTTTAAAAAGTTTTGATAAGCACGGCTGGAAATAGCTACAAAATCAAAAAAAAACTATAGTGAATATTAAGATGAACACATAAGCATTAAAGTTAAAATTGTTATATTAAAATTTGACGTTTTTCTGGAAATCTGTTTAATCACAAATGTGATTAATCAGCTACAATCTATAATGAATTACAACTTCTATTTCACACTCACTAGCTTCTTATTTTCTTTGAATATTTTTCTCAAGATATATTACAAAGCTTTTCTCTTTAGTGTTTGTATGCTTCTCTTCGTTGGTTGTCCTGTTAGATGTTCTTCTTTATATATATTTTTTAATGAGAACTCTTTTGCACATCTAGAAGATCAGTTGTTGAACCCACGTGCTTAGACGTGCTACTTTTTCAACTTAGTCGCATATATGTTACATTGATGTCCTTTGGGAATGATGTGTCAGATTGCTGATGGCTTTAGTTGCTTCTTTTTCATTCCCTGATCTTCGAGCATTTAATGATCGAGAGTTGTCATTGGACCACCAAACTTCAAGAAATATCTTTCCAGTTATAACTCTTCCTTCTATAACAAGCTTCAATGATTCACGTGTAAGACCTGATGATGAGTGTATGTAGTCATAACTATCCCCTGATAGCAAACCCTGATGTGGACTTGATCATTGCTTCTGGATCCCCTGATGACAAGTCCTGTTTAAGACTTGATCATTGCTTCATGTTTCACTTGAGTTAATCTCTTGTTTTAGAGTTACCCAAGTGTTTCTGGATCCCTTGGCGTTAAGACTTACAACATCCACTGATGGCTTCCACTGATGCAGTGTTGAGCATTCCCCCTGACAGGTTTCCCTAACGGATTGGCTTGTCACTGTCATGCCCTGACTAGTTTCTCTGATGGGTTGGTTTGTCATTGTCATCCGATGAGTTGGTTTGCCATTGTCATCCCCTGATGGGTTCCCTGACGAGTTCCCATGACTGAATTAATCACTGATGCTTTGTTTACTTTGTCTAGAACGTCTTATGTGCGGAATACTTGTGTGCTTTTAAGTAGTAATAGACATTCCTTCTACACTATCAAGTCGTTTGAAAGTTTTCACTAATGACTTGCTTAGTGTAGAACAGTTCATCCCCTGATGACTAATTAGACCATCAGTGGATGTAAAACTTATGCAAGAATACTAAGGTTTATAGACCACTTTGAGTATTTACAGATGCACTCTTATTCTCTAAACATCATCATCATTATTTATATCTAACAATCTCCCCCTATTTATGTTTATCAGTATGATAACCATAAATCTATTTGATGCATTGATGATGATGTCAAAACCAAAAATTGTACAAGATCAATAGAAAACTGACAAACTTGTATTGATCTAATCTATTTGTATTTACTGATAAAATAAATGTATAAGTATTTCCTATAATTATTACAAAAATATACATTTTAGACATTAGGATTCCTTCTGTGTTTGGCAGAAACAAAGGGCAATGGATGACTTGATTCAATAGGCCGTGAATCACTTCCAAGGCCTTGTCTCCTTTGATCTGTATTTTGATTTGGAATCTTGAGCTTGTTGTCTTCACCTCCTGCCACTAGTTGTTCCAACTCTTTTTGAAGAAGTCTTCTGAAGTTGACAATGTTGACATTCTTACTGGATTCCAGAGCTTCAAGGACAGATTCAATCTCTCACAGGTTAGCTGCAGCAAGTTATGACCAGTAAAAGGTGATGATCTCCCCTTTTGCATTTTTGAATTCAACACCCATGGGGCTTGTGATCATCTTTGGATATTCTTTGAATCCTTTTACTGGTGGCACATTCCTTACTATTGCTGCATTCCCATCATCAGCTCTGGTTTCTTTAATCTCCTTTAACACTCTCTTTATTAGCAGGATTCTAAACTGGATGACATGTTCATTTTTGTGATAAGCAATTTGGCTTAGAATATGCATCGCTTCCTCCAGGTCAAACCCATCAACTTCTTTGATTCTTATGCTTTTCTCTTGCCCATTAGCTATTTTGTAGAAAAGCTTTAATGGTCTTTCCAAGGTTATGGGCAAGCTCATTTCATCGTTGATAGCTTTCCTCAACTTATCGATCATCTCCCTCAAGTCTCTGTTTAGCATTGTTGATCTTGACACTAAGTTCAAGATTAGCCCTAATTGTTCAACATCCATTCTCCTAAACCAGTCAGGGGTGACTGTGAACTCAGACCCATTTTTCATTTGTACAATTATCAGCTTCTCCCTTCTGTTGTTTGTCCTGACATTTATGCTTTTTCTAAAGAACATATATGTCAGGTTCTTGCGCCTTTCATTTCTCAGGGATTCAGCCAATGTGGGTGGTCCATATAGTATAGGAGAAGGTGCTTGATCCTTGGCTCCAGATGACTTGGATGTGGTGGCATAAGGGGATTTTGGTTTACCTTTATTTTTATCCCCTGATGCACCCTTGGGGGATTGAGGTTTCTTTTGCTGAGTTTTCTAGGAGGATTTTGGCCTGACACTCTTCTTTTTAGGTTCTTCTTCTTGTTTCTCCTCCTCCTCTACAGCCCTTTCGTCCTCTTTTTGGAGTCGTTGTGCATAGAGTGCATCAGCTTCTACCAACATCTTGTCTTGAGGATAGACAAGCTCCAATTTTCCGTCTATTAATACTTCGACAGGAGTTAGAAAATGAGTTGTCTTCATTGCATCTCCAAGTAGTTTGGGTCCTGATTGACTATAGGTTTTCTTTTTAGGTTCTTCAAACAGGATACCCTTACCCTTGTCCTTGGCTTTGGGGGCAGGAACTATAGTCACATCCCCTGATGGTTGTCTTGTTTGAGTCTCAACAACAACCCCTGACGACGGCCCTGAAGATTTCTCCCCCCTTTCGACAACATCATCAATGGAAGTTGTGAGTAAGGATGTGACTTGAAGAACTTTTTGCATAGTGTCAGCCATTGACAGTTGTAGAGACTCCATGCTTGTTATTTTGGTGTAGAAGACAGAGAGTTGTTTGTCAACATCGTCAGCAAGTTTCTTCATCTTGAGCATGGTTTGGCTGGTGACAAGGGAGTCCACAACTTGCTGTACATTATTTATTTTGTTGGTAAAGTGTGTATGGAGTTTCTGAGATTCCACATCCACAGATTTCTCTATCATTATTTGTGACTTGAGTACCTTGGTCAAATGGGATTTGTGGTCCTTAAAAGCTCCTATTTTAGTAATTGTACAGTGTCAGCTATTTGATTCTTTTGAAAGTATAAATCAACTCCAATGAACTAGTGTAAGTCATCCATTGGAGTGTCATCTTTATCGCTTTCAGAAGAACTAGAAGTATATACAGTATCTACATTTTCTCTATTTTCTTTATTTACAAGGATCTCATCCTTATCTCCCTCAATCTCTCCTTTTTTTGTGTCTTCTAAGGCATCTCTCGAAGACTCTCCTTTTTCTTTTCCTTCTAAGGTAGTACTCTCATTCTCTCCTTTTGTCAAAGTCCTCTCAAGGGATTGACCTTGCCTTTCTTCACTAAGTATTCTCACATTCTCACTCAAAATTGTCCTAGAAGGGCTCTTATGGGCTGTGAGATCAGAAATTGTGGTCAGTTCAAGTAAATTATATACAGTATCTGGTTCCACAGAAGTGATAGGGTACGGAGAGGAAGTCAATTGTGTATGTACAATTGAAGAAGTATATGCTTCTATAGAAGAAGTACTTACATGTGGGGGAACATAAATGTTTATTGCAGTAGTATGTATAGGTGCATTGTTGTCCGATCCCCAGACTGTGTCACAGTGATTGAATCATTTAAAAAGGAATCAATCATTTGAACATGTTGATTATCAATCACTGTGTCAGTGAGTGTTGGCTCCTCCAACAATTGAGAAATTGGAGAATCTGATGTCATGACACTTAGAGTTTGTGTCATGATATCTAAAGAAATTTGAGGAATTGAGAAAGATGGAAGAGGGGTAGAAGGGAGTGTTGACTGGATCATCGAATGAGGAGGTGATCCATCAAAAGAAGTTGTGTGTGCACTTACTATGTCAGTTATATACAAGTGGCTCTCAGAGACCCTGATGTTGATTTCATCAGGGGCTATAGTCACTGTTTGTGCCTCACTCAACTGTGTCCCTGGTTGGGGACTATGTTCAATAACTAATTCCTTTTGAGAGGAACTAGTTAGAAATGTGTTTAATTCCTTATCAAAAGCAGTATCCTTTTGAGAGGATACTGCCTGGTCTGGCTGTAGGGTTACTCTCTTGGCCACTTTCTTTTTCTTCAATCTCCTTGAGCTAATCACTCTCTCTTCTTGCTCTCCCTCACTTGTTGTGGTTCCTTCAGAGGGTTTTCTTTTGGTACCCTTAGTCTTTTGGGAGACTAAGGGTTGAGTTAATGAGAGTGGTGGTGTTGAAATTGGTAGTACTATTTGGATAGGCAGAGAAGTAGTAGTGATCTCTACCATAGTAGTTGAAGGAGAAGAAGTGATAGTTTGAGAAGAGGTAGGGAGAGTTTGAGATACCTATTCCATGTGAGATAGAAATACAAATGGTTCAACGGTGTATGATTTCTTTATTATCTCTTTGAACAGTTTCTTTGTTTGCGTATTACTTTGTACAACTATGTCATTCTCAAGAGAAAGGTTAGGAAATTGATCTTTAATAATCATTGATAAATATCTAGAATAGTAGACCTCTGATTTTCTAGAAGTAAAACTACCCATTTTATTTACAAGATCATCAAAAATTAATTCTCCTATATTAATTTTTACATTCCTAATCATGGCATACACTATTTTAAGAGTTAAAGATGTTATTACCTCATAGTTAGAGGACTTACCTGAAAACACCTTTGTGATTGTGTCAAAGAGATAGCAGATCTCTCTTTTCACATTGACCCTCTTGAGGTCTTTGAACTTCAAAGCTACATTATTTGGTGAGTCGTCACCCAGTTCCCTCAAGAAGTTAAGCAATTTAGCATCACCTGGCACTTCCACGAACTCCTGCGTAGGTAATGACTTTAGTTTCTTCTTTTTCATTCCCTGATCTTCGAGCATTTCATGATCGAGATTTATCATTGGACCACCAAAATTCAAGAAATATCTTTCCAGTTATAACTCTTCCTTCTATAACAAGCTTCAATGATTCACATGTAAGACCTGATGACGAGTGTATGTAGTCATAACTATCCCCTGATAGCAAACCCTGATGTGGACTTAATCATTACTTCTGGATCCCCTGAAGTCAAGTCTTGTTTAAGACTTGATTAGTGCTTCATGCTTCACTTGAGTTAATCTCTTGTTTTAGAGTTACCCAAGTGTTTCTTGATCCCCTGACGTTAAGACTTACAACATCTACTAATGCAGTGTTGAACATTCCCCCTGACAGGTTTCCCTGACGGATTGGCTTGTCACTGTCATGCCCTGACGAGTTTCCCTGATGGGTTGATTTGCCATTGTCATCCCTTGATGGGTTCCCCTGACGGGTTTCCATGACTGAATTAATCACTGATGCTTTGTTTACTTTGTCTGGAAAATCTGATGTGCGAAATACTTGTGTGCTTTTAAGTAGTAACAGACATTCCTTCTACACTATCAAGTCCTTTGTAAGTTTTCACTGATGACTTGCTTAGTGTAGAACAGTTATCCCCCGATGACTAATTAGACCATCAGTGGATGCAAAACTTATGCAAGAATACTAAGGTTTATAGACCACTTTGAGTATTTACAGATGCACACTTATTCTCTAAACATCATCATCATTATTTATATCTAACAAGTCTCACCTCTATGTACGAAAGATTTACAATTCTCTTGAACTCTCTACGAGCTTATGGAAAAATCTATAAGAAGAGAGACGTAAATCTAAAATTCATGAGAGACCTTCCAAGGGAATGGGATCCAATGACCACTGACGTAAAGGAACTTAGAAATCTTCTAACCTATGAAATGGAAGTTGCTCAAAGATAAACAACGATAATAGACAACAAACAACAGAAGAAGAGACAAAGGAGTAGCCTTGAAGGCTGTCGCTGAAACTTTAAGGGAATTAGCAAAAACTGAATCAAAATATGCCGATAGCGATACAGACATGGCCCTATTAGCAAGGAAGTTTAGAAAATTCCTAAGAAGAAACCAAGGCAAAAGCTTTAGAAGAAATATTGGAAGCAAGAGAGGTTCAACAAAGGATTTCTACTACAAATACAAAAAGCCATGTCACAATTCGGCTGATTGTCTACTTAAGAGAGACTCAACAAAAGATGATAGAAGGCCTTCACAAAGTAAAGGCAAAAGAAAGTAGTACTACAAGAAGAAATACTATCAAAAGAATGATAGAAAAGAAAAAGGACTCATTGCCGAAAAGTCCTAGAGTGATAGTGAATCAGGCTCTAAGGAAGATTCTTGTGGAACAAAGGTTGGCCAAGGAAGCTGATCAAATCAGTAAGGAAGTTGACTTGGGTGAGGCGTTTGACTTAGATTCCTCTGACCGTACTAAAGCTGAGTTACGAAGCCTACTTAAGGATATCGCAACTCAGTGACATAGCTATCGAAGATTGCTGAGATGCACTTCATCAGACTCGTCATAACTTGAAAGTCAGAACTCTGAACTATTGCTTGAACTAAGTTCATTAAAAACAATAAGCTTAGACTTCAAATCAGTAGAGGATGAGAGGGACTTGTTTACAAGAGATCTCAAAGACTCTCAAGAGAGAGAGTCTAAGTTAACCTCTAAAGTTGAGGAGTTAACTGCAACAATCTCCACTTGGAACAAGTCCATTACAAATGCTTACACTTTGGTAAAAAGCTAAAGAAGTTGGTTAGATAGAAGTGGCATTGGTCTAGGAACTTGTGATGTTCCTGCTGAAAGTGGTTATGCAGACAGTGAAACTGAGTCTATCAGTAGAACTCTCTCCATCCACTCAGCAGAGTGTGAAGTTTATACATCTTTCAAATGTAACAGGAATGTTACCCTGCTGAAAAACAACTACCTTGCTAATTTTCATCATAAGCAAAAGAGACGTACCCCTGCTGAAAAACCATCGCAAGGTGATGTACTCAACAAGGCTCACAAATCTACTACGTATCATAAAATTCAACAATGAGGTTGAATTTTAGCAACAAATATGTAAGAAAACCACATTGGAAACAACCTCAACCCAAGGGAAGAGGTAAACAACACACACATAACAACATGAAGCCATTCATGTTGAAGAATCCATTCATGTTGATTTGATGACACTAACAGTGAGGAACCAAGTATAAGTGGTTCTCTCCATCTTGTGGATGAACAAGTTCCTAATGAGAAAAATCAACAAGAAGAAAAGGCTGCAGAAAAAGAATAATCTATTAAAGAAGCCTCTACTGCTGAAAATTTATAAGCATCTTCCCTTGCTGAAATTGAACCTAATTTATAGGAATTGAGTAAGCAAGAAATGAGAAGTGATCTCTCCAAAAGACTAACCTGGACAAGAGACCATACCAGGTAGTTGATTATTGGTAATCCAACAAGTTTAGTTAAGACAAGAAGGGCTGTTCAAAATCTATGCAATTTTCTAAGTTTTCTTTCACAAATGGAGCCAAAGAAAATCGAAGAATCCCATGTTGATTCAAATGGGATTGTTGCAATGCAAGATGATTTGAACCCAAAATTTATAAATAATAAAGATTGCAGAATAATAAAATATGAGAAATCTAATGGAGACAAATCTAGCCGAGGTACTTTTCAATCTAGCCAAATATTTCGATCATTGACACGAAAGATAAATTTTATTCATTCAAATAGATAGAGTTATAGCTAAGGGCAAATGTTCTACTTAACCAATCTTTTCTTATTTTATCGATAACCCCCGGACACCCTGCTAGGATTACTTCTCTAGACCAAACAGACAACCCCCGGACACCCTGATAGGATCTCATCTAATGGCAGCTTTATGAATGAAAAAGACCCCTATCCTAGTTAATAAAATCGGACACCCGTAGATTATTTAAACTAGATTATTTGATTCCAACAATCTTACCCAAAGCCTTTATCAGTTAAGATCAATTTGCTACTTTGTTAGAACAGTGCCAAACGACCTTCATATTCTAATCAGCAAGATACCATTCAATAAATCACACAACTGTACACATTGCATAATAAATTAAATGATAACACAAACGGTTTATAGCGCAGAAATCAAATAAATACTTGAACTTGAATAAAACTAATTAAAACAAAAGTCTCGCGATTTAATCTTGGCTAGAAATCAAAGTACCTTGACTAGAAGGATTTAGTTGTTCATCATAGTTGAAGACATCATGCTAGAATAAAAAAAACTGTATAAAAAATCTGCTGAACTAAAAGAAGAGAGAAGAGCAGCTGCTGCTATGTGTAAAAAGAGAGATGATCAAAACTGCTGCAGCCCTAATCTATTTATGTAAACAATATTTGTTGCCCTACAAAGAATTCTAATTCTAATTGGTTTCCAGAAAGTCCTTTTCCAATATGGTAACTGCTTTAATCTCTATCTCCATGCTTATCTTTTCTTGTCCATGTGTTTTTAACTCTGCAGTGTGGGTCCAACCCGTCTATTTTGAATAAACTGCTACTTTAGTTTCTGCAGGTCCCGTCTAGGATATGACATGCCCATGTCGTATTGTTATTTTCATTTTCTGTCAATTTCCTTCTTTGATTCTTCCTGCTCTTTTCAATCAATTTTCCCTTGTTTTCATCATTTCCACCTGTATCACCTATTCACACAAAAATATCTTAAAAACACTTTGTCAATAAATAAAACACACACAAAATGAATGCAAATGTAATGCAAATCTATACACAAATTTCACACTATCAATCACACTCATGCAGTCAAATTGTACTGAGAGTTATTCCCCAAAATCTTTACATCTTATCACATTAATTACCCGAATCTTTCACTGATCAACCCCTTGTCACCCCCTATATAAACCGTAGTTACCTTATTCATTACCTCACTTCCAACTACTCACTCTTAACACAAAAATTCTCTCTCTAAAATACAAACACTACAAAATTTTTGCTCTTTTTAAACTTTAGTCGATATTGACTTGAGACAGCTACAATGAACAGAAAAACTATAAAATATGAACACACAGATTCAAGTTAAAATAGTTGCATTAAAACTTGATGTTTTTCTGGAAATCTGGATAATCACAAATGTGATTAAACAGCTACAAAATCTGTAATAAAATTACAGCTTCTATGTCACACACACTAGCTTCTCTTTTCTTGGAATATATCTCTCAAGATCTATTATAAAATGTTAGAGATAAATGATGATGATGATGATTATGTAATAAATTGTTCAACTGTAAATTCTTGAGGTATTTTATAAATCTTAAGATCAGCACATGTTTTGCATCCACTGATAATAATCTTATTAATTAATGGATGGTCGATCTCTTCACAAGACAAGTTAGAAAACAGAAACAATCAAAGGACTTGACAAAGTGAAGAAGAATGTCTGATGTTACTTGCTAAACAGTCAAAGTATTCCGGACATCAGATATTCTAAACAAGTTACGTTGATTAAGCCCATCAGGGGAACCCATTAGGGGGAACCCATCAGGGGAGCCCATCAGGGGGAACTCATCAGGGGAACACATCAGGGGAGCCCATTAGGGGGAACCCATCAGGGGAACCGATCAGGGGAACTGATCAGGGGGAACCTATCAGGGGAACCTATTAGGGGGAACCATCAGGAGATAACGAAGGCAGATCAACCCGTCAGGGGGAATGACCATCATGGCATCAGTGGAAGCCATCAGTGTATGCCGTCAGTCATAACCATCAGGATCAAGAAGCACTGAGTGAAACTCAAGTGAAGGTTGTTAGGTTTTAGAACATTTGATGATGATTGTCTTTAGATTACTTAGAGTACAAATGTATAGAAAGTGTTAATTAGTAACACTGAAGTTTTGTAGCTAGCAGTTATCTTTTTGTTTGTAATTTATTCATTATTTGTAAAGAGATAAAATTATTTCATATTTGTAAGTAACTGTTGGAATGATGTATCGAAGCTTCAGAAAGTCAAGATGTGTATTTGATCCGTTAGAATTTGCAAAAAGGCTTGTCGGAGACTAGGAAAATTGGTCAGGGACTAAAAAGATTTTATCTGTCAGAGACTAGTTTTGCCTATCAGAGACTAAGACTTAAGTCATTAGAGATTAAGTCTAAAGGAGTCGAAGACTAAAGCTTATGTCATCGGAGACTAAAGTTAAAAGCATCAGAGACTAAGCTGACGTCATCAGAGACTAAGTCTTAACGCGTCAGAGACTAAACAATTCTATCAAAGACTACACAAGCTGATGTCATCAGGGACTAATTGCACCGGAGACTAGTAATGACGTCACCAGAGACTAAAGATGAAGCATCAGGGACTAATCGTGATTTATTTCTTGAAAGATACAGAGTTCGAATTAAAAAGGAATGTCTTCCACGTAAAGTAAAATATTATTGAAGACGTAGCTGGTAAGGAAACCAACCAGAAATCCGTTCCTATCAAAAAGGAAAGATTGTATTTGATTCGAATAAGGAAGCTGAATTTTGTTCAGAATAGGAACTGAGTCAATAGATATTCAGTTGCTAGAGAAGCTGTAATTAGGTTTACAGAGAATTGTAACTTCGAAGCTGTATAGGTTTTTCATAGTTTTGTATCTTTTCCTATACAGAATAGAAAAGAAGCTGACGATTACATTATTGTTATTGTTAGGATTTGTATTCAATTGTAAATCAATAAAGCAATTGTTTATAAATTGATTCGTGTTCTTGTTCTTTATATTCCGCAAGAAAAGTTAATTTCTTAAAGATCAAGTAATACGAAAAGATTTTAAAGAACTTGTATTCAACCCCCCTTCTACAAGTTCTCGGCATCTCACTGGGAAAACAATTGGTATCAGAGCCTGTAATTGAATTTAGTCAATTAATACGTTCCAAGAGATAGCCAATGATGAAGCAAGCAGCTCTAGCAAAATGGCGTATGCGGGAAGTCGTGATGGTGGTACTAGAATCCCTATTCTTAAATGAGAAGAATATCCTATGTGGAAGCAAAAGATGTATATGCACTTAAGAGCAACAGATCCAGATTACATTGATAGGATTGAGAAGGGTCCTTATCTACCCAGGAAATTTATTCCTGCTAAAACTATCGAAGGACCTGTTGTTGTAGAACACTTTGAACTTGCTCCAAAAAGTGATTATACGAATGAAGACAAATTGCAAGTGTTAAAGGATGCTAAGGTAATGAACATACTTTATAATGGAATTGATAAAAATATGTTCACAAGCATCATAAATTGCACTACATCAAAGAAAATCTGGGACACCATCAAAGTCCTGTGTGAAGGGACTGACCAAGTCCGAAAGAACAAAAGATCATTGTTAACACAACAATATGAGTTCTTTCAAGCAAAGCCTGGTGAACAAATAACGTCAGTATATGATAGGTTCAACACTTTGCTCAACGACTTGAAAGTACTTGGGAAGTCCTATGATAATAAGGATGTCAATACTAAGTTCATGAGATCTCTCCCACCAAGTTGGGATCCAAAGACAACGGCAATAAGAGAGGCTCATGACTTGGATATCCTCACACTGGACAGGCTCTACGGGAATTTAAAGACCTATGAACTTGAAGTAGAGCAACGACAATGCATGCATGGCAAGGATAGAGGAGCTGCGTTGATGGTTGAGACAAGCAAGTCTCAAGAGAAGCTTGATGTGGAATCTTTTGATGCTAGCTCGACTGATAAATTGGATTCTGATGATGACATGGAGGAATTCATGGCATTCATGGTCAAACAGTTTAAGAAATTTAGGGCCAGCAGAAAAGGAAGAAAATCATCAAGGAAACCTAACCCTAAACGTGAAGGTCAAAAAGTCACCTTCGACTTAAAAAAGATAAGATGCTACAACTGTGATGGGTTAGGGCACTTTGCCAATGAGTGCAGGAAGCCTAGATCTAGTGATAGATCTAAGGATGAAAAATCAAGGAAAGACTTTGCTGACAAGAAAGCTAAATCCAAGAGCAAAGCCTTGATTACTGAGGGAAAAGATTGGATTGACAGCGACTCTGATGAAGAAGTTGTCAACTTTGCCCTAATGGCTCGTAGTGACGAGTCAAGTGATTCTACAAAGGTATGTGATGCAAATCAGAATTTTAATGTGCTTAATTTACTTGATACATCTAGCATTGAAAGCATACAAAAAGATATGTTTGATTTGCATGTCAGTTTTAGGTCTTTAACTATTGAACATACCAATGTAAAAGAATCACGTGACAATCTCTTGAAAAGAAACAAGTTTCTTGAAGAAAGATTGGCACAATTTGACACTATCAAGTCTGATTTAAACAAAGCTCATCACATGATTGATGCTTTGAAAAAGAGGGAATATTACTTAGTAGAGCAACTTGAAATTGCTCAAGCTAAGATTAAACAGTGGAACACTTCCTCTAAAAAGTTAACAGACTTGGTAGAGTGTCAAACAATAGGTCAAAAATCTGGACTAGGTTATGATGAAAATCTAGACAAGAGTTCAGATTTAAATGATCTATTCGAAGCTGCAAACTCCTCAATTAGCAAGCCAAATTTTAAAAGAATTAATTTTGTCTCTCCTGTTTTTGAACCTAAATTTATTAACATTCAAGATCAACAATTCACTGCAAAAACTGAAAGTGATCAAAAGACAGTGAATGTTGTTGATAAGAGTGAAACAAAAAGATTAAATATTGGGTTCATGACAAAGACACAACTAAATAAAAAACTGGAGAATCTTCCAGACAAAAAGGCTGAAAAATTGGTGGAGTTAAGCAGAAAGAAGAAAAATAGGAATGGAAAGATAGGCATTAATAAACATACAAACTATGCTAGAATGCCTGATGCTCTTAGAAAGACATGTCATGTATGTGGTAACCCCAACCACATAGCTATAAACTGTAGGAGCAAAAATAAAATTCCTATAATTGAGACTGCACCTTCAAAGAGAATAAAAGATAAAGCACCAGTAAAGAGGTTAGAACATCTTTGCATTAAAACTGAAAATTCTAAGCTTGGCAGTCTCTCACAAACAAGTAGCAAGACTAATGATTGTCCTATTAAAGTTAAAACTGTTAAAAGACAATCAACTCAATCTGAGTCAAGTCTTGAGTCTACAACTAGTGAGAAAGAACCCAAGAAAGTCTGGGTTCCAAAAATCTCAAACTAGTTACTCTCTACTGTGCAGGGCAAAAAGAAGAAATCATGGTACTTGGACAGTGGCTGTTCAAGGCACATGACCAGAGATAAGACCCTGCTAAAACAGTATGAAGAGAAAAGTGGCCCAAAAGTCACTTTTGGAGATGACAGCAAATGTCATACAAGGGGATATGGCATTGTTGAACATGAAGATGTCATCTTCACAGAAGTAGCACTGGTTGACGGCTTAAAGCACAATTTACTTAGTGTGAGTCAACTATGTGATAAAGGATTCCATGTCATCTTTAAAGAAGACCTATGCCAGGCGTGTGACAAGGAATCTGGGAATGTGATATTGACTGGAAAAAGATAAGGAAATTTGTATATTGCAAATCTTATTTCTTTTACTGATCAAATCACATGTCTGTATAGCAAAGCTTTAACTGATGAAAGTTGGCTTTGGCATAAGAAGCTTTCCCACTTGAATTTCAAGAACATCAACAAGCTTGTGAGGAAAAGATTGGTAGCTGGCATTCGACAATTAGAATTTACACAAGAAGGATTATGTGATGCATGCCAGAAAGGGAAACAAAAAAGTGTATCATTCAAGAGTAAACCAGCAACATCAATCACTGACTCGCTACAATTGTTACATATGGATTTATTTGGTCAGGTGAATGTGATGTCTATCTTTAGAAATAGATATGCACTAGTTATTGTGGATGATCACACGAGGTATACTTGGGTAAAATACCTCTTTACGAAAGATGAAGCTGCTCAGTTGATAATTGATCATATCAAGAAGATAGAAACTGAGTCAGGAAAAACAGTAAGGGTTATAAGGAGCGATAGAGGAACAGAATTCAAGAATTCCCAAGTACTTGAATTCTGCACTGAAAAAGGAATAACACATCAATTCTCAGCTCCAAGAGGAAAAATAGAACCCTTATTGAAGCAGCAAGGACTATGTTACAAGAGGCTAAGCTTCCCACATATTTTTGGGAGGAAGCTATAAGCACTGCTTGCTTTACACAGAATAGATCCTTGATAAACAAAGCATACAACAAAACACCTTACGAGTTAATGACTGGGAGAAAACCAACTCTCAAGTTCTTACATGTGTTTGGTTGTAAATGCTTTGTACTGAGAGATTCATCAGAGTCAAGAGGAAAGTTTGACAATAAATCTGATGAAGCAAACTTCTTAGGTTATTCTCTGTCAAGTAAAGCATACAGAGTATATAATCTAAGAACAAAAGTCATTGTGGAATCAATACAAGTCGTGTTTGATAATAAAAAGATTCCAGGAATGATTGGACAAGGATTGCATGAACCTCTCAGTTTTGAGAATGAATTGGATGCATGGGAATATCCATCAGAGAGTACTGAACAACTCCAAGATAGTAATGATCCCTACTTAGTTGAGGGGGAGCTAACAGTTATGCATGAAGTGCCAAGATCTAATAATTTATCAGAGAATAGATTATTAGATGAAACTCTAGAGACTGGTGACATTAGTAATCCTTCGGAGACTAATGTTTCACCAGAGACTAGAGTCACTGATGCACCATCTGAAACTACAGTGACACCGGAATAAGAAAAGGAGATCTCTATGTTGCTGATTTTAATTCAGCAAGTGGATAATCATGTTTCTACAACAAGGCAACTCCAGATGAAAGCAGGCTATGGCACAAGAAGCTCTCTCACCTGAACTACAAAGCTATCAATGATTTGGTGAAGAGAGAGTTGGTAACTGGACTACCTCAAGTGGAATTTATTCAAGAAGGATTATGATCAGCTTGCCAACAAGGGAAGCAAAGGAAGTCATCCTTTGTCAGCAAGGAAGCCATAATGATCAAAGATCCAATTCAATTGTTACATATGGATCTCTTTGGCCCTGTCAACATTATGTCAGTGTCAAAGAAAAGATTTGCAATGGTCATTGTGGATGACTACACCAGATACACTTGGGTAAAGTTTCAGCATGCTAAATCAGAAGTTCCTCAACAAATCATTGACCATATCAAGAAGGTGGAAATAGAATCAGGGTCAGTGGTTAGAATGTTGAGAACAGACAATGAAACTGAGTTCAAGAATGCAGCTGTTGAGGGATTTTGTATGGAGAAAGGCATAAATCATACATTTTTTGCTCCAAGGACCCCTCAACAAAATGGTGTAGTAGAAAGGAAGAATAGAACCCTGATAGAAGCTGCTAGATCAATGCTAGCAGAGGCAAAGATTCCCACCTATTTTTGGGCTGAAGCAATTTCCACTGCTTGCTTTACTCAGAATAGATCTCTAATCAACAAGGCTCACTTCAAGACACCATATGAGCTAATGACAGGGAGAAAGCCAAGCATCAAGTTCCTCCATGTCTTTGGATGCAAATGTTTTGTTCTGAGGAATTTTGGTGAAAACTTAGGAAAATTTGATCCAAAAGGTGATGAAACAATTTTCCTAGGTTATTCTCTGTCATCCAAGGCCTACAAGGTTTACAACAAAAGACTTCAAGTAGTGATGGAGTCTATAAATGTAGCTTTTGATGATCAAGAGATTTCTGGTCTTGAAGACCCTGGCTTTCATGAAGAACTCAGGTTTGGAAATGAAGATGAAATTGATTATCAAGATAATGAAGCCGATGAGTGCAGGAAAATGGAGAATTTATCCATACCTGATGTCAATCCAAATCAATCCCCTTCTGCAGATAGAGTCAATTTCCTAGACAACAGATCAGGGGATACTCAATCAGGGGATCATTCATCAGGACATGCACCATCAGGGGATATCTTGAACCTTGAATTATCCACTAATTCAGGGGGAGAGTTTTCAGAAGCTGGGAGCACAGGCTTAGGGGGAAAAGATGATTGTCAAGCAAGCTCATCAAAAGACATCTCTAATCCTAAATGGGCCAGAAGTCACTCAACAGATCTGATTATTGGTGACCCAAGCAAGAGAGTGCAGACCAGGAAAGCAACATCTAATGAATGCCTATATGCTTGTTTTTTTTCTCAAATTGAGCCAAAGAAGTTTGAAGAAGCTGTTCAAGATGCAGTCTGGATCTTGGAAATGTAGGAAGAGCTAAATTAATTTGAAAGGAATCAAGTATGGAAGCTTGTACCTAAGCCCAAAGATAGGATCATAATAGGTACTAAGTGGGTATTCAGAAATAAGATGGATGAAGCTGGCATTGTTATAAGAAACAAAGCAAGGCTGGTTGCAAAAGGATATCTTCAAGAATAAGGGATTGACTTTGATGAGACTTTTGCACCAGTAGCCAGACTTGAGGCTATAAGAATTTTCTTAGCCTATGCAGCACATTCAAATTTTAAAGTATATCAAATGGATGTGAAAAGTGCTTTTCTAAATGGGAAATTGGAACAAGAGGTGTATGTCCAACAATCTCCAGGTTTTGAATGCTCAAAATTTCCAAATCATGTCTACAAACTGGAAAAGGCACTTTATGGACTGAAGCAAGCACCTAGAGCTTGGTATGATACACTGACAAAGTTTCTAGTGGAAAACAAATTTTTAAGAGGTATCATTGACAAAACCTTGTTCTTCAAACAACACCAAGGTCATCTGATTTTGGTTCAAATTTATGTTGATGATATTATTTTTGGATCCACTGACACAGGACTGTGTGAAAAGTTCTCCAAACTCATGCAAAACAATTATGAAATGAGTTTGATGGGTGAGTTATCTTACTTCTTGGGATTACAAGTTAAACAAGTCTCTGATGGATCTACATTCATCAGAAAAAATATGCCAAAGAACTTCTCAAGAAATTTGATATGGAGGACTCAAAAGTAGCAAAGACACCTATGGCCACTGCAACCAAGATTGACCCTAATAAGAATGGTAAGATAGTTGATTTGAAGACTTACAGGGGAATGATTGGATCATTGCAATATCTGACAGCAAGCAGGCCAGCATAATGTTTGCAACATGTCTTTGTGCAAGATATCAAGCTGACCCAAAGGAATCTCATCTCATTGCAGTGAAGAGGATCTTGAGATATATCAAGGGCACTACAGAGTTGGGACTTTGGTATCCAAAGGAGTTTGGATTTGAATTACTAAGATATTCTGATGCTGACTTTGGAGGATGCAGGATTGACAGAAAGAGTACAATGGGAAGCTGTCAATTTCTAGGAGGAAGGCTTGTATCTTGGTTCAACAAAAAGCAGCACTCAATCTCTACATCTACTGCTGAAGCTGAATATATTGCAGTTGGAAGTTGTTGTGCACAAATTCTATGGATGAAAAATCAGCTAATGGATTATGGTCTGAATTATTCCAAGATTCTAATAAAGTGTGATAACACTAGTGCCATTACAATTGCTGAAAATCCAGTGCAACATTCCAGAACTAAGCATATAGAAATCAAATATCGTTTTATTAGGGAACATGTTATGAATGGGAATATCGAACTACAGTTTGTACCTTCTAATCAGCAGCTGGCAGACATATTCACCAAAGCTCTTGATGAAGCCACATTTTCAAATCTTGTGGGAGAGCTGGGAATGGTGAATTATGCGTCAGGGTCAGAGTCAACCTCCTAAGATTTGGTATTTCTAACTCATTTCATAAGCTCTTAATAAAATCAATTGATATGTGGTTGTATATGTTCAGATTGTAAATATGTATATACTTGTATATTTTGCATTTTGTTGTTTTGTTTTTGTTTGGACTGATGCATCAGGGTAAGGGCTTCCTTAAGGACGCATCAGGGTCAGGGTGTCTGGCTCGCTCGTCAGGGTCAGGGTGTTGGACTCATTCGTTAGGGTCAGGGTATCTGACCTGTGCGTCAGGATCAGGGTGTCCGTCTTGTGCATCAGGGTCAGTGTGAAGACCCGGATTTGTAAATAAATTTCGTTATGAAACTTAATTATTTTAGCTTATTTTCTTCATGAAAATTATTTTCTTATAAGTTGTGAATATCGAAATTATATATTTCTTTTATGAAAAAAATTTATCTGCAATGTGATGTCCAAAAGATTTTTTTTTTTTTTTTTTATTTTGTAAAGCTCATGAGGTTATGAGTTGTTCTACCCTTAAAAGAGTGTTTCGCGGGTAGCTACAGTACCCATCTTCTTTTTAAAATACTTCACTGCTGGTGGGGGG
>CM025788.1:28563215-28633791 GCA_014636745.2 Centella asiatica
ATCCCCGATGGGTTATTAATCCCCGATGAGTTAATCCCCGATGGGTTGATAATCCCCGATGGGTTGATAATCCCCGATGGGTTATTAATCCCCGATGAGATATTAATCTACGATGAATTAAAGCGTAGTAATTCCCTGATGCGCAGTTCGTTTTAAAAACTGTAAAATGTTATTTTCTTAGATTATTTTAAGATGTTTAAATTGATTTCTTAACCTCAATAGTTTTTATATCAGATTGAGACGTTAAAAAGTTAAGGACATCACATGTGCATTTTCCCTCATATTTTAACCTAGATAATAAATTCATTTTGTGATATGTATATTCTTACAGAATTTTCCACTCACGAGTAAATTAAATTTGGTAGTGAGCAAAGGACTGAGGCAAGTATATTCACAATCTCATGCCTATTTCAGTTTAACGCATTATCATTTGTTCCGATATGCGTAGAAGGTTGGATTTATACTTTAATTGTTCTGATGCATGAGCATGCTATGCTTTTGATTCTGCTAGCATGATATGAATGATGATGCATGGATATAAATGAGCTTTGAATTTCAGCTATGTTTTCAATCTTATATCTGTGCAACGAGAATGTGAATGATGCCCCTTATGGGGGTTATGCCTCATGGTTGGCAAGAGGAAAGGAAAGGTGCTGATGTGTTCTTCACCTGACCAAGAGGAAATGCTATTTGACTACGTAGTCACTCAGAGGGATCATGCGGTCCAGCCTGGCCAGCTGTGTACTGTATGGTTAGCAGATCCGCGGGTGCAGCCCCCGTTGGATATTTGAAAGTTATGATCCGGTGTATACCTGACTTTCTTCAATGGAGGATCACAAGTTGTATATCATCAGTGCATCCTCAAGGATATGTGAAGGTTTCCGAGGTC
The DNA here is from genome assembly GCA_014636745.2 of Centella asiatica. Taxonomy (NCBI): domain Eukaryota; kingdom Viridiplantae; phylum Streptophyta; class Magnoliopsida; order Apiales; family Apiaceae; genus Centella; species Centella asiatica. Next base: position 28,564,105 of record CM025788.1, read on the forward strand.
TTGGTATTGCTTCACCAAGCCCCACAAACAGAATTTGAATTTCTCTCCTTTGATTCCAGATGAAATTCATTGAATTATTCATATTTTCCTCAATGTGTATATACTTGCTGGGCGTAAAACGCTCACCCATGTTGAATGTTAATGATTTGCAGGACAGAAAGCTAAAGCTGAACCCTCTGACAAGGGGAAAGCAAAGATGATAAGCTACTAAGTGTTTATCCTTTTGATAGAACTGATGAAGGAAAGAAAGGAATGAATGAAGGAAAGAAGGAAGACGTTTGAAGAGTTAATGAAATTTGTTTTGTTATTAAGAAATGATGTAATAGCTTCCGCTGTAATTACTTAATTCTTGGGTTGTAATAACTCTTAAATGCTGTTTTTATTCAGTATTTATTTATGAATGGATGAATGGTTATCTTTACCTTCTTATGATGATGCCCTAGTCCGGTATGGGATTATGGGGTCGTCACAGTCAGAGTATGTACATACAGTAAATCTTCAGGAAACTGAACTGACTCCCTGATTGCGTTTTTTCAGGAGAAGTTTTCAAACGTCAATAGGCGGGTATTAATACTCTATCTCTCCTACTTTTTGAAACTCCCCAAAACATTTGATCTCTATCTGATATTTGCTCGAGTTTTTTTTTTCTCTCTCGTCTTTACAAAAACCCTAGAACTTCAAATCTTTAAAGCATCCATGGCACGTCAACAAATTCAGAGGAACTTGACAGTCCCACCCACAAACTACGTGGGCTTCTCTGACATTGATGAGGTAAGTGAATGTTTTAAACCGATAATGAACTATCTACTTAACTCTGAGTATAGTAAAGCCATCTTTACCGATGAAGAAATGTCGGGGGAGGCACTGTCACAACTATGGACAAGTGCCAAGTTCATGTACTCCACCACCAGGCCTGATGTGGTCAAGGGTATCTCATTCAAAGTTTCGTCTGAGAAAGGGAAAATAATTCCTTCCAGACTTAACTCTGTTTCGGGGCTACCTACTCAAGATCTGGTGGATGCACCCAGTGATGCAAATCTGTTGGATTTCTTGAGGGAACTGGGCTATAACGCTGCTCCCAACGCAGTGTTAAAGTTCAAGGATCTCAAGAGGGTGAATGTGAAGAGGGAGATTTCTTATCTCTTCGACACCATCACCAAGGTGTTCTCATGTAAGTGTTCTAACTTTGAGGTTATTACCTCTTTAACTTTAAAAATAGCATTTGCAATAATTAGAAATGTAAATATAAATATAAGTAAAATAATTTTTGATGACTTTGTAAATAAGTTAGGTAGTTTTAATAATAGGAAATCTAAAATATATTATGCTAGATTTTTGTACATGGTTATTAAAGATCAGATTACTAATTTTTCTTTTGAGAATGATATATATGTACAGACATACAAGCAAACAAAGAAACTGTTTGCAGAAATAATAAAGAAATCGTATACAGCTGAATCTTTTGCTCTTCCATCGCATATGGTACAGGTAGTAAATTCTACACCTTCTACTTCTCAAACTGTACATTATTCACCTTCATCTACTATGGCAGAGAAAACAACCACCTCTCTGCCTACCCAAGTAGAACAACCAATTTCCACTCAACCACTCTCAAAAGCCCAACCCACAGTCTCTCAAAAGACTCTTGGGATTAAAAGAAAACCCAGTGAAGTTACTACATCAACTGAGGGGGAGCAAGGAGAAAAAGTGATTGGCTATAGGCGTAAGAAGAAGAAGGGAGCCACGAGTGTTATCCAACAGCCTGACCAGGCAGTATCCTCTCAAAAGGATACTGCTTTTGATAAGGAATTAAACATATTTCTAACTAGTTCATCTCAAAAGGAATTAGTTATTGAAAATAGTCCCCAGCCAGGGACACAGTTGAGTGAGGCACATACACTGACCATTGACACTGATGAACCTACCATCAGGGTCTCTGAGAGCCACTTGCAGATATCTAACACAGTGAGTGCACACACCACTCAAGATGTTGTAGTTCAGAAGCTTCTCAATAAGATCAACATGAGTCATAAGCATTCTTCTACAACATCTTTTGATGAATCACCTCTTCGTTCAGTGAGTCAGCCAACACTCCCATCTACACCACTTCCTTCTTTCTCTGTTCCTCAAATTTCTTCAAATATAATGATACAAACATTAAGTGCCATACAATCAGATTCTCCACATTTTCAATTCGTGGAGGAGCCAACACTCTCTGACACAGTGTTTGATAGTCACCACTCTCAAATGGTTGACTCATTTTTACTTGATACAAACACTGATGATCAAACAGGGGACATAAACTCCACTGTACATACTACAACAATAACTCTTTATGTACCCCCAATTGTATATACTTCCTTTATAGAAACATATACTTCTTCAATTATACATACTCACTTTACTTCTTCTCCTTCTCCTATCATAACTGTCGAACCAGAATCTGTAAATACATCACTTGAACTGGTCACAGTTGATGATTTCCAAGCCCATAGGAGCCCCTCTAGGACAATTTTGAGTGAGACTGAGAAAATACTTAGTGCAGAGAGGCAAAGTCAAACCCTTGAGAGGACTTTGGCAAAAGGAGAGCAAGAGAGTACTGCCTTAGTAGGCAAAGAAAAAGGAGAGAATACGAGTGATGCCTTAGACGACAAAGAAAAAGGAGAGGATGAGAGAGACAAGGATGAGATGCTTGTAAATAAAGAACAGAGAGAAAACCCAGTTACTGTAAATAATACTTCTACCTTTGAAAGTGATGTAAATGATGCTCCACAAGATGATTTTTCCCAGCTCATCGGAGTTGATTTATACTTTCGACAGAACCAGATGTCTGACACTGTACAGTTACTAAAGCAAGAGTTAGCTAGAACTACTGATCCAATCTTGATCAAAGTGTTAAAGTTACAGATCATGATTGGTCAGTCAATAGATATAGAAAATCAAAAATTGTATACACATTTTTCTACAAAGATCCAAAGTGTACAGCAAGTTGTCGACTCCCTAGTCACCAGCCAGACTCTCCTCAGAATGAAGAAACACGCTAACACTGTAGACAAGAAGCTAGCTGATCTCACTTCCCAACTGAACAGCATGGAAACTCTGCAACATTCCATGGCTGGCACTCTGCAACAAGTACTTCAAGTCACATCCCGACTCTCAACTCCCACTGATGATGCTGTTAAAAAGGGGGAGAAATCAACCAAGCAGTCGTCAGGGGATGTTGCTGAGAATTCAAATCAACAATCAGGGGATGTGACTGCTCCTGTTCCTGCTCCAAAATCCAAGGATAAAGGCAAGGGTATCTTGATTGAGGAACCCAAGAAGAAATCCAACACTCAATCAGGGCCTAAGCTACTTGGAGATGCCATCAAGACAACCCACTTTCCAACACCCGTTGAAGTTGTAATTGATGGGAAAATGGAGCTAGTCTACCCTCAAGATAAAAAGTTAGGAGAAGCTGATGCAATCTTTGCACAACAACTTCAAGAAGAAGAAGAAAGGGAAATGACAAAGGAACAGGAGGAAGAAGTAAAGAAGAAGAAGAGTGTCAGGCCCAGGGCCTCCAGGAAACCTCAGGCAAGAAGATCTCAGAACCCTAAAAGTGCATCAGGGGATAAAAATCAAGATAAAACTGAAGACCCTGATGCCACTACAAAGAAGTCATCTGAAGCCAAGGACAAAGCACCTTCTCCTTTTACCAAAGAATATGGTCCACCCACTCTAGCTGAATTTCTCAAACAAGAAAGGCGTAAAAGCCTGACATTTATGTTCTCCATAAAAAGCATAGATGTCAGGTTTAACAATAGAAGGGATCAGCTAATAACAGTTCAACTGAAGAGTGGGTCAGAATTCAATGTAGCAATGGACTGGTTTAGGAGAATGGATGTTGAGCAATTAGGACTGGTCCTAAATCTGATTCCAAGATCCTCACAGGCTAACAGAGACTTAAGGGTGATAATCGACAAGTTGAGGAGAGCCATCAACAATGAAAGGAGCCTGCCCACAGCATTGGAAAGTCCACTGAAATTATTCTATAGATCCACTGATGGGCAAGAGAAAAGTATAAGGATTAAAGAAGTTGATGGCCTAAACCTGGAGGAAGCGATGCATGTTCTAAGCCAAATAGCTTATCACAAAAATGAACATGTCATCCAGTTCAGAATCCTGCTGACTTAGAGAGTATTGAAGGAGATTGAAGAAACCAAAGCTGATGACGGGAACACTGCAGTAAGGAATGTGCCACCAATAAAGGGATTTAAAAAATATCCAAAAATGATCACTAGCCCCATGGGTGTTTAATTCAAAAATAAAAAGGGGGAGATCATTACCTTTTACTGGTCACAACTTGCTGCAGCCAATGTTCTAGAAATAAAATCTGTCCTTGAAGCTTTGGAATCTAGCAGCAATGTCAACATAGTCAATTTAAGAAAATTTCTTCAAAAGGAGCTGGAGCAACTGGAAGTAGGTGGAGAAGACAACAGACTAAGGATTCTTGACCAAAACCCAGATCAAAGAAGACAAGGCCTTGGAAGTGACTCTCAACCGATTGAATCAAGTCATCCATTGCCCTTTGTCTCAACAAAAAGGAAAAGGGATCCTGATGTCTAATACAACATTCTTTTTGTAATAGTTATAGGAAAATACTTGTATAGAGATTCTCTTATTAATTCATTCAAAATTCTTTCATGTATTTAGTATTGGTTTTGACATCATCATTAGTGCATCTAGGGATTTATGGTTATCAAATTGATAAACATAAATAGGGGGAGATTGTTAGAGATAAATGATGATGATGATGATTATGTAATAAATTGTGCAACTGTAAATTCTTGAGGTATTTTGTAAACCTTAAGATCATCACATGTTTTGCATCCACTGATAATAATCTTATTAATCAGTGGATGGTCGATCTCTTCACAAGACAAGTCAGAAAACAGAAACAATCAAAGGACTTGACAAAGTGAAGAAGAATGTCTGATGTTACTCGAAAATAGTCAAAGTATTCTGCACATAAGATATTCCAAACAAAGTTCGTTGATTAAGAATCGTCAGGGGAAACTCATCAGGGAAAACCCGTCAAGGGAAACCGTCAGGGGAGCCCATCAGGGGGAACCCATCAGGGGGAACCCATCAGGGGAGCCTATTAGGGGGAACCCATCAGGGGAACCCATTAGGGGAACTAAAAAGCGTTTACTGGAAATAGCTGCTTTAACTAGAAAAACTGAAAGAAATGAACACACAGATTCAAGTTAAAATAGTTATATTAAAACTTGAGGTTTTTCTGGAAATCTGTAAAATCACAACTGTGATTTATAGCTACAAATTCTGTGAATAAGGAACACAGCTTCTCACACTCACTAGCTTCTAACTTTCTTTGAAATATCTCTTAAGATCTATTACAAAGCTTCCTAGTGTTGTGTGCTTCTTTGTTTGTTTGATCTGTTGGATAGATTCAATCTCACACTCTATATGTGAGAACTTCGTTGCTTATATGTTAAATCAGTGGGTTGAAATCACATGCTTGAGACGTGCTGCTTTTCTCAACTTAGCCGCAAGTATGTCATATCGAAACTTTATGTGTCAGACTACTGCATGCTTCGTTGCTACTTTTCGTCCCCTGATCTGTGTGCTTTTAATGCGTGAGAGTTCTCATTGGACCAAAACAAACTTCAAGAAATATCTTTCCAGTTAATATCTCTTGCTTCTGTAACACGTTACGTTGATCTTCGTGTAAGTACTGATGACGGGTGCATGCTGTCACAATGATCCACTGACTGCCAGCCCTGATGGACTTTGATCAGTGCTTCTGGATCCCCTGATTCTTATTGACTGGATCAGGGCTTCAACCTTCACTTGAGTTTCACTCAGTGCTTCTTGATCCTGATGGTTATGACTGACGGCATACACTGATGGCTTCCACTGATGCCATGATGGTCATTCCCCCTGACGGGTTGGTCTGCCTTCGTCATCTCCTGATGGTTCCCCCTGATAGGTTCCCCTGATTGGTTCCCCTGATTGGTTCCCCTGATGGGTTCCCCTGATTGGTTCCCCTGATGGGTTCCCCCTAATGGGCTCCCCTGATGGGCTCCCCTGATGGTTTCCCTTGACGGGTTTTCCCTGATGAGTTTCCCCTGACGATTCTTAATCAACGAACTTTGTTTGGAATATCTGATGTGCGGAATACTTTGACTATTTTCGAGTAACATCAGACATTCCTCTTCACTTTGTCAAGTCCTTTAGATGTTTCACTTTACGACTTGTCTTGTGCAGTGTTTGATCATCCCCTAATGAATAAGTTTATCATTAGTAGATGCAAAACTTGTGCTGATATTAAGGTTTATAAAATACCTTAAGTATTTACAGATGCACAATTTATTCTCTAAACATCATCATCATCAATTAATTCTATTAATCTCCCCCTATTTATGTTTATCATTTTGATAACCATAAATTTCTAGATGCACTGATGATGATGTCAAAACCAATACTAAATACAAAAAAGAATTGTGTATGAACTAATAAAAAGAATTTCTGTACAAGTATTTCCTATATCTATTACAACAAAGATGTACATTCTTAGACATCAGGACCCCTTTCCCTTTTGGCTGAGACAAAGGGCAATGGTTGATTTGATTCAATCGATTGAGTATCACTTCCAAGGCCTTGTCTCCTTTGTTCTGGGTTTTGGTCAGGAATCCTGAGTCTGTTGTCTTCCCCTCCAGCCTCCAGTTGCTCCAACTCCCTTTGAAGAAGTCTTCTAAAGTTGACAATGTTGACATTTTTGCTAGATTCGAAAGCTTCAAGGATAGATTTAATCTCTTGTATGTTGGATGTAGCAAGTTGTGACCAGTAGAAGGTAATGATTTCCCCCTTTTTATTTTTGAACTCAATACCCATGGGGCTTGTTATCATTTTTGGATATTCTTTGAATCCCTTCACTGGTGGCACATCCCTTACTGCAACATTCCCATCATCAGCTTTGGTTTCTTCAATCTCCTTTAGCACTTTCTGAATCAATAGGATTTTGAACTTGATGACATGTTCATTTTTGTGAGAAGCAATTTGGCTTAGAACATGCATCGCTTCCTTCAGGTCGAGGCATCAACGTCTTTGATCGTTATGCTTTTCTCCTGCCCATCAATGGATTTATAGAATAATTTCAATGGTCTTTCCAAGGCTGTGGGCAGACTCCTTTCATCGTTGATGGCTCTCCACAACTTCTCAATCATCCCCCTCAAGTCTCTATTAGCCGCTGATGTTTTGGAAATCAAGTTCAGCATCCATCCTAGTTGTTCAGCATCCATTCTCCTAAACCAGTCCATTGTAATATTGAATTGTTAACCACTTTTTAGTTGCACTGTTATCAGCTGATCCCTTTTATTGTTGAACCTGACGTTTATGCTTTTTATTGAGAACATAAATGTCAGGTTTTTGCACCTTTCTTCTTTGAGGGATTCAGCTAGAGTGGGTGGACCATATGTTGTGGTTATAGGAGAAGGTGCTTGATCCTTGGCTTTAGATGACTTGGGTTTGGTGGCATTAGGGTCATCAGTTTTGTCTTGGTTCTTATCCCCTAATGCACCTTTAGGATTCTGAGATCTTCTTGGCTGAGGTTTCCTGGAGGTCCTGGGTCCGACACTCTTTTTCTTCTTTTCTTCCTCCTGTTCTTTGCCATTTCCCTCTCTTTTTCTTCTTGAAGTTGTTGTGCATAAAGTGCATTAGCTTCCACGAGCTTTTTGTCCTGAGGGTAGACCAGCTCCACTTTCCCATTAATCACAGCTTCAACAGGTGTTGGAAAGTGGGTTGTCTTCATGGCGTCTCCAAGTAGCTTAGGCCCTGATTGAGTGTTGGATTTCTTCTTTGGTTCCTCAATCAGGATGTCTTTGCCTTTGTCCTTGGGTTTTGGAGCAGGGATAGGAGTAATCACATCCCTTGATGGTTGACTTGTAGATTTCTCAGCAACATCCCTAACGACCCTGACGATGGCCTAGTAGATTTCTCCCCCTTTTTGACAGCATCATCAGTGGAAGTTGAGAGTCAGGATGTGACTTGTAGAACTTGCTTTAGAGTGTCAGCCATGGATTGTTGCAAAGTGTATATGCTGGACAATTGAGTGGTGAGATCAACAAGTTTCTTGTCCACATTGTCAGCTTGCTTCTTCATTCGGAGCAGGGTCTGGTTGGTCACCAGGGAGTCGACAACCTGCTGTACACTGTTGATTTTATATGTAAAGTGTGTATATAGTTTTTTGTTCTCAATATCTACAGACTGACCAATCATGATTTGTGATTTTAACACTTTTATCAAGATTGGATCAGTGGTCCTTGCAAGCTCTTTGTGACGACCCCAAAATCCCTTACTGGATCAGGGCATTGTCAAAAGAATGAAAAGATAACCATACATCCATTCATAGTATAAATACTGGATAAGGGCAGTATTAAAGAGTTATTACAACCCAAGAGTAATACAATTACAGCGAAAGCTATTACATCATTTTTAATTACAAATCAAAATCATCACTACTTCTAATATCTTCCTTATCAAAAGAGTAAATAACTTAGTAGTTTATCATCTTTGCTTTCCCCTTATCAGAGGGTTCAGCTTTAGCATTCTGTCCTGCAAGACATTAAAATTCAACATGGGTGAGTGATTTACACCCAACAAGTATATACACATCGAAGAAGTATATAAATAAGTTAAAGGAATGTATCTGGAACATCGAAAGAAGTTCAAATTTGTTTGTGAGGCTTGGTGAAACAATGCCAAGGTGTCGGAAATCTTCAAAGATCATTGAGGATTCACTGATGATACACAACTTGTGATCCTCCTTGAAGAAAGACAGGTATACACCTGAGCATAACTTCCTCAAAATATCCATCGGGGGCTAAACCCGTGGATCTGCTAACCATACAGTACACAACTGGCCAAATTGGACCGCATGATCCCTCTTGAGTGGACTACATAGTCACTTATCATTCCTCTAGGTCAGGTGAAGAACACATCAGCAACTTTCCTTTCCTCTTGCCAACCATGTGGCATAACCCATTTAAGGGACATCATTCTCATGCCCCATGTAAGAGACATATCATTCTCATTCATTAGCACGGATATAATATGAAAAAAAATAGCTGATAATCAAAGCTCAGTTATATCCATGCATTATCATTCATATCATGCTAGCAGAATCTAAAGCATAGCATGCTTAATCATAAAAGCAATTGAAACATATAATTCAAGCCTTGCACGCATATCGAATCAAATGATAATGCGTTAAACTGAAATAAACATTAGATTTAATGTATATACTTGCCTCAGTCCTTTGCTCACAAACAAATTCAATTTACTTGAGAGGGAAAGATTCTTTAAAATATACATATCCCAAAATAAATTTAGTACTTAGGTGAAAATATGAGAGAAAGTGCATATGTGATGTCCTTAAACTTTTAAGGATTCCAAAACTTCTATAAAAACTATTTAGGGTGAATACATAATTAAACATCATAAATAATTTTAAGAAAAATCATGTTTTATAGTTTTGAAGGCAAACTGCACGTCAGGGGATAATCATTCATCAGGGGTTAATTACCCGTCAGGGAATGACTAGTCGTTAGGGGATATCTCACCCGTCAGGAGATGTCTCGGCCATCAGGGGATGACTCTCGGCCATCAGGGGATAGCCGTTGACCGTTAGGGGATAATTCACTCACCGCCAAACTCATCGGTTGGTAACATGACTATCGCTGAATTTCATCAGGGGATAACCTATTCAGCGCCAAACTCAGTTAGCCATCGCCAAACTAGTCGGGTGTCAACTTGTTTAGCGTCGAACATGCTAAGTCATCGCTGAGCTCATCAGTGGATGATTTGTTCAGCACCAAACTCCTCGGCTGTCAGGGGATCTTTGCTTATCGCCAAACTCTTCAGAGACTAACCTCTTTAGTCATCAGAGACTAACAACTTCCTTCATCAGAGACTAACAACTTCCTTCATCAGAGACTAACAATTCCTTCATCAGAGACTAACAACTTCCTTCATCAGAGACTAACAATTCCTTCATCAGAGACTAACAACTTCCTTCATCAGAGACTAAAAATTCCTTCATCAAAGACTAAGTTAAGACTTGCCTCAGATACAGTGGTGTCTTCCTCATTCCTCCATGGGTGATGTTCTCAACTATAACCATACTTAGGTTAACTCTCATCATCCTCTCAGGATACATAACATTTTATATGGTCTGCATGCCCTCCTAGACATGGTTTAGGGTCCAAAACTCAGGTTGAAGAAAAATACTCAAGCATGAGATTGTAACTACTGACAAAAGAATGTTTGGTAGTTAAGGGCTTGTCTACCAGGTGGTTGTCAACAAATTTACACTCATCTTGGACAACTTTTCAGAATAAATGGCATTAACTCCGGGTTTTAAAAGCATGCATTAAATCATATCTTTTAGAAATGAATGAACAAGGTATTAAACGTGGTATACAGAATAGAACAAAAGTGTAAGAAATAGAGCAGAACTTTAATGAAATGCTCTTACCTCCTTGGCTGCAAGAAAGAGTTAAAAGCTCTAGTTGTTCTTCCAAAAAGGACAATTGTCTTAAGAGTATGCTCAGGTTTGGTGGTATACTGTAGAGAAATTTATGAAGGTGCAACTAGGGTTATAACAACGTGATATATATATATATATCACCTGTTGAGCAACAAAGGCCGTCGGATTAATTTGATATCAGCCGTTGGCTATGAAAGGAAAAGAAATGACTGATGAGAAAAGAGTGGTTGCAACGGCTGCTGGTGTCCATCGGTCATTTTTCATAGCCCACTCTAGGGTAATGATGGAGGTGATGTGCATTAAATGCTACTGTCCCTCAGCAGTTGGGTTTAAAACGGGTACTGTAGCTAAGCCTGTTCACACTCGGTGAACCTCCTCCTCGCGTGAAATACAAATATTTCCCTTCCTTTTGATGAACTTGAAGAATAAGAAAATTGTATAAAATATCCATTTGAAAACTTGTGTACAAAATACGTTTAAAACCTTTTTGGACATCACATTGCCATTGAATTTTTCATATGAAAATATAATTTTCATCATTTATACTCAATAAGAAATTTAACCTTCATTTAGAAAATAAAATAATTCTCATAACAAAATTCATTAACATTTTCGGGTTCTCACACTCTTGCTTGAGTAAATGTATAGTGTCCACTATTTGATTTTGTTGAAAGTACAAATAAACTCCAATGAGCTGGGAAAAATCATCTTGTGGAGCATCATCTTCATCACTTTCAAAGCTTGTAGTATTATATACAGTATCTGTATTTTCTCTATGTTATTTATTTACAAGGATCTCATCCTTATCTCCCTCATTCTCTCCTTTTTCTGTGCCTTCTAAGGCATCACTCGTATTCTCTCCTTTTTCTTTGCCTACTAAGGCAGTTCTCTCTTCCTCTCCTTTTGCCAAAGTCCTCTCAGGGGTTTGACTTTGCCTCTCTTCACTAAGTATTTTCTTAGCCTCACTCAAAATTGTCCTAGAAGGGCTCCTATAGGCTGTGAGATCAGCTTCTGTGGCCAGCTCATGTAAGTTATGTACAGTTACTGGTTCCACAGAAGTGATAGGAGAAGGAGTGGAAGTAATATGTGTATGTACAATTGGAGAAGTGTATGTCTCTATAGAAGAAGTATTTATAATTGGGGGAACATAAAGACTTATTGTTATTGTATATACATTAGAATTTTTGTCCCCTGTCTGATCAACAGTGATTGTATCAAGGAAAAATGAGTCAACCATTTGAGTGTGGTGACTATCAATCACTGTGTCAGGGAGTGTTGGCTCCTCCACGAATTGAGAAAAGGAGAATCTGATCTTATGACACTCAATGTTTGTGTCATAATATCTGAAGAAATTTGAGGAACAGAGAAAGAAGAAAGTGGTGTAGAAGGGAGTGTTGGCTGAATCACTGAATGAGAAGGTGATTCATCAAAAGAAGCTGTAGAAGAATGCTTATGACTTATGTTGATCTTATTGAGAAGCTTCTGAACTACAACACCTTGGAGAAAACCAGACACATCAAAAAAAGTAGTGTGTGCACTCACTGTGTTAGATTTTTGCAAATGGCTCTCAGAGACCCTGATGTTAGTTTCATCAGAGTATATGGTCAGTGTATGTGCCTCACTCAACTGTGTCCCTGGTTAAGGACTATTTTCAATAACTGATTCCTTTTGAGAGGAACTAGTTAGAAATATGTTTAATTCCTTATCAAAAGCAGTATCCTTTTGAGAGGATATTGCCTAGTCAGGCTTTTGGATAACACTCGTGGCTCCCTTCTTCTTCTTCATACGCCTGTAGCCAATCACTCTCTCTCCTTGCTTCCCCTCAGTTGATGTGGTAACTTCACCAGGTTTTCTTTTAATCCCAATAGTCTTTTGGGAGACTATGGGTTGGGCTATAGAGAGTGGTTGTGTTAAAATTGGTTGCTCTACTTGGGAAGGCAGAGAAGTGGTTGTGATCTCTGCCATAGTAGATAAAGGTGAAGAATTTACAGGTTGGGAAGTAGAGGGTGAAGTACGCACTACTTGTTCCATATGTATTGGAAGAGCAAATGGTTCTATAGTGTATAACTTCTTTATTATTTATGCAAACAATTTTTTTGTTTGCTTGTATGTCTGTACAGTAATATCATTCTCAAAAGAAATATTAGTAAATTGATCTTTAAAGACCATTGACAAGATTCTAGCATAATAGATCTCTGATTTTCTAAAATTAAAACTACCTAATTTATTTACAAGTTCATCAAAAATTAATTTACCTATATTTATCTATACATTTTGAATCATGGCGTATGCTATTTTTAAAGTTAAAGAGGTTATAACCTCAAAGTTAGAACACTTACCTGAGAACACCTTTATGATGGTGTCTAAAAGATAAGAGATCTCTCGCTTCACGTTCACCCTTTTGAGGTCCTTGAACTTCAACACCATGCTAGGAGCAGCGTTGTAGCCCAGTTCCCTCAAAAAGTCGAGCAGTTCAGCATCACCAGGTACTTCCACAAAGTCCTGTGTAGGTAATCCCAGTGCAAAGTTGATTCTGGAAGGGGTTATTTTTCCTTTCTCAAAAGAAATCTTGAATGAGATTCCTTTCACAGCCTCCGGTCTTGTTGAGGAGTTCATGAACTTAGCACTTGACCAGAACTGTGAAAGTGCTTCTCCAGACATTTTTTTCATCAGTAAATTTTGCTCGACTATACTCAGATTTGAGTAGATAGTTCATCATCAGCTTGAAGCAATCATTTACCTCATCAATTTTTAAGAAACCCACATAGTTTGTGGGTGGAACCACCAGATTTCCTCGAAGTTGTTGAGCGTTGCTGGGTGCCATTGATACTTTTGAAGATTTGAAGTTCTAGGGTTTCTGTGAAAACGAAAGAGAGAGAGAGAGAAAGAAAACTCGAGCAAATATTAGAGAAAGATTAAATGTTTTAAGGTGTTTTAAAAAGTAGGAGAGATAAAGTATAAATACCCGCCTGTTGACGTTTGAAAACTGCTCCTAAAAACACGCAATCAGGGAGTCATTTCAGTTCTGTGATGACACGTCATCAGTGTGTGAAGAACTTTTTGATGAGTTGTCATCACTTAACTGACCGTAATCCCCTGATGTAGTTAAAAACACTTTACCTTACCCTGATGCTCATTGTATGTACATACCCTGACCCTGAAGCATGAGCCAGATGCCCTGACCCTAATGCGCCTTGACAGAGACCCTGATCCTGTTGCATCAGTCAAAAACAAACACAACCAGACAAAAACACAGAATGTACAAGTATATATATATATATATATATATACATATTTACAGTAATAACATATATAATCACATATCAATTAATTTCATCAGAAATTTGAGATGAGTTAGGAATACCAGAATTTTTAGGCATTAGATAGCTTGTGTTGCTCCAACTACCTTTCTGACAAGACTTTCAGCCAGATATTTCACTTTCACTTTGCATAACACACCATGCCCAGCTTTCTCACAATATTAAAGAAAGTGGCTTCATCAAGAGCCTTGGTGAATATGTCTGCCAGCTTCTTGTTGGTAGGAACAAACTGTAGTTCAATAGTTCCATTCATAACATGTTTTCTGATGAAATGATATCTGATTTCTATATGCTTGGTTCTGGAATGTTGCACAGGATTTTCAACAATGGCAATGGCACTAGTGTTATCACACCTTATTGGAATTTTGTTGAAGTTCAGGCCATAATCCATTAACTGATTTTTCATCCATATAATTTTTGCACAACAACTTCCAGCTGCAATATATTCAGCTTCAGCAGTTGATGTTGAAATTGAGTGCTACTTTTTGCTGAACTAAGATACAAGTCTTCCTCCTAGAAACTGATAGCTTCCTGTTGTACTTTTTCTGTCAATTCTGCATCCTCCAAAGTCAGCATCAGAATATTCCAGCAACTCAAATCCAGACTCCTTTGGATACCAAAGTCTCAACTCTGCAGTGCCCTTGATATATCTCAAGATTCTTTTCACTGCAATGAGATGAGATTCCCTAGATTCAACTTGATATCTTGCACAAAGACATGTTGCAAACATTATGTCAAGCCTACTTACTGTTAGATACAACAATGATCCAATCATTCCCCTGTAAATCTTCAGAACAACTTTCTTTCCATTCTTATCAGGGTCAATCTTGGTTGCAGTGGCCATAGGTGTCTTTGCTACTTTTGAGTCCTCCATGCAATCCCAAGAAATAAGATAACTCACCCATCAAGCTCATTTCATACCTGCTTTACATGAGTTTGGAGAACTTTTCACATAGTCTAGTATCAGTGGATCCAAAGATAATATCATCAACATATATTTGAACCAAAATCAGATGACCTTGGTGTTGTCTAAAGAACAATGTTTTGCTGATGATACCTCTTGTGAACTTGTTTTCCACTAGAAACTTTGACAATGTGTCATACCAAGCTCTAGGAGCTTGCTTCAGTCCATAAAGTGCTTTTTCTAGTTTATAGACATGATTTGGGAATTTTGAACACTCAAACCCTGGAGGTTGTTGGACATACACCTCCTGTTGTAATTTCCCATTTAGAAAAGCGCTTTTCACATCCATTTGATAAACTTTAAAGTTTGAATGTGCTGCATAGGCTAAGAAAATTCTTATAGCCTCAAGTCTGGCTACCGGTGCAAAGGTCTCATCAAAGTCAATCCCTTCTTCTTGAAAATACCCTTTTGCAACAAGTCTTGCTTTGTTCCTTATAACAATGTCAGCTTCATCCATCTTGTTCCTGAATACCCATTTAGTACCTATTATGATTTCTGTCTTTGAGTTTAGGCACTAGCTTATATACTTGATTTCTTTCAAATTGATTCAGCTCTTCTTGCATAGCCATTATCCAATCTACATCTTGAATGGCTTCTTCAAATTTTTTTGGCTCGATTTTTGAAAGAAAACAAGCGTATAGGCATTCATTAGATGTTGCTTTTCTGGTCTGCACTTTCTTGTTTGGGTCACCAATAATTAAGTATGTTGTGTGACTTCTAGACCATTTGGGATTGGAGATGTATCTTGATGAGCTTGCTTGATTATCATCTCCTCCCCCTAAGTCTGTGCTCCTAGCTTCTGAGAGAACTCCCCCTGAATTAATGCTTAAATCAGGGTCAAAGTTATCTCCTGATGGTGTATGCCCTGATGGATGATCCCCTGATGGAGTATCCCCTGATCTGTTGTCCAGGAAATTGACTCTATCTGATATAGGGGCTTCTATAGAGATTGGATTGACATCAGGAACGGATAAATTCTCCATTTGTTTGCACTCATCAGCTTCATTATCTTGATAATCAGTCTCATTTTCATTTTCAAATCTGAGCTCTTCATGAAAACTAGGGTCTTCAAATCCAGAAATCTCTTGATCATCAAAAGCTACATTTATAGACTCCATCACCACTTGAAGTCTCTTGTTGTAAACCCTGTAGGCCTTATATGTCAGGGAGTAACCTAGGAAAATTGCTTCATCAGCCTTTGGATCAAATTTTCCTAAGTTCTCACCAAAGTTCCTTAGTATAAAGCATTTGCATCCAAAAACATGTAGGAACTTAATGTTTGGCTTTCTCCCTGTCATTAGCTCATATGGTGTCTTGTTGTGAGCCTTGTTGATTAAGGATCTATTTTGAGTGAAGCAAGCAGTGGAAATTACCTCAACCCAACAATAGGTAAGAATCCTTGCCTCTGCTAGCATTGTTCTAGCAGCTTCTATCAGGGTTATGTTGTTCCTTTCCATTACACCATTCTGTTGAGGAGTCCTTGGAGCAGAAAATGTATGATTGATGCCTTTCTCCACACAAAATCCATCAACAGCTACATTCTTGAATTTAGTTCCATTGTCTGTCCTTAATGTTCTAACCACTGACCCTGACTCAGTTTCCACTTTCTTAATATGGTCAATGATTTGTTGAGGTACTTTTGATTTAGAATTTTGAAACTTAACCTAAGTATATCTGGTGTAGTCATTGACAATAACCATTGCAAATCTTTTCTTTGACATTGACATAATTGTTGACAGGGCCAAAGAGATCCATATGAAGCAATTGAATTGGATCTTTGATCATTGTGGCTTCCTTGCTAACAAAGGATGTTTTCCTTTGCTTCCCTTGTTGACAAGCTGAACATAACCCTTCTTGAATGAATTCCATTTGGGGTAGCCCAGTTACCAACTCTCTCTTTACTAAATCATTGATAGCCTTGAAGTATAGGTGAGAGAGCTTCTTGTGCCACAGTCTGCTCTCATCAAGGGTTGCCTTGCTATAGAAACATGATTCTCCACTTACTGAATTGAAATCAGCAACATAGAGATCTCCTTTTCTTATCCCTGACAAAACCAGCTTCCCATCATCCTCATTTGAGATCAAGCACTAATCCCCTTTAAAAGTAATGATGTATCCTTTGTCACATAGTTGACTTATGCTTAACAAGTTGTGCTTAAGCCCATCAACTAGTGCTACATTTTTAAATGAGACATTCCCATTTGCTTCTTTGCCATAACCAAGAGTCAGTCTTTTGCCGTTATCACCAAAAGAGATCACTAGACCAACCTTCTCTTGAAATTCTGTGAGCAGGGCTTTGTTTCTTTTCATGTGTCTTGAGCAACCACTGTCTAGAAAGTAGATTTGACTGTTTTTGACTTTTCCCCGCACACACAAAATGTTTAAATTATTTTTGGTACCCAAGTGACTTTGGGACCTCTAGGTTTAGTCACAAGTAGTGGTAAAACAACTTTTTCTTTATGAGTGACTTTTTGTTTTGGCAAATTTAAAACTTTCTCCTTTTTAGGAGCTTCAATTTTTGCTTTTGAATTATCAATAATTTCCTTATTTTTACCCTTATGGGTGCATGCTTGAACAGTAGGTAAATCAATAGCATATAATACTGTGCCAGTCAAAATTTGTGGTTTTTCTTTACACGAAAAAGATAAATGATTATTACTACCACAATTCTAGCACACTTTTCTAGGGGCTTCTTGAATGGAAGTGTAATTACTAGCTTTATTTACACCTAGCTTACCATTCCTATTCTTTTTATTTTCCCCTATCAGGCCTTTATCCCTAGTGTGATAACCCCCAAAATCCCTCACTGGATCAGGGCTTCGTCAAAAGAAGGAAAAGATAACCACAAATCCATTCATATTTAAAAAGGGTAACCTCCATACAAAAATAAAATAACACAAAATAACATTATTTCTTATCGTAAAATACATTTAAAATTTTCGGGTTCTCACATCCTTCCCCCCTTAAAAGAAGTTTCGTCCTCGAAACTTAACTATGAAATAAATGGGGGTACTTGTCAATCATAGCGCTTTCAAGTAGCTTCCTCTACCCTATGGTTCCTCCAAAACACTTTTATAGAAGGAATTTCTTTATTCCTAAGAATTTTAACTTGTCGATCTAAAATCTGGATTGGAACCTCTTCATAATTTAAATCCGATTGCAGCTCTATCAGTTGATAATCAATTACTCCTGTATGGTCTGCCTTATAAGGACGTAACACTGATATGTGAAATACATCATGAATGTGGCCCAAAGTCGGTGGCAGTGCCAATTGATAGGCCACTTCTCCAATCTTCCCCAATACTTCGAAAGGTCCTACATAGCGGGGACTCAACTTTCCTTTCTTGCCACAACGCATTACGCCTTTCCAGGGTGACACTTTCAATAGTGCAT
The DNA here is from genome assembly GCA_014636745.2 of Centella asiatica. Classification (NCBI taxonomy): domain Eukaryota; kingdom Viridiplantae; phylum Streptophyta; class Magnoliopsida; order Apiales; family Apiaceae; genus Centella; species Centella asiatica. The sequence goes on from CM025788.1 coordinate 28,582,331, forward strand.
AACTTCCAATTTCCAAAATTTGATCCTTCTTATGTTGATCAGCATATTGTTTCTGTTGGTCTTGAGCTGCCTTCATTCTCATTCTGATCATCCTAATTGCCTCCTCAGTCTGTTGGACTATCTCTGGTCCAATTAGCTTCCTTTCTCCTACTTCGTTCTAGTAAAGTGGAGTTCTGTATTTTCTACCGTACAATGCTTCAAAGGGAGCCATGCCAATGCTAGCATGATAACTATTATTGTACGCAAATTCGATTAGTGGCAGATGGTTGTCCCAATGACCTTTGAAATCGAGAACGCGAGCTCGTACCATATCTTCTAGTGTCTGAATCGTCCGTTCAGATTGACCATCTGTCTGAGGGTGATAGGCTGTGCTCATATCTAGTCTTGTTCCTAGATAGTCTTGGAAGTTCTTCCAAAATCTTGAGGTAAACCTCGGATCCCGATCAGAGACGATGGAGACTGGCACTCCAAGTTGACTCACAATTTCTTTAACATATAACCTTACCATTTGATCCATCTTGTATGTGTATTTGATGGCCAAGAAGTGTGCCGATTTGGTCAGTCTATCGACTATGACCTAAATGGCATTCATTCCTCCAAGCGTGGTTGGTAATCCAACTATGAAATCCATTGTGACAAATTCCCACTTCCATTAGGGGATTTCCAATGGTTGAAGTAGTCCGCTTGGTTTTTGATGTTCCGCTTTAACCCTCTGACATGTTAAGCATCTACTTACCCATTCAGCTATTTCTTTCCTCATGTTGGGCCACTAAAAGCTTTGTTTCAAGTCTTGGTACATTTTCGTGCTTCTTGGATGAATGGAGAACTTTGAGTTGTGGGCTTCGTGCAGAAGTTTGTGCTTTAATTAAACCTTTGCAGGAATCCACACTTGACCTTTATATCGTAGCAATCCATCGCTATGCATGCGATATCTGCCTTTATCTCCCTCAATTAATTTGTCCATTTCTTTGCAATGCTCTTCTTGTGCGATTTTAATGAGGTCGTACAATCAAGGCCGAACTCGAATTTCTTCTTCCATATCAGGGCTTCGTCAAAAAAGGAAAAGATAACCACACATCCATTCATATTTAAAAAGGTTAACCTCCATACAAAAATAAAATAACACAAAATAACATTATTTCTTATCGTAAAATACATTTAAAATTTTCGGGTTCTCACACCTAGAAGGGCTACGACGGCCTGATGTACTCTTATATCCTGATGACTGTGTATCCGCTGATGCACAGTCTAGTTCTTTCTTGACTGGGGACTTAAGTACTTTGGCAAAAATAGTTTTCTTGCCACTTCCACCACTTGTGGATGCTACACTCATCGGGAAAACATTCCCTTTTTCCAACTTTGTTACAGCCTTTACAAACTTAATAGGTTGTATTGGCCTTTTTCCAAAGCTAGCTGCATTTTCAACCTCAATGGGAGGTTGCTTCACCAGAGTCTCTCCATAGCCTAAACCAGATTTGGGATCAAATTTTTGATTGTTCAACTGATCCTCAAGTTTCTTGCTAGACTCGTTCCATTTCTTTATGACTTCCCTTTCTTGATTTAGAAGATTGGAGGTCCATTCCTCTCTTTTAATAGCACAATCAAGAAGATTTTTAGTCCGTGAGAGTTCTTTTTCAAGACTCTCAAGTCTGGAGAGTTCTGATTCTAAAAGAGTGTTTCTACAGTCAAATGCTCATTTATTTTCTGCACTCTTTCAGTTTCAACTACTGCACTCCTAAGGGTGTCTTAAAGATGCTTTATCTCACAAGCTATTTTCTTAATAGTCTTAACACAATCATTTTTAGACATGTTAGAGGAAATTTCAAGACTTATTTGTGAGCTACTATTGACAGTGAATGAGGCCATCAGGGCTAGGTTGACATATTCTTCAGCATCTTCTTCATCTGAGTCAGCCCAGTCCTTTCCCTCAGCAATATATGTTTTTCCCTTCTTGTTGGCATTGAGAAGGTCAAAGTATTTCTTTTTGTAATCCACTTCAGCTTCCTTGCCCCTGGATTCACCTTCTTTTGTGGCCTTGCGACACTCATTTGTGAAGTGGCCCATTTCATTGCACTTGTAGCACTTTATTCTTGATTTGTCAATAAAGTTTTTAGTGCTACTAGGCTTCCTTGCTGAAAATCTTTTGGATCCTGCAGGTTTTTGGAATTTCAGCTTGGAAAACCTTTTTGCAAGAAAGGTCATGGTTTCATCCAGCTCCTCTAACTCTTCAGGAGTATATTTATCCTCCCTTGAGTCAGCTTCGTTGTCCCCTTCCATCTCAGCATCTCCTGACTGCTGCTTCATCAAGACACTTGGTCTTGCTTCTTGTTTGTCCTTCTTGGCAGCCATCAGGGCTACAGATTTAAGCTTTCTGGTATCCCCTGACATTTCTGATCTTTGTTGAACGTCTAGTTCATATGTCTTGAGGGTACCATATAGCCTATCCAAGTCTAGGAGATTCATGTCTTTGGATTCCCTGATGGCTGTCGTTTTAGGATCCCATGATATGGGAAGGGCTTTCATGAACTTTCTGTACACATCTTTGTTAGCATAAGCCTTCCCATATAATCTCAGGTCATTTATCAACCTGTTAAATCTATCGAACATTTTAGTGAGTGTTTCACCATTTTTCATTGTGAACCACTCATACTGTTGTGTCAATAGCTGCAGTTTATTCTCCCTTACTTCCTCAGTTCCATCACAAAGGATTTGTGTGGTATCCCATATAGATTTAGACATTGTAAGATTCATAATACTATTCAGCATATCATCGTCTAAACCATTATATAGGATGCCTGTGACTTTGAGATCCTTTTTCACCTTCTTTCTTTCCTCTGGAGTCATTTTTTAAGTAGTTTTTGGAACTAACTTTTCCGGAACACTGACTCCATTCACAACCTCCTAAGGAATGAGCTTCTTGGGAACGTGAGGGCCTTCTTCTAGAATCTACAAATATTCATCATCAATAGCTCTTAGATGAACTATCATTCTTTGTCTCTAGAAGAAGTATTTTCCCCTTTCCAACACGGGGACTTTACTGTTTCCAGCTTTGTTGGCCATAGATGTTGATCGTTGTGAGCAAGTGTAATCTGCTAAGAGGCTCTGATACCAATTATTAGAACAATATAAGCTCAAGTGTTTGTAGAAGGGGGGGGGGGGATACAAACACTACAAACTTTTTGCTCTTTTTAAACTTTAGTCGACACTGATTGGAAACAGCTACCCTGAACAGAAAAACTATAAAATATGAACACATAGATTCAAGTTAAAATAGTTGTATTAAAACTTGATGTTTTTCTGGAAATCTGGATAATCACAAATGTGATTAAACAACTACAAAATCTGTAATAAAATTACGGCTTCTATGTCACACACACTAGCTTCTCTTTTCTTTGAATATATCTCTCAAGATCTATTATAAAGCTTCTCTCTAGTGATTTGTATGTTGCAGTGTTTGTTTGATCTGATGTACTCGATTGATCTCTCTTGTATATCTTTTGTGTAATGAGAACTCCTTTGCATATATAGTAGATCAGTGGTTGAATCCACATGCTATAGACATGCTACTTTTCTCAACTTAGCCGCATATATGTCACATCATTGTCCTTTGTGTCAGACTGCTACTGATTTTGTTGCTTCTTTTTCTTCTCCTGATCTGCGTGCATTTAATGTTCAAGAGTTGTCATTGGACCAAACAAACTTCAAGAAATATCTTTCTAGCTAATATCTCTTGCTTCTGTAACAAGCTTCATTTGTTTGAGTGCAAGTCCTAATAACGGGTGTATGCAGTCATAACCATCCACTGACGACAAGCCCTGATGAACTTGATCAGTGCTTCTGGATCCCCTGATGATAAGTCTTGTTAAAGACTGGATCAGGGATTCAACCTTCACTTGAGTTTTACTCAGTGCTTGTGACAACCCCAAAATCCCTCACTGGATCAGGGCTTCGTCAAGAGAAGGAAAAGATAACCACACATCCATTCATAAAATAATTGAAAGAAACAATATTAAAGAGTTATTACAACCTAAAATATTACATTTTCAGCGGAAGCTATTCTATCTCTATACTATAATGCAAAATATCTCTTCTCAGGTCATCTTCCTTTCTTCCTTCCTTATCGGTACTACAAAGGGTTAGCCAACCTCAGTAACCGATCATTTTTGCCTTCCCCTTGTCCGAGGGCTCAGCCTTTATATTCTGCCCTGCAAGACATTAAAATTCAACAAGAATGAGTGATTTACGCCCAGCAAGTATATAAACAATTTGAGGAATGAATTTGGATTGTTTCAAAGAATTCAATTCTGTTTAGAGGCTTGGTGAATCAATACTAATGCCTCAGAGATCTTTAAAAATCTTTAGGATTACTGATGATGAACAATTATGTAATCCTTTTTAAAACAAAGTATAACTTCCTTGAAGTAAAAAAAAAAATCCGTCGGGGGTTAAACCCATTAGATCTGCTAACCATACAGTATACAGTTGGCCTAACTGTGCCCGCATGATCCCTCCTTGTGTGAACATACGTAGTCACATAATATTCCTCTAGGTCAGGTGAAGAACAAATCAGCACCTTTCCTTTCCTCTAACCATCCATGTGGCAGTTCCACTATAAAGCAAGAGGAAGTAGACCTCCCATTTAAGGGACATATCATTCTCATTTATTTGCACAGATATAAGATTTAGAATTAGTTGAAAATCAAAGCTCAGTTATATCCATGCATTATCATTCATATCGTGCTAGCGGAATTTAAAGCATAGCATGCTCATTCTTAAAACAATTAAACATATAATCAAGTCTTGCACGCATATCGAACCAAATGATACTGCGTTAAATTGAAATAAGCATCAGATTGAATGTTATACTTGCCTCGGTCCTTAGCCACAAAGATTCAAATTCAATCTTACTGGTGAGTGAAAGATTCTGTACATTATGCAAGTAATATTTTAATACCTCCATAAGAATTTATGAAAGAAAATGTGTATGTGATGTCCTTAGAATGTCCTAAATCTGACATAATAACATCATGAAATCATTTTAAGAAAGTCATGTTTCATAGTCTTGATAACATACTGAACATCGAGGAAAAATCTTCTTACTATCAAACTCGTCAGGGACTGATATCCTTAACCATCAGAGACTAAGAATTTCCTCTATCGGAGACTAAGAAATCTTTTTCATCAGAGACTATGGATGACGTCATCAAGGACTGAACTTAGCCTATCAAAGACTAAGGAATGACGTCACCAGAGACTAACAATTCATCAGAGACTGATGACGTCATTTTAACCCTATCGGAGACTAAGGGTGACGTCATGGGAGACTAAACTACTCATCAGAGACTAATGACGTCATCTTAACCCTATTGGAGACTAAAGCTGACGTCATCCGAGAGTAAATAACCCGTCGGAGACTAATGACGTCATCGTGGACTAAACTTTAGCCTGTCGGAGACTATGACGTCATCATCAGAGATTAACAGAATATCTCATCAGAGACTAAGAATATCTCGTCAGAGACTGATAATATCTCATCAGAGACTTACATTAGAGCTTGTCTTTGCTACCATGGAAGGCTTATCATGAGCAAACTTAGCCTAGGATGACTCATGGAGATGCAAAAGAGTATGAACTTAGCATAAATCTTTGATGTTATGCACGAAAGAAACTAAGTAGGGTACTAGGTTCTTACCTCTTCGTTCTTAAGGGTGAAATCAAAGCTGGTCTGAAAATAATTTTCCGAAAGAAGAACTCGGAAATTTATGGAGATGATAAGTTTAAACGAAACTCTTAAAAGAGAAATTTTGGTAAAGGAATTAAAATTTCATCTTGAATGAGGTATTTATAGAGTTCAAGAGCAGTAAGCTAAGGTTAAGATTTAGGATAAAGTGATTGGTTAATTTGGACGGTAAAACAGTTGTTCATCATGACTTTTTGACAGTAAACAACTGTTGTCCTACATGCATGAAGACTTAGCCACCTAAACAGTTCCTAACTAAACACGTAATCACCAATCTTACGTAACCCTCTCCTCTTCCTCCATGTTGTTTAATATAATCTTATATGGAATTTGCTAATCCCCTTTTTAATACCTTTTTAAGGAACTTACCCTCATAATCATGGATATCACATCATCATAAAAATTTTCATTGTAGATATGAATTTATCATTCATATTTAAAAAGGCAAACTTCCATGCAAAAATATAATAACACAAAATAAAATTATTTCTTATCATAAAATACATTTAAAATTTTCGGGTTGTCACAGTGCTTCTTGATCCACTGATGTTATAACTTACAACATACACGGATGGCTTCCACTGATGCAGTGTTGAGCATTCCCCCTGACGGGTTACCTTGATGGGTTAGCCTGACACTGTCATACCCTAATGTTTTACCCTAACAGGTGACATGAACTGTCCATGCCATGACGTGTTCCCCCTGATGAGTTTGGCGTGCCACAGCCATACCCTGACGCATTCCCCTGACGGGTTGTTCTGCCTCAGTCATCCCCTAACAGGTTCCCCTGACGGTTTCCCTTGACGGGTTCTCCCTGATGAGTTTCCCCTGACGATTCTTAATCAACGAAACTTTGTTTGGAATATCTTATGTGCAGAATACTTTGACTATTTTCGAGTAACATCAGACATTCCTCTTCACTTTGTCAAGTCCTTTAGATGTTCCACTTTACGACTTGTCTTGTGAAGTGTTTGATCATCCCCTGATGAATAAGTTTATCATCAGTAGATACAAAACTTGTGCTGATATTAAGGTTTATAAAATACCTTAAGTATTTACAGATGCACAATTTATTCTCTAAACATCATCATCATCAATTAACTCTAACAACTTCGCAATGGCTACAAACCTACAAAAGATAGAGTATGAATCCATAATATACTTCAACTCCTTTACTGAATTTATTGATGAAGGAAGTAATACAACTGTTGAGCACCTCTGATATTGCCTATGTCATCATTGCCATAGGCAATATAAAATGTCTTTGTAAACTTGATGATAGTGATCTCGAGGAAAAGCTTGAAGACTTGGACTATAAAATGTCTCAAAGATACAAGAAGAGAAAAGTGTTAGGAATCATACATGTAGAATTGATGATGTGTAGAAATACTTAGAAGTTTTTATACTTTGTAAACTACCAGCTGATTGTATAAAAGCAACTGATGAATACACGTAAAAATCATACAGTAGTTTAGAAGCAATTGTATAGTGTAGTACAATTGAAAACACTTGTAATCTTGGAAAGTCAGTAAAAAGAAGCCGAGGTTCAAGAGTTAGAAGCAAATCAGAAAACTTATGATTACCAGTTGATTGATGATAAGGAAATAAAATTACCAGTTGTTGGAAATTAGCTGTTGATCAGAAAATATGTCATTTATCTGTTGATTGGATGAAAAAATAAGTAATCCAAAAATTAGAAAGTAATTCTCAAAACAACATGTAATGCGCAAAACAACAAGTAATCATGGAAACAACAAGTAATCATGGAAACAACAAGTAATCATGAAATCAGCAAGTGTTGACCAAGCTATAAACTGCCAAGTCAACTCAAGGTGGGTTTGTGATTTAGATCTCAATGAAGATTTGGAAGCTGAGTCTAAGGATAGTAACAAGGATTTAGAAATGAGTCTTACAATCTTTTAAAGATAGCAGTTGATCTACTTTCCTATGAATAATCAAATTCTCTATACAAGTCAGAGTTTTATCAAGAATGGAAAGCTGGAAGTTAGGAAGCAATTAAAATTCTATTAGGAATATTTTATTTCCTAATTATCATTGTAATCAAATATATAGTGAGAATTCTAATTCGTAGCTCTAGAGATGTACATAGAATTACATTTATAGAGTTTTGAAGCTGAATATCATTGTATTCAGAAAACAACTGCTGGTGTTCACTACCAGAAAAAGTTGTAAGATTCAAATTGATTGATAATAAAATTGTTTATTGTTGATTGAAATTTATATCTTGCAATTTACTTTCATATTTTAATTGTTTTATCATATCAATAAGCTAATATAACTGTTCTTGAGTTTTAGATTGTTCATATCGGTTTAATTCAAGAAACAATTAGTAATTGTATTCAACCTTCTCTCTACAATTACTCCACCAAACAAACAATTGGTATCAGAACAGTTCTAGATTAATCTAAATCTAGTGATCATGAGTAATTCAAAGGACAATACCAGAGTTCCACAACTCATGAATGGTGAATATTCATTCTAGAAAAGATCTTGAGTTATCTTGATGCAAAGGATGACCAATACTTGGAGATAATTCAAAACGGTCCTCCAGAAATAAAGAAGCTTGTTATTGGCTTTACCTTTGAAGGAGTTACTACACCAAACAAATATGAAATAAACACTCCAAAAGAATATACTCAATCACAGAAGGAAAAGGTTGCCAAGGATAAGAAGGTCAGAGACATCCTTATCATAGCACTTGATAACAATATGGTATATAAGGTTATGAAGTGCAAAACATCCAAAGAGACGTGGGACAAGCTTACTGTCTTATGTGAAGGGAATGACCAAATCAAGTTGAATAAGCAATTCCTGCTGATTCAACAATATGAGTTGTTTACTACTAAGGTTAGTGAATCTCTTGATGACCTATATGAGAGATTCAACATATTTGTTGTCCCATGGAGTAATTGTAGGGGGGGGGGGGGGTTGAATACAATTACTAACTTTTTTTAAAATTAAAATGTTGTGAACAATCTGATTTTTAAGAATAGTTATATCACTTTACTGATATGACAAAAACAATTGAAACAGTAAAGAAAAATTGCAAGATAAAAATGGCAATCAATAATAAAGAATGTTGTTGTCAATTAAATTGAATCTTTACAACTTTTTGTGTTCAAAGAACAACTTCTTTTTTACAATTTCTCAAATACTAATACTTGTTTCTTTTTTGTAAATATATTATAGCTACTATTTGATCTGAGATAAGATGTGTTATGAGATGTATATATTTTTTAGATCTTATTTTATATCTCAGTTGCTCTATGACTATTTATAGACACAACTTCCATGTTTTCTAAGCTTCTACTTTTAGCTGCTTCCATAAATTTCTTGGTATTTGCAGCTCTGTCACATAACTTTCTGCTTTGCACAACCTTTGTTGCATGACAACATGTTATGTGACTTTTCTGGTGTATACTCACGGCACCAGCTCCCTTATTTTCCTCTTTGAAGCTTCTTCGGTAGCCAATCTCGCATTAGTAGAATACCATCTTTATTTTAATTCCACTGCCTTAACTTAAGTTAATAGATTTGTGAACTCAGCCATATGTCATCCTCAATATCAATTGATGAAAAATTTAACTGTTGATTATAAAATTATCTGTTGATGGATTTATCCACTGATGAACAAACTTTGGTGCTGAGTCTTTTAACCACTGATAGTGAGCACTTTGGCACTTCACAAACACTTTGGGGCTTCAAAATTTTTCTTTGGACTTTGGTGCATATGAGGATTACCTGACGACTTTGGCGGTAAGTAAATCTGACTTCAATTATTGTGAGACTTTGGAACTATTTTTGATTACCAGACGACTTTGCATTGAGTAAACTTGATTTTAGTGATTGTGAGACTTTTCAATAACTTTGGTGATAGTCATTTAAAGTTTGGCGCTATTGTTGATTTACTTGACGACTTTTGCGATAGTCATTTGAGTTTGGCGATAGATAAATGACTTTGGCATTAAAGTACTTTGCATTGACTTTGGCGACAGTCAACAGACATTGGCGATAGTCAAATTCCTGTCGAGTTCATCAATATTCAATCTTTGTTCATCAGCTGTTGCAGAATATCCTTTAAGCTATCTCTTTTATGTGCATTTTACATTGTCAGAGGATACCTTCCACTGGTTTATCTATTATCCACTAATGAACAGTGTTTTCCCAGTGAGACGACCTAGAACTTGTAGAAGGGGGGGTTGAATACAAGTTCTTACAACTTTTTCAAATTCTTGTTCTTTTAAGAAATTAAACTTTTTCTGCGGAATATAAAGAACAAGATCAAAACTCTATAAACAATTGCTTTTTATTGATTTAACAATTGATTACAAGGTTTCTAACAATCAAGACAATCTTTGATCGTCAGCTTCTATTCTGTATATAAAGAAAAATACAACTCTCTCAATTCTATACAGCTTCGTATTTCTATTCTATAATTTTTATAATTACAGCTTCTAAAAAAAAACTAAGTTACCAAAAACCTAGCTTCCTTATTCAAATAAAATACAATCTTTCCAATTGAAAGATTTCTAACAAGTTTCCTTGTCAGCTACGTCTTCAATAAAGTCTACGTGTGCATGAAAGACTTTCCTTCTTTGATTTGAACTCTAACTCCATCAGTGATTAAGTCCTCGACTAATCTCCGATGGCTTCTTTCATTAGTCCTTGATCACTTCGAGTAATCTCCGATGCTTTACTTTGAGTAACCTCCGATGCTTTACTTCGAGTAATCTCCGATGCTTTAGATTTAGTCGCTGATGACGCCAGCTTTTAATCTCCGAGGTATTGTATTAGTCACTGATGACGTCAGCATTAATCTCTGACTCTTTAATTCCAATCCCCGATGACATAAGCTTTAATCTCCGATGAACAATCCTTCAATCTCTGATGAACAAAACTTTGTTCTCCGATGAAGGATTCTTCAATCTCCAATTAAGAAAACTTTAATCTCCGATGGGCAAAGTCCAATCTCTGATGAACAAAAACTTAGTCTCTGATGAACTTTTCCCTTAATCTCCGACAAGCCAAATTCAATCTCTGAAGGACTAATAAATTTAAAACAACTTGTTGAACAAACTTAACAAGTATTCCAGCAGTACATACAAATGAAATAAATCTATCTCTTTATTATAATGACTAATTTACAAACAAGAGATACTACTGCTAGCTACAATACTAAAGTGTTACAAACCAACACTTTTCTGTACATTTGTATTCCTAAGTATTTTAAAGACAATCATCATCAAATGTTCATAAAACCTAACAAACAGTTTATACTGTCAGGAGAAAATATTTAGACAAAACCAGATGTACTTTCAATTTCAGTACAATTACAAAAACTAACAATTCTAAGTGTTATACACCATCATCAAATGTTATAATTCCTAACAATCTCCCCCTATTTGTGATTATCAATGATAAGCATAAATCAAGGTTTGATGATGATGTCAAAACACAACCTTATAACATCACTACTTAGAATTGAAATTAAACATGTGAAAACATAATTGTACATGAACTTAACAGTGATGACTTCATAGGCTTTGTTGTTTTAGTTCCTCCAAGCTCAACCATCAATTTGTTAAAATCTTTAACAATTCTCCCTCTGTCTTTATCAGAATTACTCTTTGTTCCCCCTTCCTTGATCATTCTCCTCTTTTTTGATATCAACATCTTAATGTTGGAGAGTAGAAATAACTAGATTAGGTTGACTAGTAGGAAGAATTGTTTAAGTTTAGTTTGAATACCATTGATTATGGAGTGTTGGAGCTTCATGTTTCTCTTTCTTTGTGTTGATCAATGCTTCAAAAACATACTGTAATTATAGTTGCACTTGATCCATGGGTGATCAAATATTCTGGTATGATGTGTGTTGCTACATCATCCAATAATCTTGTGTTGCTTGCATCCAACAAAACATACACAATTTCTTCTCTTAGTATCCTCTGAAGTCTGACCAGAATGGTGATCAAAGAATACATAATCTGCAAAGGTAGTAGTGTGTGAACAATTTCTCTTTCTTCTTTTCTTCAAGGATCTGATCCTTGCTCACACCTTCTCTTTTTGCCTGACTTTTACAAGTCAACCTCTCACACTCATTCTTTTTTTAAGTTTTCCTCCTCACCTTTTTCCAGACACAAGGTCTGACTCTCATTTTGGATTCTATCCGGCTCCCTAGAAATATGAAATCTTTCTGTTGTAGGTGACCTGGAGTGGTGTAGGAAATGTAGGAAGTAAATGTTCTTCATCAGTGAATGCTTAAGAAATAACATTTATATTATCAACATATGAGTTGAGAGCTGTTATTTGTTTCAGCTTCAAGAATTGGCTTCTCTTATGATTGATGTGAGGAACCGAAAATTGTAAATGTATTTTATGATAAGAAATAATTCATTTTGTGTTAAATTTCATTTTTTTGTGCATGTAGGTAAATCTTTTTAGATATGAATGATGAATTCATATCTTTAATGAAAATTTTATATTGATGTGATATCCATGATTATGAGGTTAAGCTCTTTAAAAGGTATTAAAAAGGGGATTAGCAAATCTCATATAAGATTATATTAATCAGCTTGGAAGAGGATGAGAGGATTACGTAGTTTTATAACTACATGTTGATTAGGAACTGTTTAGGTGGGTAAGTCTTCGTGCATGTAGGACAATAGCTGTTTGCTGTCAAGAGGTTATGATGAACAGCCGTTTTACCACCCAAATCAACCAATCATCTTATCTCAAAGCTTAGTCTTAACCTACTGCTCTTGAACTCTATAAATACCTTATCCGAAATGAAATTCTAATTTCTTTACCAAAATTTCTCTCTTAGAATTTCTTTTTAAACCTACTGTATCCATAAATTTCTAGTTCTTTCTCTCGAGCAATTGTTTTCTTGTAACAAACAAGCTGTAAATCTTTTCCTTCAAGACCAAGAGGTCAGAATCTTACTCTCTTTTCTGTTCTTCTTTCTTTGCATAGCATCCGAGAGTATTAGCTGTGTGTGCTAAGTCTTTAAGAAAGAAAAAGAAAGTTTTGAAAAATTATACTCTTTATGTTATAAAAAAGAAGTTTTACACACAGCATAAAGGACGATGATTATGCATCTTAGAATTGAGTTTGTTCATTTCTAGGCATCATTCTTGTTATGTTAGGTTTTCCATCGTAGCAGAAATAAGTTCAATGTTAGTCTCTGATGAGATAATATTAGTCTCTGATGAGATAATGTTAGTCTCTGATGAGATAATATTAGTCTCTGATGAGATGTTGTTAGTCTCTGATGATGACGTCAGCCTTAGTCTCCGATGAGTTAAGATGACGTCATCAGTCTCTGATGAGTTATTTAGTCTCTGATGATGACATCAGCCTTAGTCTCCGATGGGTTAAATTAGTCCCTGATAACGTCAGACTTAAAACTTTCAAGGTTTAAGGGCATCACATGTGCATTTTCCTCCTTATCTTTACCAAGGTATTAATTTCTCATATTAAATTATACAGAATAACTCATTCACGAGTAAACTGAAGTTGAGTTTATTTTGCTAAGGACTGAGGCAAGTATATCTATATTCAATCTGATGTTTATTCAAGTTAACGCACGATCATTTGATTCGATATGCGAGCAAGGCTGCAATTCACATATTTCAATTGTTTTATTAATTGAGAATGCTATGCTTTAAATTCCGCTAGCATGATATGACTGAAAATACATGGATATAACTAAACTTTGATGTATCAATTATTCTTAAACGATTATATCTGTGTAAGTACAAGAAATGAGGTGTCCCGTAAAAGGGGCTAAGCCACATGGTTGGCTAGAGGAAAGGGAAGGTACTGATTTGTTCTTTTACTTGACCTAGAGAAATAATATGTGATTATGTATGTTCACACAATGAGGGATCATACAGGCACAGTTAGGCCAACTGTATACCGTATGGTTAGCAGATCCAACGAGTTTAGCCCCCGATGGATATTTTTACTTCAAGGAAGTTATACATAGTTTTAAGAAGGATTACACAATTGTTTATCATCAGTAATTCTCAAGATTTTTCAGGGATTTCCGAGGCATTAACATTGCTCCACTGAGCCTCATAAACAGAATTGAACCCCCATTAATATTCCAGTTTTTATTCCTCGATCTATTTATATACTTGCTGAGCGTAAACCGCTCATTCTTGTTGAACTTAATATTTTGTAGGACGTGGTACAAAGGCTAAACCCTCTGATAAGGGGAAAGCAAGGATGTATGGCTGCTAGGTCATGTTGACCCCTTTGGGTGGCCACTAAGGAAAGGAAGGAAAAGAGGAAGGAAGATGATAAAAGCTAGATTGTATATAGATTGAAAGCTAAGAATAGTTTAGCTTCCGCTGATGGTGTAATATTTTGGATTGTAATAACTTACTGTTACCTCGCCTTAAATATTATTAAATTCTATGAATGAATGAGATGTAGTTTTATTTCCCTTTGACGGAACCCTAATTTGGTAAGGGTTTTGGGGCCGTCACAATTGAATTATCAGAGAATCTTAAATCAATGGAATTATGAAATTTCCATTGCTTTTAAAGAAATATCAAAGAGAGAAGAAGAAAGAATAAGGGTAGAATTTGAGTGTTGACTGCTCCTCTTGAATAGAAAAAAGAGAAGCATCAATATGAGACCCTCCGTGTGCACTCTCAGTGATAGGTTGATCATTGATCAGTACCTGTTTCTTCTTCTTCCTTTGAAAAGTATTTATAGATGTGATCATTGTAGACTCAAATACCTATGTCCTTGGAGGTGGACTATTTTCAATAGATATAGCCTTTTGAGAGGTTGCACTTAGAGATGTGTTTTTTCCTTCTCAATATCTTTTTGAGAGAATATTTAGCAGTCTCTAAGGGTTCTAATTGTTCTTTATTTTTTCCTCTAAATTTCCTCTAAATGCTCACCCTCCCCCTTAACTATTGCTAGTTGTGGTTGTTTTCTTTTTACAACCTTTATCTTTCAAGAGATAGAGGAGGTGGCTTTTGATATAGACTTGTGTTTAAAGGGTTTTGCTACTTGGGTAGAAGAAGTTGGATCATTACTAACATCCTTCATTGTAGCAAAATTAGATGAAATAAAGAATAAAGTAGTAGAGAGTTAAGAAAATACTTGAATCAGCTATGACAAGATCCTCAAATAGATGATGAACAATAAAATAAGGAATCCTACATAGTATAAGAGTTTCTTTACTATATATATATAATCAGGGGTTAATTATCCATTATCAATTAAACTGTTCGATGATGATTAGCCACTACTGCATTATCATCTGTTAGGTTTTATAACATTTGATGATGATTGTACTTAGAATACTTAGAAATACAAATGTACACTTAGTGCTAGTTTATAGCATTTGAATTTTTGTAGCTGGTAGTTTATTCTCTGATTTATGTAATTTATTTTTATATGAAAGTAAGTTAATTTGTATTGTAAGAGACTACCAGAACTGCATTAGATATTTCATCAAGTCAGAGATTACGTTTAGTCTTATCGGAGACTGAGAAAGTTCATCAGAGACTAAGGCAAAAGCTTGTCGAAGACTAAGCTTAAGTCATCAGAGACTAAGCTTAAGTCATCGAAGACTAAGCTTAAATCATCAGAGACTAAGCTTAAATTGCCGGAGACTAAACATAATTGATCAGAGACTAGAGTTGAAGCAGTTAGAGACTAAAGTGAAGATTATTCTCTGATGCAGTACAAAGTTCTATTTGAATTAGAAGTTGACTTCGACATGGGCATTGAAGATATGTTGAAGACGAAGCTGGTTAGGAAATTAAGTAGAGTTGTAATTTATCATCATGGAATGAGACGAATATTCCTATTCCAATTGTATATAGAAAAATTATAGTTGAATAAGATTAGAAGCTGAATTACGATTAAGATTTGGAAGTTGTAATTAAGTTTATAAAGTTGTATTTGAAACTGTATGTTTTCATAGATTTGTATATATATAGTACATAATTTGAAGCTGATAATTAGTTTGTAATTGTTAGAATTTGTAATCAATTGTTAATCAATAAAAGCAATTTTTTATAAATTTGTTTTTTTCTTGTTCTTTATTTTTCATAAGTTATATTACTTTAAAGAACAAGAATTTGAAAAAGATTTCAAAAACTTGTATTCAAGCCCCCCTTCTATAAGTTCTAGACTATCTCACCGGGACAACAAGAGGTATCAGAGCCTTTTTGATTGAGATAATTCAATTAACAAGATCCAGAGATGACCAATGATGAAGGAAGTAGCTCCAGCATCATGGCATATGTAGGAAGTCATGATGGTGGAACCAGAATTCCAGTGTTAAAAAGAGAAGAATATCCTATTTGGAAACAAAAGATGTACATGCACTTGAGAGCAACAGATCCTGATTACATTGATAGGATTGAGAAAGGTCCTTATCAACCAAGGAAATTTGTTCCTTCAAAAACTGTGGAAGGAACAATAATTGCTGAACACTTTGAACTTGCTCCTGAGAGTGATTATACTAATGAAGACAAGTTACAAGTGTTGAAAGATGCTCAAGTAATGAACATACTCTACAATGGATTGGATAAGAATATGTTCACAAGCATCATCAATTGCACAACATCAAAACAAATCTAGGACATCATCAAATTCCTATGTGACGGGACAGACCAAGTTAGAAAGAATAAAAGTTCATTGTTAACACAACAATATGAATTCTTTCAAGCAAAGCCTGGTGAATCAATAACATCAGTGTATGATAGATTCAATGCCTTACTTAATGACCTGAAGATACTCGGAAAGTCCTATGATAATGAAGATGTTAATACCAAATTCATGAGGGCTCTCCCACCAAGCTAGGATCCAAAAACTACTGCAGTAAGAGAAGCTCATGATTTCGATATTCTCACATTGGACAGGCTCTATGGAAATTTAAAGACATATGAACTTGAAGTAGAGCAGAGATAAAAGATGCATGGCAGGGACAAAGAAGCTACATTAATAGTTGAGACAAAAATGTCTCATGAGGAGCTTGATGATGAAACCTACACTACAAGCTCGACTAAAGAAGAATCTGAATCCAATATTGATGATGACATGGAGGAATTAATGGCCTTCATGGTGAAGCAGTTCAAGAAATTTAGAGCTAGCAAGAAAGGAAAAAAATCATCAAGAAAACCTAACCCAAAATGAGAAGGTCAAACTATGACCTTTGACAAAAAGAAAATAAAATGCTACAACTGTGATGGGTTAGGGCACTTTGCAAATGAGTGCAAGAAGCCTAGGTTATAGAGAGATCTAAGGATGCAAAGAACAGGAAATCAGGGAATGATCTTGCGGACAAAAAGTACAAATCAAAGGGCAAGGCCTTGATTACTGAAGGTAAATATTGGATTGAAAGTGATTCTGATGAAGAAATTGTCAACTTTGCTTTGATGGCTCGAACTGATGAGCCAAGTAATTCTACAAAGGTATGTGATATAACTCAGAACTTTAATGTGCTTAAACTAATTGATACATCTAGTATAGAAAGCATACAAAAAGATATGTCTGATTTGCATGTTAGTTTTAGATCACTGACCATTGAACATGCCAGAGTTAAAGAATCACATGACCAACTCTTGAATAGAAATAAGTTTTTTGAAGAGAGAGAAATACAATTTAATGCTATCAAGTCAGAGCTGGATAAAACTTATCACATGATTAATGCTTTGAAAAAGAGGGAATATTACTTAGTCAAAAAACTTGAACATGAACATGCTAAGATAAATCATTGGAAAAATTACTCTAAAAAGTTATCAGACTTGGTAGAGAGTCAAATGGTAGGTCAAAAATCTGGTCTAGGTTTTGATGAGTACCTAGGAAAGAAACCAGAGATAGAGAGAGTAAAGAAACTGCTAACTCCATGATTCACAAGCTAATTCCTATTAAGAGGTTTAATTTTGTCTCACCAGTCAATGAACCTAAATTTATCAACACTCAAGGTCACAACATCATGGTTGCGATAAGGAATAATAAAAAAATCAGTGAATATTGATGAAAAGAGTGAAAGCAAAAGATTGAATATAGGTTTCATGACCAAGACACAATTAAACAAGAAATCGGAAAATTTGACTATGTCTAAAGATGAAAAGCCAGTGGAGTCTAGTATTGGAAGAAGGAATATGAAAAGATAGGCATTAATAAATATACCAATTATGCTAGAATGCCTGATGCTCTTAGAAAAACATGTCACATATTTGGTAATCCCAACCACATTGTTATACATTGTAGGAGTAAAAGTAGAGTTCCTATAGTAAAAACTGAACCAACAAAAATAATTAAAGAAAAATCACCTATAAGAAGGTCTAACCACTTTTGCAACAATTGTGGAAATTCTAAATTTGGCAATCTCTCACCTTAAAGAAGTAAGACTATTGATTGTCCTATAAAAGTTAAAAATTCTAAAAGACAATCAACTGCATCTGAGTCAAGTCTTGATTCTAAAACTAGTGAGAAAGGACCCAAGGAAATCTGGGTCCTAAAAAATTCTAACTAGTTATTCTTAGTGTGCAGCGTAAAAAGAAGAAATCATGGTTCTTGGACAGTGGATGTTCAAGGCACATGACAAGAAACAATTCCCTGCTTATACAGTATGAAGAAAAAATGGTCATAAGGTAACCTTTGGAGATGATAGCAAAGGCCATACAAAGGGCTATGGCAATGTTGAGCATGGAGATGTCATCTTCACTGAAGTATCACTAGTTGAAGGCTTAAAGCACAATTTGTTAAGTGTAAGTCAACTATATGATAAAAGATGTTATGTCACCTTCAAAGAAGATCAATGTCAGGTGTGTGACAAAGAATCTGGAAATATGATATTGATAGGGAAAAGGAAAGGAAATTTGTATACTGCAAATCTGATCTCTTCCACTAATCAAGTCACATGCCTATATAGCAAAGCCTCAGCTAATGAGAGCTGACTTTGGCACAAGAAGCTCTCCCACTTAAACTTCAAAAAATCAACAATTTGGTGAGAAAAGACTTAGTAGTTGGCATTCCTCAATTGGATTTTACACAAGAAGGTTTGTGTGATTCATGCCAGAAAGGAAAACAAAGAAATTTGTCATTCAAGAGGAAACCAACAACATCAATCACTGACCCTTTACAGTTATTACATATGGACTTATTTGGTCAAGTGAATGTGATGTCAATATCAAGGAACATATATTCCTTGGTTATAGTGGATGATCACACAAGGTATACTTGGGTAAAAAACCTTCACTCAAAGAATGAAGCTGCTCTGTGTGAATCCGAAAAAAAAGAGAGAGAAGATTTTATGATAATTTATTTTCTTGTATAGGGAGCTAATTCTCAATTTATATGTATAGTTAATTTATGTCTTGAAAGTATATTTTCCTTTTCGATGTCTATGGTTATGTTATAGGTATGAGATTAGCAAATCTCATATGAAATTGAGATAAACAACTTGGAAGGATTACGTAAGAATTGCATCTGATAAGTACGTATGTTGATTGATTAATAAGCTATTTGTGTGACAACAACTGATTAAGGTTAAGTGCATGTAAGACATTAGCTGCTTAGTATTTTACCAGTTGTTAAGATGTTATGATGAGCAGCCGTTTTACCGCCCAAACTGACCAATCATTTTATCTCAAAGTATAATCTTAGCCTACAGCTCTTGAACACTATAAATACCTCATTCTGAGATAAAATTCTAATCTCTTTTCTAAAACCTTCTCTCCTAGAACTTCTCTTTAACCCACCATTTTCATAAATTTCAAAGTTCTATCTCTCAAGCAATTATCTTTTAGAGAAGATAAGTTTCCAATTTCTTCGTTAAGGAACGAAGAGGTAAGAGCTTTATACTCTGCTGTGATTTCTTTCTTAACATCTGAGAGTATTATTCGTGCATACTAAGTTTTCAAGAAATAGTATACACAACAGATAGGACGATAATGTACCCTAAGTTGGGTTTGTTTGTTGTGAAAGGTCTTCCATCACAGTGGAGACAAGTCATAACTTAGTCTCCGATAAGTTAATGTTAATCTCTGATGAGAAAACATTTTGGACTCATAACCTAGTCTCTGATTAATGTATTCAAATTCCTTTGATGATTTTACAAAGGAAATTGAGGTTATAGAATTTTGGACATCACATGGACATAATACTCAAGCATTTAAAATTCATACCTCATATGTGAGAACCCAAAAATTTTAAATGTATTTTATGAAAAGAAATAATTTTATTTTGTGTTATTATATTTTTGCATGGAAGTTAGCCTTTTTAGATATGAATGGTAAATTCATATCTACAATGAAAATTTATATGATAATGTGATATCCATGATTATGAGGTTAAGTTCCTTAAAAAGGTATTAAAAGGGGATTAGCAAATCCCATATAAGATTATATTGAACAGCATGGAGGAAGAGGAGAGGGTTACGTGAGATTGGTGATTACGTATTTTATTAGGAACTGTTTAGGTGGCTAAGTCTTCATGCATGTAAGACAGCAGCTATTTGCTGTCAAGAAGTCATGATGAACAACCGTTTTACCACCCAAATTAACCAATCATTTTATTCTAAAGCTTAACCTTAGCTTACTGCTCTTGAACCCTATAAATACCTCATTCGAGATGAAATTTTAATTCCTTTACCAAAATTTCTCTCTTGGAATTTTTTTTTAAACCTACCGTATCTATAAATTTCTAGTTCTTTCTCTCGAACAATTGTTTTCTTGAAACAAATAAACTGAAAATCGTTTCCTTCAAGACCAAAAGGTAAGAATCTTACTCTCTTTTTTGTTCTTCTTTCTTTGCATAGCATCTGAGAGTATTAGCTGTGTGTGCTAAGTCTTTAAGAAAGAAAAAGGAAACTTTGAAAGATTATACTCTTCATTTTATAAAAAGAAGTTTTACACACAGCATAAAGGACGATGATTATGCATCTTAGAATTGAGTTGTTAATTTCTGGGCACCATTCTTATTATGTTAGGTTTTCCATCGTAGCAGAAATAAGTTCAATATTAGTCTCTGATGAGATATTCTTAGTCTCTGACGAGATATTCTTAGTCTCTAACGAGATGTTCTTCATCTCTGATGAGATATTCTTAGTCTCTAATGATGACGTCACTCTTAGTCTCCGACAGGCTAAGTTGACGTCATCCTTAGTCTCCGACAGGCAAAGTTTAATCTCTGATGACATCATCCTTAGTCTCCGACAGGCAAAGTTTAATCTCTGATGACGTCATCCTTAGTCTCCGACAGGCAAAGTTTAATCTCTGATGACGTCATCCTTAGTCTCCAACAGACAAAGTTTAATCTCTGATGACGTCATCCGTAGTCTCCGATGGGCAAAATATGTTAGTCTTTGATGGCTAAGTATATCAGTCCCTGACGAGTTTGATAATAAGAAAATTATTCCCCGACGCACAGTCTGTCATCAAGACTATAAAACATTATTTTCTTAAAATTATTTCATGATGTTATTATGCCAGATTTAAGACAGAAAAGTCTAAGGACATCACATACATTTTTTTTCTTTCATAAATTCTTATTAAGGTATTAAAATATTACTTGTATAATGTACATAATCTTTCACTCACCCATAAGTTGAATTTGAATCTTTGTTACAAAGGACCGAGGCAAGTATATTCTTCCTTTTATGCTTATTTCAGTTAAGCGCATGATCAATTGATTTGACATGCGTAAAAAATTATGACACTTATATTTAAATTTCCTTGTGAAACAGAATGCTATGCTTTAATTTCCGCTAGCATGATATGAATGAAAATGCATGGATGTAAAGAAACTTTGCTCTATCAGTTATTTTTCAATATTATATCTGTGCAATAAATGAGAATATTATGTTCCTTAAATGGTTATGCCACATGAATGGCTAGAGGAAGGGAAAGGTGCTGATTTGTTCTTCACCTGACCTAGAGGAATTTTATGTGACTACGTACGTTCACACATAGAGGGATCATGCAGGCACAGTTAGGCCAGCTATATACCGTATGGTTAGCAGATCCAACGGGTTTAGCCCCCGATGGATATTTTTACTTCAAGGAAGTTATGCTTTGTTTTAAGAAGGATCACATAATTGTTTATCATCAGTAATCCTAAAGATTCTTAAAGATCTGAGGCATTAGTATTGTTCCACCAAGCCTCTCAACAGAATTGAATCTTTTGAAACATTCCAGATTTGCTTTCCCAATTTATTTATATACTTATTGGGCGTAAATCGCTCATTCTTGTTAAATTTTAATGTCTTGCAGGGCAAAATATAAAGGCTAAGCCCTCTGACAAGGGGAAGGCAAAGATGATCGGTTACTGAGTTGGGCTAACCCTTTATAGTGCCGATAAGGAAGGAAGGAAAGAAGAGTATCTGAAAAGTGATGTTTTGTATAGAGATAGAATAGCTTCCGCTGAAATGTAATATTTTGGGTTGTAATAACTCTTTAATATTGCCTTTTTTCTCCAGTATTTATAATATGAATGGATGTGTGGTTATCTTTTCCTTCTTTTGATGAAACTTTGATCCAGTGAGGGATTTTGGGGTCGTCACAGTTGGTATCAAAGCCCAGTTACGGCCAAAAGTGATTCGTAAGGCAACACTACCCGTAAACCACATCCAGGAGTAGGGAGTACTGCGGTATGTCCCAGAATTACTCTAGTAGAGAAATTTAAGAATTTGATGCTAGGATTGATGTACTAGGATAGGTTAATCGGCCAAGGATTAAGACTTATGTTGGATACAAGGGTTGTTGAACACCTTAAGGGTAGAAACTACTAAGAGAAGATAAGACTGAAATGGAGGCACCACCTTATAGATACATCGCTGCATGCATTGTTTATTGAAAAGTTCAGACTTACTGACTTGGATTATTTCATGTAGATGGCCAGAGATCGTTCTAGATCCCAGACACGTTCTCCTAGAATAAATCTCCCAGTTTATAACTTTCCGTCTAAAGAAGGAGAGGAGCCTAGTGTGGAGTCTCCACTGTTCATCCCTACATCATTGGACACACATTCACCATCACCACTATACGAAGGCCCCAGCCTCGCCATGAAGCCAATGCAGGAGGCCGGGCCTTCCACTGTTCTCCACGGGCCGCGCATTTGCCACACAGCACGGAAAAGCACATTATGCTAACGTTCTGACCGTGACCATGTTGTGACACAAGATATCCCTAAGATGAAATGTGATACTCCGAGGCCTATTTCATCCCCACCACAGGCAGCAACACCATTCCATGACGAAATGGTACGTAGTTACGACACAGAAGTTCACTATCGTTTGGCAACTCGCACCATGACAGTTCGACGTCAGGCTGCCATTATTACTAGGTTTTGCACAGCAGCATCAGCATGGCAATCCTCTTTTTGGTTGACTCAGAGCTTGTACCATCGGTTGGCTTAGAGATGCATGCACAGATGGTAGCAGCAGCAGCAGCTAATCCCACGGTGACACGTTTGGAGCAAATGAGCAACCACTGTGCACGCCGCATCGAGGAGACACGCATACAGTCTCGACATTGGGGAAAGGGAGGCAGAACGTGAAGGATCTTTGGACACGAAAGATGAGGAGGATTAGTTACAAAAGTGGATGTAAAATTTAGACGGAGGTTATTTTGTGTGTATTTTGAACTCTGCTTGGGACAGTTGTAACTATCTCAGATGCATTCAAATGTATTTTGACCTATGTGTGGCTTGTTTTAAGAATGTTAGGGAACGATGTTTATGACAGTCTTCTATGTACATGAATGAAAAATATTTTGACATATCTAAATGCTTATGTGTTGCTTAATGCTCTTCACCTTATTGAGTTATAAATTCTTGAGCCATATAAAAATGGAATGTTTCGTGAAGGATGTTTAACTCTTTGCGTATATTATACTATATTATGGTCAGAGGAAGGAGACCAGGAAGACCCGGGAGAAGTAATCTCCATAACAACCTGTCAAGATCTGAAAATTTGGAATGTTTAGAAAGAGAAAACCCAGCTGATAATGCTGACAAAGTGGTTGTAGAGGATGACAGCTCAGAGGAGGTAGTTGGGATGAATCGCAATACCCCACATGTTCCACCACCGACCCCTGTTAATGACAATGATTCTGCCAACAACAATGCTACAGGGAATGCAAATGACAACCCGCTAGCTCAATTTCTTCAGATTATTCGTGAAGCTGTAGCCGTGAACCAGCTAGCACCACCACCACCTCAAGCCCCAAGGCCTGTTACGCGTGGGCTATGTATCCAAGAGTTCACTGGCATCAATCCGCCAACTTTTGATGGAAAGGGAGGACCTACTGTAGCAAAATATTGGTTGGAAGTGATCGAAAAAGCTTTCAACTTAGTAGACGTGCCAGAAGATTGCAAGACTAAGTATGCGGCTTTCATGCTGAAAAAGGAAGCCAATCACTGGTGGAAAGGTGCCAAGAGGATGGAGTTAACAAAGAGGGAAGCTACAAGGGACACAAACACCGTGATAACCTGGGAACTATTCACCCAAAGGTTCAGGGAGAAATTTTACCCCCCTAGTGTCTCCAATGCAATGGAACTAAGGTTCCTAAATTTGAAGCAAGGGTCCATGACAGTGGACGAGTATGAGGCAAAGTTTAATGAACTGATGAGGTATGCTCCTCACCAGGTAAGCGATGAAGAAAGAAAGGCCCGAAGATTTGAGCAACGATTGAATCCTTGGATTTTGAGGCAGGTAGTAATTTTTCAACTAGGAAACTTTGATGCAGTTGTGGAGAAAGCAAGAATTGCGGAATGGAGTAACAAGATGGTACATGATTTCAATCGGGAAAATAAGAAGGGAGATAGGAGGAAGGGAGATGATAAGGGAAGCCATCAGAACCTTGGTGGTGTAAGTGTAAAGAAGGAAGAGAGAAGCAACAACAATTTTAATCTGAACAGTAGTGGAAAGAGGAAGTGGAGGGAGCAATCATCTGATGTCATCACAAGGAGGGCTACTGTTTGTGCAAATTGTGGAAAGAACCATGGCACAACCCCATGCTTGAAAGGGAAGGATGTTTGCTTCAAGTGTCGCCAACCGGGGCACTTTTCCTCAAATTGTCCGACTTTGAACTCCACCGCTGCCACTCTCCAAGGAAGACCACCATAACCTCAGCAAAATAACAGACTATTGGCCGCAGTAAGAACATGTTTCACGTGCGGAATGGAAGGGCACATCTCTCCCAATTGTTAACCGATGCTGACGGGAGCCAACACTATACCGGTACGACCACAAGCAAGAACTTACAATATGACCGTGCAAGATGCTGTGGCTTCCGATGACATTATTATAGGTATACTACTAGTGAACTCCTTACATGCTCATGTGTTGTTTGATTCGGGTGCTACTAGAAGTTTCATATTTGAACGGTTAGCTAGGAACATGCTAACTCGGCCTGAACTACTACCAAAGCCTTTAGATGTAGTAGTTGCCAATCGTGAGGTGATAAGCATTTCTCACATTTACCTTAACTGTACTCTGAAGATAGATCAACATGAGTTTCTTGCTGATCTTATTCCTTTTCCTTTGGGAGAATTCGACGTAATATTGGGAATGGATTTGGTTATTCAAATATCAGGCCAATATTGACTGTAAGAAGAAGAAAGTTGTCTTACGATCTCCCCAGAAGGCGAGGGTTTGGTTCCATGGCACTAAAATAGAGAAATCCTCGCCATTCTTGACCATGATCTAGACAAAGAAAATGATTCGCAAAGGTTGCAAAGTCTTCTTAGCTTATGTGCACGATATCAACAAGAATAAAAGTAAGATCGAGGATGTAGGTAAGGGAGTTCGTAGACGTATTTCTAGAGGAGTTGCTTGGACTACCCCCAGATAGAGAAGTGGATTTTGAAATTAACTTAATCCCCGGTGCCGCACCAATATCCAAGGCCCCGTATCGAATGGCACCGTCTGAATTAAAGGAGCTAATGATGCAGTTGCATGAACTTTTGGAACGAGGATTGATTAGGCCAAATGTGTCACCTTGGGGAGCACCAGTGTTATTTGTTCAAAAGAAAGATGGATCGATGAGACTTTGCATTGATTATCGGGAACTAAATAAGGTTACGATCAAGAATAAATACCCCCGCCAAGGATAGACGATCTTTTTGATCAACTTAAAGGAGGAAGGTACTTCTCTAAAATTGATCTACGCTCAGGGTACCACCAATTAAAGATCAAAGAAGAGGACATATCAAAGACAACATTTCAAACTCGCTATGGTCACTATGAGTTCTTTGTAATGCCATTTGGACTAACAAATGCACCTGCAGCCTTCATGGACTTAATGAATCTTATCTTCAAGCCATTCTTGGATAAGTTCATTATCGTTTTCATTGATGATATTCTTATCTATTCAAAGATGGCAAAAGAGCATAAGGAACATTTAAGGATAACGCTGGAAGTTCTAAGAAAGGAGCAGTTATATGCCAAATTCTCCAAATGTGAATTTTGGCTAAAGGAAGTAAAGTTTCTTGGTCATCTGATCAATGAAACTGGTATTGCAGTGGATCCTAATAACATAGAAGCAATCACGAAATGGCCTCGGCCAACAAACCCAACTGAAGTAAAGAGTTTCTTGGGTTTGGCAGGTTATTACCGAAGATTTGTTAAAGACTTCTCGAAATTAGCTGTACCTTTGACGAACTTGACAAGAAAGGTTACAAAATTTATATCACTTTAGTGGATCACTTAAGAGCCGTTGGATCACCTTGGTCGTACTAAGAGGAGACTTCAGAGTAGTTATAACTATTTCCTTTGTGATATATAATTATTTAGAGATTTATTGTTGTCCTAATTAAGTTATCATCACTTGTACACAAAATTGTAATAATTAATTTTTGGACATCACATTGACATGGTAAATTTCATACATGATATGAATTAATTATTCATATATAATATGAATTAATCATTCTTATATTTTATTCCTATTTTATTTTCAGGTTCTCACATCCTCCCCCGTTAAAATAAGTTTTGTCCCCGAAACTTAACTAATAAAAAAGATGGGGGTACTTCTACATTATCATTTCTTCCAGTTCGCATGTTACTTCTTCGACATTGCGATTCCTCCATAGAACTTTCACGGAGGGAAGCTCCTTATTTCTTAGAGCCCTCACTTGTCAATCCAGAATTTGTACTAGGATCTCTTTATAATACAAATTTGGTTGAAGTTCAATAGGCTTGTAATCAATGATGTCAGTGTGGTCACCCTTATAGGATTGCAGTACTAACACATAGAGAACATCATGAACATGTCCTAAAGCTGGAGGTAGTGCCAGTTGGTAAGCCACTTCGCCAATGCGTTGGTGTATTTCAATCAGTCTGATATGGCGGGGACTTAGTTTCCCCTTCTATCCAAAACGCATGACGCCCTTCCATGGCAAGATTTTGAGTAATGCATAACCTCCAACTTCCAATGTTTGATCTTTCCGATGTTGGTCTGCATATTTCTTTTGTCGATCTTGTGTAACTCTCATTCTTTCTCGGATGACTCAGATCGCTTCCTCAATCTGTTGAATTATTTCTAGTCCCTCTAGCTTTCTCTCTCCAACCTTATTCCAATACTATAGTGTTCTACACTTTTTGCCATATATGGCTTCAAACGAGGCCATTCTTATGCTTGCGTGGAAGCTATTATTGTAGACAAACTCGATGAGCAATAGGTGTTTGTCCCAATGTCCACCAAAATCCAAAGAACACGCCCTCAACAAATCTTCCAGGTTTTGAATCATTCTTTCGGATTGTCCGTCAGTTTGTGTGTGAAATGTAATACTCATGTCCAATCTTGTCCCCAAATAATCTTGAAAACTACGCCAAAATCTAGACGTGAAGCGTGGATCGCGATCTAACATGATCGAGACCAGTACTCCATGTCGGGTGAGAATCTCCCCTACATACAACCTAACCAATCGGTCTATCTTGTGGGTGTCCTTGATGGGTAAAAAGTGTGCAGACTTTTTCAATCTGATCACGATTACCTATATTGCATTCGTTCCCTTCTGTTTTGTTGGTAATCCAATCATGAAGTCCACTGTGATGTATTCCCATTTCCATTATGGGATTGTCTAAAGATTGCAGTAGTCCACTTGGCTTCTGATGTTCAGCTTTGACTCACTGACAAGTGAAACACGTGTTGACCCATTCAGCTATTTCCCTCTTCATGTTTGGCCACCAAAAATTTTGTTTCAAATCTTGATGCATCTTCGTCCCTCCTGGATGTACAAAAAATCTAGAACTATGGGCCTCTTGTAGTAATTTTCTCCTTAACTCCACTTTTGTCAGAATCCAGACTCTATCCTCGAATCTTACGAAACTGTCATTGTGGATTTGACACTTTCCATCTTCCCCTTTTAGTAGTTTCTCCATTTCTTCTACAAAGTCCTCTTGGGCCTCCTTGATGATGTCTAGTAATTTTGGTCTTGCGCTGACTTCCTCTTCTATCTCCCTTCTTGGTCGAGTTATGATAACATTCAGTTGTAGTTTTTTCAAGTCCATCCTTACTTTCTCTTGAATCGTTATCTCGTTCAACGTTTCATGCCTACTTAAAACATCAGTTACCACATTCGCCTTACCAGGGTAATAATTGATTGAACATTCATAGTCCTTGATTAGTTCCAACCATCATCTTTGTCTCATGTTCAACTCCTGTTATATGAAGATGTACTTTAGGCTCTTATGGTTAGTATAGATCTTACATATCTTTCCGTACAAATAATGCCTCCAAATCTTCAACACGAACAAGATAGAAACTAACTCCATGTCATACTCTAGATATCATTTTTCACAGTTCTTCAATTATCGAGATGCGTAGGCGATGACTTTGTCATGTTGCATCAAGATAACTCCTGGTCCATTTACTGAGGCATCACTATAGATCAGGAAGTCCCCTTTGTTATCAAGCTCAACACCAATGTAGTGGTTAGCCTTTTCTTTAGTTCGTGAAAACTCTTTTCACATTCTGGAGTCCATGTGTACTTTACCATCTTCTTTGTCAGATTCATTAGCTGAATTGCTAGCTTGGAAAAGTCTTGGACAAATCTGCAATAGTATCTTACTAATCCCAAGAAGCTTTGTACTTCTGTAGGACACTTCGGTTGTGGCTAATGGGTGATTGATTCAATCTTTGTGGAGTCCACTGATATTCCACTCTCGTTGATCACGTGCCCCAAAAAATTCACCTCTCTTAGCCAAAACTCACACTTTGAGAAGTTGGCGAAGGGTCTTTCCCTCTTTAATGTCTCTAACGTTATCCTCAAATGTTTAGCATGTTCTTCTGTCTTAGAATAGATGAGGATGTTGTCGATGAACACAATGATGAATTTTTCATGTTGTAGGTTTAATACTTGGTTCATCAAGTCCATAAATGCCACTAGGGCATTAGTGACTCCAAATGGAATCATTAAAATTCGTAATGACCATATTAGGTCCCGAATGCCATCTTCGAGATGTCTTCATCTTTAATCTTTAACTGATGGTATCTCGACCGTAGGTCGATCTTTGAGAAGTATTTTGCACCCTTGAGTTAATCGAACAAATTGCCAATCCTCATTAATGGGTATCAATTCTTCATTGTCACCTTGTTCAATTCTCTGTAGTCAATGCATAATCTCATCGATCCATCCTTCTTCTTTACCAACAGTATAGGTGCTCCCCCCAGTGAGACACTTGGCCTGATGAATTCTGTATCCAATAATTCTTATAGCTGTACTATAAGTTCCTTCAATATCGAAAGGGCCATTCTATACGGAGCTTTGAAAATTGGAGCACTCCCTAGTACTAGCTCGATTCCAAACTCCACTTGTCTATCTAGAGGTATACCTAGTAGTTCTTTTGGAAATGCTTCTCTGAATTCCCCCACAATGGGAGTGTCCTCCATTTTTAATTCCTCCTTTTCCATATCATATACATAAGCCAAGAATATGTCGCATCCTTTTCATATCATCATCTTGGCTTATATCATTGTAAGGAAATAAGATGGTTTGGTAGTCTTATATCCATGAAATAACACTTTATTGTTTGAAGGAATTCTTATGAAAACTTTTTTCCTCTTATAGTCTATGTTAGCTTGGTACTTGTGCAACCAATACATGCCTAGTATCATGTCAAATTCTCCCAACGGGAAAAGTATCAAATTTGTAGAAAAATCATGTTTTCTTATCTTTACACTACAAACGGGCAGTACATCATTAACAACATGAACCTCTTAGTTGGCTACCATAACTGCTAGAGGTACTTCTAAGCATTTAGTAGCGATGTTAAGGTCTTTAAGTAGACATTCAGATATAAAGGACCTGGTCATGCCTGAATCAAATAAAGCATGCACTTGAACTAAGTTAACAATTAGCGTACATTTAACTACGTCACTAGACATCAGTGTATCCTGAATAGTTATATTATAGGTTCTAGCTTGAAGGCGAACTGGTACAGTGTTGGCTGCTATCAAAGGTGGCTTGCCTTGACTTTTCTTCTGAGGGCAAGTGGTGGTAGTGTGGCCTTCTACACCACAGGTGTAGCGTACATGTAACTACATCATCGGACATTAGTGCATCCTGAACAGTCATATTATAGGTTCTAGCTTGAAGGCGAACCGGTACAGTATTGGCTCCTATCAAAGGTGGCTTGCATTGACTTTTCTTCTAAGGGAACATGGTGGTAATGTGGCCCTCTACACCACATGTGTAGCATGTTTTCACAGTCACCAAAGTGCGACTAGTGCCTTGAGGTTGATGTTGTTGATGTTGTTGTTGTTGTGACAATATTGGGGTTGGGTAGTGGCGGGTGTTTGATTTGGACAATTTTGTGAGATGTGCCCAAGTTGATGATACTTGTAGCACATGTTAGTGTCCTTGAGACATAGGGAAGTCCAATTGGCACAAACAATTCCCTTCTTTGTGTTCTCACTTGCATTGTTATTAAAGCTCCCCTTTCTTTTGTTATTATTATTGGGAGCACTTCTTTCCTATTAAAAGGATTAAATTTGTCTCACCTGTCAATGTACCTAAGTTCATCAACACTCAAAGTCAACATGTCACTGCTGTTATAAAGAATGATAAAAAATTAGTGAATATTGATGAAAAGAGTTCAAGCAAAAGACTGAACATAGGTTTCATGACAAAGACTTAATTAAACAAGAAATTGGTTAAGTGTAAGGAAGAAAAACCATTGGAGACTAGCAGTAGTAAAAGAAATAGGAAGGGAAAGATAGTCATTAATAAATATACTAATTATGTAAGAATGTCTAATGCTCCTAGAAAAATATGTCACATATGTGGTAACCCCAACCACATTGCCATACACTGTAAGAGTAAAAATAAATTTCTTATAGAAGAGACTAAGCCAATAAAGATAGCTAAAGAAAAATCACCTTTAATTAGGTATAATCATCTTTGCAATAACTGTGGAAATTTTAATCTTGGCAGTCTCTCTCTTTCTAGAAGCAAGACTAATGATTGTATTATAAATGTTAAAATTTCTGAAAGACAATCAACATCATTAGAGTCAAGTCTTGAATCCAAAACTAGTGAGAAAGGATCCAAGAAAATCTGGGTACCAAAATGTTCTAACTAGTTATTCTTACTATGCAAGGCAAAAAGAAGAGATGATGGTTCTTGGATGGTGGATGTTCAAGGCACATGACTAGAGACAAGTTCTTGCTTATACAGTATGAAGAAATGAGTGGCCCTAATGTAACCTTTGGAGATGATAGCAAAGGCCATACAAAGGGCTATGACAATTTTGAACATGGAGATGTATCATCACTGAAGTGTCACTAGTTGATGGCTTAAAACATAACCTACTAAGTGTGAGTCAACTATGTGATAAATAATTTCGTGTCACCTTCAAAGAAGATCAATGTCAGGTGTGTGTGACAAGGTGACTGGAGATGTGATCATGATAGGAAAGAGAAAAGGAAATTTATACACTTAAAAATTTGATCTCTTCTACTAATCAAGTCACATGTCTCTATAGCAAAGCCTTTGCTAGTGAAAGCTGGCTTTGGCACAAGAAGCTCTCCCACCTAAACTTCAAAAATATCAACATTTTGGTGAGAAAATGGTTAGCAGCTGGCATTCCTCAATTGGAATATACACAAGACGGTTTGTGTGATTCATACTTGAAAGGAAAACAAATGAGTGTATCATTCAAAAATAAACCAACAACATCAATTACTAAATATGAATTTATTTGGTCAAGTAAATGTGATGTCAATCTCAAGGAACAAATATGCACTAGTTATAGTGGATGATCACATAAGGTATTCTTTGGGGAAAATACCTTCACACAAAGGATGAAGCCACTCAGTTGATTATTAATCATATCAAGAAAATAGAAACTGAGTCAGGAAAGATAGTAAGGGTTATAAGGAGTGATAGAGGTACAAAATTCAAGAATTCCCAAGTTAATGAGTTTTGCACTGAAAAAGGAATAACACATCAATTCTCAGCTCCTAGAACCCCTCAACAAAATGGAGTTGTTGAGAGGAAAAATAGAACCCTCATTGAAGCAGCAAGAACAATGCTAGAAGAGTCCAAGCTTCTAACCTACTTCTAGGAAGAAGCAATAAGCATTGCTAGCTTCACTCAAAACAGGTCCTTGATTAACAAGACTTACAACAAAACACCTTATGAGTTAATGACTGGGAGAAAACCAACTCCCAAGTTTCTTCATGTGTTTGATTGTAAGTGTTTTACTTTGAGCGACTCATTAGAGACAAGAGGGAAATTTGACAACAAGTCTGATGAGACAATTTTCTTAGGTTGCTCTCTATTAAGTAAAGCATATAGAGTTTATAACCTAATAACAAAAGTCATTGTGGAATTTGTACAAGTTGTATTTGATGATAGCAAGATTCTAGGAATGATTGGTCAAGGACTACATAAACTCTCAGATTTGAGAATGAGTTGGATGCATGGAAAGACCCATCAGAGACTAATGGATAACCCCTAAATGAATATGTCCCTTCAATCAGTGAAGGGGAGTTAACGGTTGTGCATGAAGTACCAAGGACTAATACTCCATCAAAGACTAGAATATTAGCATCAAATGAATCATAAGAGACTGGTAATATAAGTGCACAATCAGAGACTAATGAAACATCATAGCTACTAAAATTAATAGTCAAGAAGAGACTAACAGCATTAGGGGAGCTAACAATGAAGAAGTCACTGGTTTAGGGGGAGAAGTCTCTAATCCAACAACTAGACTAGACAATGTTCACCTAGACAATGAAGCCTTATCTTCAAGATTAAATCTACCACCTGCAAGACCATGGTTTAGAGACCACACACTAGATTTAATAATTGGAGATTTATAGGAAGGAGTCAAGACAAGAAGTGTAACATAAAATGTGTTCCTTTATCTCAGTTTTCTTTCAAAAATTGAGCCAAAGAAAATTGAAGAAGCACTTTAAGATCCTATATGGGTAATAGTCATGCAAAAAGAACTAAACTAATTCACAAGGAGCAAAGTCTAGAGACTAGGGCCCAAACTAAGAAATAGATCAATAGTTGGTGTCGTGTGGGTCTTCAGAAACAAGTTAGATGAAGCTGGTAAAATCACAAGGAACAAAGCAAGACTAGTAGCAAAAGGCTATTCTCAAGAAGAGGGAATTGATTATGATGAGACCTTCGCACCAGTTGCAAGACTTGAAGCTGTGATGATTTTTCTGGCATATGTAGCTTATAGAAACTTCAAGGTGTACCAGATGGACGTCAAAAGTGATTTCTTAAATGGAAAGTTGGAAGAAAAGGTCTATGTTGAACAACCACCTAGTTTCATAGATTCCAAGTTTCCAAACCATGTTTACTAGTTAGATAAAGCACTTTGTGGCTTCAAACAAGCTCCAAAGGATTGGTATGATACTCTCTCTCTTTTAATTAAAAATAAATTTGTTAGAAGTCTCATAGATAAACCTTTTTTTTATTTTATAAAAAACGAGGTTCTGATCTAATACTTGTGCAAATATATGTGGATGACATTATATTTGGATCTACAAATGAAAAACTGTGTAAAAAATTTTCAAAACTAATGTAGTCTAGATATGAGATGAGTATGACAGGTGAGTTCACATTTTTCTTAGGATTACAGATAAGGCAATCAACTGGCAGAATTTTCATTAGTCAGTCTAAATATATCAAAGATTTACTGAGAAAATATGACCTAGTTGATTGTATATCTGCAAAAACACCCATGACTACAGCCACTAAGCTAGATAAGGATACTAAAGGAAAGAAAGTTGATAGAACTACCTATAGGGGCATGATAGGCTCACTATTATATCTAACTGCAAGTAGACCTGATATAATGTTTGCTCGATGCTTATGTGCAAGATTTCAAGTTGATCCTAAAGAGTCACATTTAATTGCTATTAAAAGAATACTCAAATATCTAAATGGTACCCCAAACTTGGGTTATGGTATCCTAAAGAATCTGATTTTAAACTAATTGGCTATTCAGATGCTGACTATGCGGGATATAAACTTGACAGGAAAAGCACAAGTGGAAGATGCCAATTTCATAGAGGGAGACTTGTTTTTTGGTTTAGCAAGAAACAAAATTCAGTTTCAACCTCAACGGCTGAATCTGACTACATTGCAACAGGAAGTTGTTGTGCTCAAATCCTGTGGATCAAAATTCAACTCCTGGACTATGGTATGTCATTATCCGAAATTCCCATTTATTGTGATAACACTAGTGCCATAGCAATTACTGAGAACCCAGTTCAACATTCAAGAACAAAACACATTGATATTAGGTATCACTTCATTAGAGAACATGTTAGTGAAGGTAACATTGAATTGCATAGGGTTACTACTAATATGCAACTTGCTGACAAGTTCACAAAGCCTTTAGATGAACCTACATTTACTAGGTTAGTATATGAATTAGGAATGTTGAATTATGTCAGTAAAAATTGAGTAAGATCTAAAAGGCAACTTCCTAGAATTTTAGAAGCTAGAATTTAAATTTCTAGATTGTAGTTGTTTTTATGGACAGAATTTCAGAAGTTAATAATCATTGAATTGATTGTTAGAGAACTTTGAAAACAAAGTTGCAACAGAGATTATAGGATAAAAGTAATAAGAAATTATCTTTTATTTGAATTAAAAATGTAGTCTCTCAAAGTTCTTTTTCACTAGTCTTCGACAAGTCAAATTGAACTATCGGAGACTAACGAAAATTAGTCCCTAAAAGTATTTGAGTGAGAGACTAAAATAGTCTCTGATAGTCCTTTTTCATTAGTCTTCGACTAGTCAAAAATGAACTATTGGAGACTAGCCAAAATTAGTCTCTGATAGTCCTTTTTCATTAGTTTTTGACTAGTCAAATATGAACTATCGGAGACTAACTTAAATTAGTATCTGGTAGTGAACGAGGGAGAGACTAAGATAGTCTCTGATAACTCATTTTAAAGAGGACAAAATAGTAATTAACTATATTACCTTTTTAATCTTTGAAGAAAGAAAAAACATTCATTATCTTTTGAATTGCAAATATTTTTAAACTCTAATAAGGGCAAAATCACATTTAACTGCAATTCGATATACTCAATGAACTCTCTCTCTCTGATATCTATTAGATCTAACTACTTGCAAAAGAATTTCTCCAAGTTTTCACAGAGATCAACAATGGCATCTAAGACAGTCAGCTTCAAATTTGGTGACTTTGAATTCATCAAAACAAACCACGCTGGAGTTTCCAAAAAGAATGAGTTTGAAGTGCAATACCACCCATTCGTGGATTTCCTTCAAGCCTCACACTGTCTCATGCCATTTACCACACTCTCACACAGGCTGCTAACATCATCACTGTAATGTGGTCCACTGCTACAATCCAAGACGAGAGTGATGACTCTCATGTGGTAACCTTTAACTATGATAATATTGTATATACTATTGATCATGCAGTAGTCAACAATGCTTTAAACTTACCTAAAAATGAAATATTTGACTTACCTTCTTCTAATGTGGAAAATTTAGATATGTTTAACAACTTACACAATGATGAAGAAATTGCATCAGTAGATTCAATAAAAAGACCCCATCTTAGGCAGGAATGGTCTATATTTTTCAATATTATCACTAAAGCATTCACAACTAAATGCAGTGGTTATGATGCCATCACTATACTGACACAACAAATTGCATATAGTGTGTTGTTTGATAGGCACATAAACCTAGGTATGTTAATTTTGAAAAAAATGATGGTTAAACTTAAAACTAGTGATAAAAATAAAATTTATTATTCTAGGTTTCTGATGATGATTGCTAATTATCTGATTCATAACATAAATATCACTAGTATGCAAGTTATGCCTACAGTTTTGCAAAGTAAGTGCATCTTTACTGATATGAAGAGGAAAGCTACAAAGGTAAAGGTTCCTTTATCATTTCCTTCTATTATGAGATCAATTATCATAAATAGGTATCCCAACCTTTATTCTTTATCTTTCTTTGAGGATCTTAATCAACAAACTAGAAACCCTGTTGATCCTTTAACAACTACTTCACAATAACAATCTACAGCCCCCTCCACGGTCTCTCAAAAGACTGTGGTTGTAAAACGAAAGAAAGCCACAAAGTTACCAATCAAAAGAAAAACAATAGAGGGTGGCACTGAGGACAAGGGAGTACAAGAAGCTTAGGTGACTCCTCAGAGAAAGAAGAGATTGATAACGTTGAGACAAAAGCAATCCATTGCCTCTCAAAATGCAATGGAGTTTCAAAGGAAAAGTAGTACACTGGAAGCATCCTCCCAAAAGAACGATGACATTGAAAACAGTTCCCAACCAGGAACAACAGGTACAGAGTCTGCACAACCCCTTGTACAAAAACAAAGGAAAAGTCATTCTGAGAGAAAAACTAAAAGAAAGAGTGACACAAGGAGTGCACACATAGATTCAATTAAAATTGATGCTCCTCAAATTTCTCTTCTTGAGGAGCAGCCAACATTCCAATCTATACCTTCTCCCCCTTCTTCTCCTAATCTTGATTATTTAAAACTTAATAGTTTAAATCTTCTTGATTTTTTTTCCAAGAAGAGCCAACACTCGTGGTTGAGTAATCATTAACCTTGGAGAGATCCCTAACCACCTTTTTTATTAAGGGAACCCCCTTTCCTTGGTGTCACAAATACTTCTTCTTTACGTTGTCCTTCAGTAGAACAGAGTGCCACCATCCAAATGAGTGAGGTTTAGATAATAATTAGTGAGAGTCAGGCTCCTGTCCTATAAAAAGGAGAGATGATTCAAACACTTAAGAATCAAGCTTAAGACATCTTGGAAAAAGGAGAGGTAGAACAACTGGATGTCTAACTCCAGGCCAAAGGAGAGAATGTGAGCAAGGATAAGATCCTTGAACAAAATAAACGAGAGAAATCCACATTCTCAATAGGTGATTTTTTAAAACCTATTGAGCCATCCAACTCCACCGCATCTCAAGTTTCCTCTGCTCCACCAACACAACAACAATCAGAGGAGACTGAGGGAAGCTCATAGCCAGGGGATGCAATGTTAGAGTGTATGCCCTAGTGGCCAATTATGTAATGATTGTGACACCATGTTTATGTTATGTTTTTTGGTTAAATGATAATTACTTTTATTATGTTTTATTTACTGCGTAATATAAATGTTAACATAATAAATGTCCTTAGAAGAATGATACTAATTATATGGATTCAAGTATGTGACTTGAATATGAGATCATATAAGTATGTAAAGTATCATTATTCTTAAATGTCCCTAGTCGAGTATCATTGTCAGTGGGACAACAATAATACATTGAGACTAGTATGTGGATTAACTGATGGCTATATCTCATTGGTCATAAATATATACGAGATATATTAAGTTGATACATAGGTACATGTTAGAGAACATAGTACTGGACAGACCCACCATGAGAATTCTACATGGAGCGTTATGCTATGTGTCATAAGTAATTCTCATAGTGACAATGATGTAATGGTCCTTCGACCTGAAGTCATGACATTTCTACATAATGAGTTATGCGTTTTGACATTATCAAAAGTCACCTTTAACCGGGTAGACGATAAAGGTGATTGTTGGATGCATAATGAGTTATGTGAGAAATGGGAATGATGTAGATGGAATTTAACCCTCCTATAAATTAGGGGTGATATCTATAGGCCTCTTGATTGAGTGAAACTATGAAATGCATGGCCATGCTCAAATAGAGATTTGTTTCATATAGTTTACTCATTGATCAAGAAAACTGAGATTAAATTATGAAGAGGATGACACATCCATGCCTTGAATTTAATCTTAGATATCATGGTTAAAAGGATTAAATTACATTGAAACATTGGTCACAAAAGGTAACGTCGAATCTATGACTTTATTATTACTTGGGTAACAGTGATGTATTACTAGATGCCGCTCACTGTTTATAATTTTATAATATGATTTAAAATTATTGCCAACGTAATAATAACCTACAGGGTCACACACATAGAACATTCGTCAAGGAGATATAATTTAAATGTCAATGATTTTAATATATCAATAAGATTGATTTAATTAAATCATGGCTTTAAATTAAATACATATATATATATATATTTATATATGTAATCTGTATGAAGTAGAGTCCTTTGGAAGGAAATACGAATATATATTTATTTGTACATATATTAATTAAGTGAGACTTGATTAAATATATAATGAATATAGGA
This sequence comes from Centella asiatica, assembly GCA_014636745.2. NCBI lineage: Eukaryota > Viridiplantae > Streptophyta > Magnoliopsida > Apiales > Apiaceae > Centella > Centella asiatica. Next base: position 28,620,781 of record CM025788.1, read on the forward strand.
TTCGGATTCTAATCTCCTAATTAGATTAGGTTTTGGAATCTACTCTATAGAAGGCTATATATATATGATATATCAGCTATTCTCTTAGATATAGAGAGATAGATATAGAATTTTTCTCTTAAAAACCAACGTTTTGACGTAGCCGCTCATAAGAGAGGTTAAGAGAGATAAAAGAGATACAGATTATTTACAGCTAGTACTGTTATCCTCTTTGCTCGAATCGTAAGACGGTTCGCGGGTGTTCGTGTGGATACCGTAGAGACGCTGTCCAGTTGGGTTGCGTTAAAGATTTGGAGACGATCAACACCTTCACCAAAGTTTCAGATTCGCACTTTTAATCGGTAAAATCTTGAACTATCTGTATTAAACTGTTTCGCATAGATCCTCGGGTTTGGGTTTCGTTTTGTTTTATTTTAAACCGTATTTTTCCGCTGCGTTTGCTGGTACGAAACCCAACATGCAAAACTTCAAATGCCGGCTAATATGTCCAATTCTGACTTCGAAGACATGTATGGGCTTCAACAACATCAAGATAGGATATTGATCATGAAGACACAAGCTGCAAGTTAACCTATACCTGTTGAGGATTTTGAAGAAAATGTGGATGTTTGGCTTGATACAAGCTAAACTAATACACTGGATGAGGCAACTGCACAACTCCGACAAGATTATTTTACCACATTAGGGTCTGGTGCAGTTAAACTCACTCCCAGTGCAATTTATGGGGAGTTGATCAAAACTGACAAGAAACATATGAAGTTTCAGTACTTCTTGATCAACGGTCTTAAGGCTATACTCCAAAATGTTAAGACCAGATTAGAGCTATAGATAGACAAAATGCGACAGTGCTATGAAGGCCATCTTCCCAAGTAGATGCTCAACTCGATTGACGCCTATGAGAGTAATCCACTACTGAGAGGAGGCTTCAAGCACTGGAATCCAATGTCCAGTCCATTCTGCAGAAACAAGAAAAATTTTCCACTAACTTACAAGCCCTCACACAACTTCTACACAAAGTTATCCCTACTCTGGCTACTACTTCTCCTTCTTCTCAAAGTACTAATGTCAAAATGGGAAAGAGTAGTCACGTAAGGACTGAAGTTCAACAACAAGGCAAAGAAGTTGTCCTTGAGGATGCAAGCTTGGCTAGCTTGATGACTGAATTAACAAGGCTACAATCTATAAATAAGGAACTTGATACAACCATCAAGACTAGTATCTCAACAACAACAACAACAACAACCACAACAACAACAGTTCCTCCTCTTAGTGTATAAGCCCCAAATACCAAACAAGACAAAGTCAAGGGCATCATGGTTGCAGAACCAAAGAAGAAAAAGTTCATTCAACTAGGATAGCCAAAGTTAATGGGTGATGCCATGAAAAATACTCACTTTCCCACTCTAGTGGAGTTGATAGTTGATGGGAAAGTAGATCTAGTTTATCCTCAAGAGTAGAAATTAGTTGAAGCTGATACACTGCATGCTTAACAATTACAAAGGGAAGAGGAGATGGCAGAAGCTAGGGAGGAGGAAGCAACAAAGAAAAAGGAAACAATGATTAAAAGAACAAGAGCTCAAAAGTCTGTAGAGACTAGAAGGAAAAATAAGGAGATTGAGCAAGCTAAAAAAGGTGCCAAAAGGAAGCTAGTGATGAGTGAGCCTGTTGAGTCTAGGTGATCTCCTATTTGTAAATTAGGATTAGACAACTTAGCATAATGAGCCTTGTAAAATTTGGAAGCACAGCTATGCAGTTGTTGTAAAATTGTTCTATCATTGAAGTTAAAGACTAGGCGGAAAAGAGTTAGAATTCTTCAATGAGTTTCAAGAATAACTATCACCAAAGTCAGTTTGGCTGTCGCCAGACTTTGCACAAAGAACTTCAACGCCAAAGTTAGTTTGGCTATCGCCAAATTCTATGCAAAATACTTGAACGCCAAAGTCATTTGACTATCGCCAAAGTCGTCGGGAAGTTCTCTATCACTAATCGCCAAAGTCAAAATTACTCATCGCCAAAGTCATCGGGTAATTTGCTCTAGTGCCAAAGTTTTGTTCATCAGTGGATAAAATGTGAAACGCCAAATTGCTTAGACATCATTGGATAAAATGTGAAGCGCCAAAGTGCTCGAACATCAGTGGACAAAAGCCTAGCACCAAAGTATGGTTGAAAGTCTTAACACCAAAGTGAGTACCATCAAAGAATAATGAACTCAACACCAATGTTTGCTCTTGATCATCACCAAAGTCCACTAATTTCGTGCATCAAAAGGAAATACGACTTCACACGACATGACAGAGCTACAGAAAAATGAAAGAAAAGTGATTGGAACACGAAAGGTAAGAGAGAGAAATGGAAAAGCTTTGAAGGAAAGCTGGAATTGACATAAAGTAATCTTTCCATATCTTTACTACAACAAATCTTGATCATGTATTCGTGCACACTTCAATAAAAAGAAAGAATGTTGAACAAGAAATAAGTATATAAATAGACAACCTTTTTCTATCATATAAGAAGAGGAGCCTATATAAATAGACAGTCTTTTTCTATTACATGAAAAGAGGATGCCTTATTCGTGCAAGCATCAAAATCCCTATTCTTGAAAAGAACAACTATAACATGTGGAAAAGAAAAATGAAGTTATTTATCAGCACCCAAAATCCTATGTATCCTGGGATTCTTGAAAAAAGGCATTTCACCCCCAAGAGACATGTTTTTGAAAATATAAAGGATGAACATGTCATAGAGAAACACTATGAGCCTAAGGATCCCTCTGAGTATACTGATACAGAAAGGGAGAAGGCATCAATGGATACACACCTTCAACTCATATTAGGTGAAGCTCTAGATGAGGTGATGTATCACAGTATCTGCAAAGTAGATTTGGGACACTCTAAAGGTTTTGTGTGAGGGCACAGAGGAAGTAAGATTATGGTAACTCAGTATGAAACCTTCATGGAAAAACCAAATGCAGGCATAACTAAGGTATTTGAAAGATTCAATAAACTTATAAATGACCTCCAGTTACATGGAAGAAATATGATAATGATAAGGACAATCTAGAGTTTATGTTGACCCTCCTAGACCATCTAGAAAACAAGACAACAACAATTAGAGAATCAAGGGATTTAACACAAATCTCCCTAGATAAACTCTATGGAATCTTCAAGACCTATAAGCTGGAGCAAGCTCAGAAAAGAAGCATTTTCAACAAAAACAGAAGCTCCAGCTCAAGCACAACACTACTGACAAGTGAAGATAACAGAATGGAAGAGAGAGTCCTTGTTGCAAAAGACAAGGAAAAAGAACCTGAAGAATGCCAAGAGAAGAATCTACTCAAGGAGATTAAAGATTGCGAGGAAGATGACAACTACACTCTAGAAGAACTTAATGAACTTGAGAACAAAACAATGGCCTATATGGCAAAGAAGCTTAAGAATCTCAGATTCAAAAGAAATTCAAGATTCACCAAGTCCAGTCCTCAAGCAACATGATCCAACTCAAGTAGTTCCTCTAGAACCAGTTTCAAAGAAAGTTATGAAACTGGGAGCATTGATAGATCAAAAATCAGATGCTACAACTACAATGAGTTAGGACATTTTGTGATAGAGTGCAGAAACCCTAAGTAATCCAAATCAACCAAGGACTATGATGACCTCAAGAAGAAGTATGACATGCTCCTGAAAAAGCAAGGAAGAACATATATTGCTGAAGGAAAAAGTTGGGATGATTCTGATGAAGAAGAACCAGATGAGTATGTCAACATGGCACTCATGGCCAACTCAACTGATGATTGTTCAAGGAAAAGCATTCAGGTACCAAATCTCTCTAGTATTAAAATGTCTAACTCTGAATATAAAAGAACTGTTGAAGAACTTAGTGTAGACTTATTTTAGATTCATACTAGCCTAGTTGCTTCCAATAAAGAAAATGCTAGACTAATAACTAAAATTGAAAAATTGACTATTACAAATGAAGAACTTGAACTAGCATTTGTCACACTAGAGTCTTTAAAGCAAGAAAATAAGTATTTAAAGAAAAAGGTCAAAAGTTCCAAAGAGATTAAGGAATTCCTAAGGAAAGAATTATCTCAAAATGAGTTTAAGATTGCTGCTTTTAAGAAGTCTGTTGACATCACTAAAGATATTCTTGATAACTCTGTCATAGGATCAAAAGTAGGAATAACCTATGAATATGATAAGAAAACAGGAATGAAACCTATGGTAAGAGGTAGTGATGAGATTGTTTAACCTGAGAAGGAATCTACTCCTAGTGTCCTTAAAAATGTTGAGAATCCCTTATACAAAACTTTTGTACCCAAGTCTATCCAAGAGGAAGATATCCTTATCAAGCATGAGTTGATGCTTAAAGATGAGAAATAAAAGAAGAGTGAAAAGGTAGTTACTGTTAAAAGAGTCAATGGTAAGTAGTAAAAGAAAACAATAACTCCCCCAGTAGCTCACATGATAAAAAGAAAAGACAAAATAGAAATGGGAAAGTAAGAATAAACAAAAATAGTAAGTATGCTCCTATTCCCAATGCTACTAGGAAAAAGAGTAGAAGTTGTAACTCTGTCAACCACCTGAAACATAAGTGCACCAATAAACCTAGGTCAACCTTTAACCATTTCTGTCAAAAACAAAAATTTGGCAACACTCCATTGAGAGATAGAGCTTATCCTACTATGACAAGTTTGAATGTATGACATGTGCTATAATTGTTTTTATCCAACTGTTTTAATATGATGCATACTTCTCATGAAACTTGTAAATATCAAGTTATGCAAAAGGCCAAAAACAAGACTCCCAGTCCTCCAAAGGCAAGGAAAGACAATGTTAGTCCTCCTAAGGTCAAAAAGGACACTTCATCCACAAAAGCTAAAAGTAAATTTGTTCCTATTCAAAAATGGGTGAAGAAGGAAGTCAAGGCTGACTTAAAACTTGATAAGCAAAATAATATGCTAAGTGTTGTTAGAGTTGTTGAAAATAATTTTGTACAGACTAAAGCTTAAGGACCCAACCAAGCTTGGGTACCAAAGAAAACTTAAGTGTTTTATGATTGTAGGGCAAGAAAAGGAGCAAAGCTATGTGGATATTGGACAATGGTTGCTCTAGGCACATGACTGGTGATAAAGCCTTGCTATCACACTTAAAAGAGAAAGCTAGCCCGCTGGTGACCTTTGGAGATGACACCAAAGGTCTCACTATGGGATATGGCTGTTTGGAAGCTAGGAATGTCATCATTGAAGAGGTAGCATGGGTTGATGGCCTCAAGCATAATCTGTTGAGTGTCAGTCAATTCTGTGTTAGAGGTTTCTATGTTAGTTTTAAAGATGAGTAGTGATTCATCTGTGACAGCCCCGGTTTCCTAACTGTATGCCAGAGTTGTCAGTTTATTATCAACTGTTTTGACTCAGGCTTTCAGCGAAGCACCAGGCCGTCAATAAGAAAATAGAACTAACAAATGGATATCCTTTCCTTCATAACATTAACTAGAACAGAGTATTTTAGTTATTATTACAAATATTATTTCAAAAGATTCTAGCAACAGAAAATATAACTCTCTATTACAATACCAAAACTGAAATCGTATTCAAGAGCCCTTAACAGCCAGTCCTACTGATACATTCTTTCCTTACCCTTGGAATTTTCACCTTTTTCACCTTTAACTGTGAGAAAAAAAAAGCAAGTATGAGCGATAAAGGCTCAGCAAGTATTAGGTTATAGGAAAGTGTAGACACCTCAATTTTTGTTTTTTTTATTATTTATGTTTTGCCTTTATGTAATGAAAATATGGAATGAGGCTTGTTGGATTTAATTTTTGTGTTAAATGCAGTGTTGATAGTTTATCCTCTTTAAAGTGAATTGAGCTCATAATCGCAGTCCCTGATAAACTACGAATACTGATGGATGAACAAAATGCCAAGGTATCTTGCATCAAAGATCTACACATCCGAGGGTCTCACCAAGGTGTTTGAGCTTGGTGAGAAAAAAAGTGTCTTCAAGCTTATCCTATAGTAATGCTTTAACAAAGCATTAGTTAGAAAATGCAACAAGAGCTATGGTGGCCTAAAAAATGGACAGGATGTTAAGAAACATGAAGCAAGGCAAGGCTGCGGAAGGAGCATCAGGAGATAAATTACTTAGCGCCAAAGTCGTTAGGTAATCAACACTAGCGCCAAAGTCTGGGCATCAGGGGATAAAAATGACTAGCACCAAAGTCATTTTTGGCCATCGCCAAAGTCTTTGGGTAATCCACACTAACGCCAAAGGCTAGCAGCAGGGGATAAAAAATAACTAGCGCCAAAGTCTGGGCATCAGGGGATAAATTACTTAGCACCAAAGTCGTCGGGTAATCCATACTCAGTGCCAAAATTTGGGCATCAGAGGATAAATTACTCAGTGCCAAAGGCTGGGCATCAGGTGATAAAATGACTAGCACTATAGTCATTTTTGGCCATCGCCAAAATCTTCGAGTATTCCACACTAGCACCAAAGTCTAGCACCAGGGGATAAAAAAATGACTAGCGTGAAAGTTTAGGCATCAGGGGATAAATTAGCCATCGCCAAAGTCTTCGGGAAATCCATCCTAGCTCCAAAGTCTAGCATCAGGAGATGTTTCTCGACATCAGGGGATAATTACACTATCGGAGATAACACATCAGGGGGTAATTACATTATCGGAGACTAGCGCATCAGGGGGTAATTACACTGTCGGAGACTAGAGCATCAGGGGATAATCATATAGTCAGAGACTAAAATTAGCCATTGGAGACTAATTTTATCCTATCAGAGACTAATTTGCAGAAATGGTACAATGATTGATAATGTCATTTTAAAAGATCTAACATCATCAGAGGATGTTATCCTCCTAAAATGCATTATATCCTAAGGGATGATGTCCTCTGTCGGCAAGAGAAAGCTCAAAACGATCCTCACCACTTACCTCCAGAGCTGAACTACCAGAGACTAAGTGATTTGCTCATCAGAGACTATGGATTTAGTGATTTGCTCATCAGAGACTGTGGATTTAGTGATTTGCTCATTAGAGACTATGGATTTGCCCATCGGAGACTAAGCTCTAATTCATCATAAACTAGAGAATTAACTCATCAAAGACTAAGCTTTGGCTCATCAGAGACTAAGAAAATTGTCGCATTAGAGATTGTTTGCTTAAGGTTACAAGAACCCATCACTACACTAAAGATAAAATGGTCATCAAAGATTGAGGGAGACACGTGGGATGACACACAACTGACTCCAACAATCCAATAAATCGGCAAAAGCTAGAAAATATAAAAATAAAAGACGGTGATCCAATAGGATGAAACCAACCGCAATAGATGTCACATAGTTGTTTTGGCATGCAAGAAAGGCCATCTAAAAAATGGAAGTTATGTAACAGAGCTACAATTACAGAGATATATCATAAATATCTTGAGAGATAGCTTTTGGATGAAGCCTGAAGGACAAAGGAGCTGGGCCTATAAATAGAGACCCTAAACAACAAAGAAGAGGGGGATCGGGAAAAGATCAAAAAAAAAAAAGAAGAGAAAGAGAAAGAGAGAACGTGAACTGTGAGGAAGTTGCAAAGGTTTTTTTCTTAAAGTTTAGCTAAGGAAAATGCACTATTTTCCTTATACATAAATCATCCTCGTAACTCCTTGTTCTACATCAATCCAATAGAAGCCTGACTTGTAATTGATTATTTATCTTGTCCTTTGTCTCTCCTTTTTTACTTTGATCAAGGTTAGTTCATTTTCCTACAATAGGGCGGTTTCCAGTCAAGAACAGCTTTGTCCATGGCTACCTCTATTTGGAACACCCTTATATTTAATCTCTCAAATACATGCATATAATCCTTTTATGATTTCGATGTGATTTCAGTTTATATCATGTAATCTAAATAGTTTCCTTTTTATCCTGTTATCAATGTGTATATATCCATACAGTTATGTTTTCTTTTCTAACCTTCTATTTCTGTGTCATGCCTGAGCCAACGATGCATGGATTTTAAAGCCTCCTTGGGAGGATCCAGCCAAGAGTCTTCAGTACAAGAGTCCACATTTGTTAAAGTTCATTTGTTTAGTCTTAAGTTAGTTTCCTTCTAAAGAACGTTGTAAAATGCATATTAGGTAAAGGTTGTTTGATAGATGTTTAGGACTGTTCCTTCATCTCCAGTTTAGCTCTTGTAATATGTAATCCAAATTGAATAATGGAAACACACTAAACACACACACACATTGGCACACACATGCACTTTGATGTTTCTTCCAATGGCAACTTCAAGTTTTAAGAGATGATTTCATAAAAAAACAAAAATCTAAAAAAGCAATCATTAGTTATAGTGAGGATAGGGGGTGCCTAACACCTTCCTCCTATTCAACCTAGCAACGAACTCAGTTTTCTTGGTTTTGCCATGACCATAATTTATGAGTCATCTTGAAATTAATTTTCAAAAAGGTAAAGCAGAAAAGGTGTCCTAACACACTGTCTCAGATTTGTTAGGTAGCGAATTGTATTAAATGATCTTATCACCCCGTCACATTTACAAAAACTCGGATTTTTGGAAAAGGGTTTTTGAAGAAACTTTTTTAAATGAGAAATCTTACAACTCAAACCTACATTTTTCAAAATTTCCTGGGCGCGACAAACAGTCCAAAGGAATGAAAATTCTGTAGCTAGTTTTGAAACACAATTTCCAAGGCAATGTTAATGTGTGTTAACAACATTAATAGTTTAAATTGTTGGATTCTCGTCGCAGATGGGGATAATCCACATTCTCAGATAGGGGAAAAATTGGCAATTTAACGCTCCTGAATGAAAAATAGAATAAAGGAAGATCCACATAAGCACTTGATGACTTTTAGTTCTTGACTTACTGGATTGCCTTAACTCCATTCAGTAATAAGACTTACTGAGAATACTTATTACCATTTGACAATAGCAAGCCAAGGCTATCTCAATATGGTCTATGGTGTACATACGTATGACACTTAAGGTAGATATAATTACATTTACAGGGCTCAACAAAATAGAATAACCCATTCTCAATTCTGGGGTGTTCCCTCATCAGCTTATACAATGGATTAAATCTTGACACCTCAGCGAGGGTCACTAGGTAGAATCATAGATGATTTCATAAAAAGCATTAGAAGTGTTAAATTGAATTATGGAATAAATAACTGATAAATTAAAGCTCAATTATATCTCATAATGCTAGCGGAAATTAGAGCATAGCATTCTGATTCATAAGGAAATTTAAACATAAAAGCCATAACCTTGTACGCATGTCGAATCAATTGATCATGCATCTAACTGAAATGTTTTCCCAGTGAGATAGCCAAGAACTTGTAGAGGGGGGGGGGGGGGGGGTTGAATACAAGTTCTTTGAATTCTTTTCGATTACTTGTTCTTTAAGAAATTAACTTTTCTTGCGGAATATAAAGAACGAGAACTCAAATCAATTTATAAAAAATTGCTTTTATTGATTTTAACAATTGATTACGAATTCTAACAATCATAACAATATGATCATCAGCTTCTTTTCTTTTCTGTATAGTAAATATACAAAACTATGAAAATCTATACAGCTTCGAATTACAATTCTCTGTAAACCTAATTATAGCTTCTAAAAACTGAATTACTCAGTTTCTCTATTCTAAATCAATAATGATTCAGCTTCCTTATTCGAATCAAATACAATCTTTCCTTTTTGATTAGGAACAGATTTTTGGCTTGTTTCCTTACCAGCTACGTCTGCAATAATATCCTGCTTTATGCGGAAGACATTCCTTATTCAATTCGAACTCTGTATCTCTCAGGGAATAAATCATGACTTAGTCCCTGATGCTTCATTTTTAGTCTCTGATGACATCATCACTAGTCTCTGGTCTTTTAGTCCCTGATGACGTCAGATTGCGTAGTCTCCGATACAGTTATTTAGTCTCCGATGCTTTAAGACTTAATCTCGAATGACGTCAGCTTAGTCTCTAATGCTTTTAGACTTAGTCTCCGATGACGTAAGCTTTAGTCTCCGACAGACAAAACTTAGTCTCTAATAGATAAAATCCTTAGTCTCTGACAAATTTTCCCTAGTCTCCGCTAAGCCTTTTTATAAACTTCAACGGATCAAATACACATTTTGACTTGCTGAAGCTTTGATACAACTTTCCAGCAGTTACTTAAAAATAAACAATGACTTTATCTCTTTACAAAGAATGAATAAATTACAATCAAAGAGATAACTACTGGCTACAAAACTTCAGTGTTACTAATTAACATTTTCTATACATTTGTACTCTAAGTAATCTAAAGACAATCATCATCAAATGTTCTAAAACCTAACATGAAATAAGCATAAGAGTGAGTATATACTTGCCTTGATCAGGGTGACAACTTATGTTTAGTTTAAGTGTTCCTGCGAGATCTGTTTTTGATCCATAAATGATCAAAAGTTAGAATTATAGTTATATCTAAGTAACAAGGTTCTTTATGTAGTGTCTATCAAATTGTGTCCCACATAAAGAAATTTTTAGTTTATATCTATTACTTCTTGGATGTATTTGATGGTATTGTATAAACTTGAAATGGTTACACTAGTTACTGTGCATCAGGAGATAAATTTATTAATTGTCAGGGGATAAGGTCTCGGTCGTCAAGGGATAGCTTTCGACCATCAAGGGATAGCTCTCAGCTATCAGTGGATAAATTTGTTCATCGCCAAACTCGTCAGTAATCTATTTGACTAACGCCAAAGTCACTTGGTTGTCGCCAAACTCATTGCCAAACTATGCAACCAACACCAAACTCATCGCCAAACTATTTAGCCAACGCCAAACTAATTGCCAAACTATTTAGTCAGCGCCAAACTCGTCGGTGGATAAATTTTATCCTCCAGGGGATAACTTACCCATCAATGGATAATTTTACTCATCAGTGGATAATTTATCCTCTGATGACTAAGTTAACCCATCGGTGGATAATTATCCTTTGATGGCTAAATCAACCCATCGATAGATAATTATCTTCTGATGGCTTGCAATCAAGTCTTTGTATATTTGTTCCATAATTAAAATATGTTTGTTTTAACTTTTCTAAGTAGTTGTTTATATTAAACATGGGCATCAAGAGAGAAAAATTATTATCTTTTTAGAGACTTAACATACAACTATTCTCTCTAGTATCATGAAAAATCCTGATTCAAAGGTACGTAGAAGCTTTTCAACATAACATAGTTTTTAGAAATAAAGAATATCAAAGTTTAAATATATAGAGAATGTTTCTTTGAGTATTTCGAGAGAATAGAGATTATCCATGTGGTCTATATGAGAAAACTGTAGTGAGAGGAATATGTTTTGATTAGCCAAAGTTTCAGACAAATTTCTATTCTCGTTAAACAATTAAGTGATTTCTGGGTTTATCTTTCATGTTGCTCAGTTAAACTAAGTAACTAGTTAAGGCTTTAAAATTAACTTGTGAAGCTTTCAATTCTACAGCTCACGCTGTATGAAAATTATTTTGAGTTTGAGAGTGTTTAGAGAGGAAAAGTAGTAAGACAAAGGTCTTCTTTATATAGGAGAGCCAAGAAAACAAACATGTCTGATGTGGGGTATCTTTTACTTTAGATTAGCATCAGACGTGGAATTAACTAAACCACTAAAACATGATAAACAATTACTTGATCACTACCTTCACACGTATGTGTACACTTCTCACAGGTGTCATAAGGTATTACTCTGTAGTACTAATGAATCGGTGACTGAAATGCTTACTCATTAGGTAGAATTATTATTTAACTTCTTTTTTTTGTCACCACAGTAGTTGTAATCCATATGATATTATTACTACATAAACTATTATCATTCAGGATAATATCTTGAACTAAAAATTTGTTTCTTTCAGTATTCATAAAAGAATATCTAATCACAATCGCAAATAAACTTTGAATAAAATTTATTTAATGAATGCTTTAATATTATAATAATAGTTACAAAAAGTCTGGGGCTTCACATCATCACTCGCAAGAAATCTGGAGATCTTGCTCTTTTAGGAGTAAGAAAAGGGAACCTGTGAGAACCTGAAAAATTTTAAATGTATTTTACGATAAGAAATAATTTTATTTGTGTTATTTTATTTTTACATGGAGATTAGTTTTTTTTAAAATATGAATGATGAATTCATATCTACAATGAAATTTTTTATGCTGATGTGATATCCACGATTATGAGGTTAAGTTCCTTAAAAAGGTAGCAAAAAGGGGATTAACAAATCCCATATAAGATTATATTGAACAGCATGGAGGAAGAGGAGAGGGTTACGTAAGATTGGTGATTACGTGTTTGATTAGGAACTGTTTAGGTGGCTAAGTCTTCATGCATGAAGGACAACAGCTGTATGCTGTCAAGAAGTCATGATGAACAGTTGTTTTACCGTCCAAATTAACCAATCATTTTATTCCAAAGCTTAACCTTAGCTTACTGCTCTTGAACTCTATAAATACCTCATTTGAGATGAAATTTTAATTCTTTTACCAAAATTTCTCTTTTAAGAGTTTCATTTAAACTTATCATCTCCATAAATTTCCAAGTTCTTCTCAGACCAGCTTTGATTTCACCCTTAAGAACGAAGAGGTAAGAACCTGGTACCCTACTTAGTTTCTTTCGTGCATAGCATCAAAGATTTATGCTAAGTTTATATTCTTTTGCATTTTCATGAGACAACCTAGGCTGAGTTTGTTCATGATAGAACATTCTATGATAGCAAAAACAAGCTCTAATATTAGACTCTGACGAGATAATTCTAGTCCTGATGACTTAATATTAATCTTTGATGAGATATTGTTAGTCTCTGATGAGATGTTGTTCGTCTCTGATGAGATGCTGTTAGTCTTTGATGAGATGTTGTTAATCTCTAATGAGATGCTGTTAGTCTCTGATGAGATGTTGTTAGTCTCTGGTGAGATGTTGTTAGTCTCCGACAGGCTAAGTTTAGTCTCTGATGACGTCAGCCTTAG
>CM025788.1:28633801-28679413 GCA_014636745.2 Centella asiatica
GTCAGCCTTAGTCTCCGACAGGCTAAGTTTAGTCTCTGATGACGTCACCCTTAGTCTCCGACAGGCTAAATTTAGTTCCTGATGACGTCATCCTTAGTCTCCCATAGGCTAAAGTTTAGTCCTCGATGACGTCATCCGTAGTCTCTGACAGGCAAAATTTCTTAGTCTCCGATGGAGGAATTTCCTAGTCTCCGATGGGAAAAATATGTTAGTTTCTGATGGCTAAGGATATTAGTCCCTGACGAGTTTGATAATGAGAAAATTATTCCCCGATGCACAGTCTGTCATCAAGACTATAAAACAATATTTTCTTAAAATTATTTTATGATGTTATTATTTAAAACAGTAAAGTCTAAGGACATCACATACACATTTTCTTTCATAAATTCTTATTAAGGTATTAAACTATTACTTGCATAATTTACAGAATCTTTCACTCTCCAGTAAGTTGAATTTGAATCTTTGTTACAAAGGACCGAGGCAAGTATATTCTCATTCCTATGCTTATTTTAGCGCATGGTCAATTGATTCTACGTGCGTACAAACTTGTGATTTTCATATTTAAATTTCCTTGTGAAACAGAATGCTATGCTTTAATTTCCGCTAGCATGGTATGAATGAGAGCGCATGGATATAAAGAAGTTTTGCTCTATCAGTTATTTTTTAATATTATATCTGTGCAATAAATGAGAATGCTATGTTCCTTAAATGGTTATGCCACATGGATGGTTAGAGGAAAGGAAAGGTGCTGATTTGTTCTTCACCTGACCTAGAGGAATTTTATGTGACTACGTACGTTCACAGAAGGAGGGATAATGCGGGCACAGTTAGGCCAGCTGTATACCGTATGGTTAGCAGATCCAACGGGTTTAGCCCCCGATGGATGTTTTTTTACTTCAAGGAAGTTATGCTTTGTTCTAAGAAGGATTATACAATTGTTTATCATCAGTAATCCTAAAGATCCTTTAAAGATTTCTGAGGCATTAGTATTGTTCCACCAAGCCTCTCAACATAATTGAATCCTTTGAAACATTCCAGATTTGCTTTGCCAAATTGTTTATATACTTGCTGGGCGTAAATCGGTTATTCTTGTTGAATTTTAATGTCTTGCAGGGCAGAATATAAAGGCTGAACCCTCTGACAAGGGGAAGGCAAAGACGATCGGTTATTGAGCTTGGCTAACTCTCTTAGTGCCAATAAGGAAGGAAGGAAGATGATTTGAAAAGTGATGTTTTGTATTATAATATAGAGTTAGAATAGCTTCCGCTGAAAATGTAATATTTTGGGTTGTAATAACTCTTTAATATTGCTTTTTTTCCAGTATTTATTATATGACTGGATGTGTGGTTATCTTTTCCTTCTTTTGACGAAGCCCTGATCCAGTGAGGGATTTTGGGGGTCGTCACAGAACCTCTACATAGCTGACCTCAATTTTGCAGACAAAGATAAAGTGTCATGCTTCTATAGCAAGGCCTCTAGGAATGAGAGTTGGCTATGGCATAAGAAGTTGTCACATGTCAACTATAAGACAATCAATTCTCTTGTCAAGAAGGAGCTAGTGACAAGACTGCCTCAACTTGAATTCTCTCAAGAAGGATTGTGTGAGGCATGTCAAAAGGGAAAAATGGTGAAGCCCTCATTCAAAACCAAGACTGTTACATCCATTACAGATCCTCTACAACTCATTCACATGGATTTGTTTGGACCTGTAAATGTGATGACAGTCACAAAGAAGAGATTTGTTTTAGTAATGGTGGATGACTATTCAAGATACACTTGGGTGAGGTTTCTGCATAGAAAAGATGAAAACCCTCAAATAGTCATGGACTTCATCAAGAAAGTGGAAAAATAGTCCAGCCAAGAAGTGAGAACTCTCAGAAGTGACAATGGAACAAAGTTGAAAAATACAGAACTGAGAAACTTTTATGCTAATAAAGGAATTACACATTAGTTCTCAGCCCCAAGAACTCCAGAGAAAAATGGAGTGGTTGAGAGGAAGAACATGACTCTTGTAGAGGCAGCAAGAACTATACTTCAAGATGCAAATCTACCTACCTATTTATGGGCTGAAGTAATCAACACTGCATGTTTTACTCAAAGTAGGTCTATGATCAACAAAATATAAGGAAAAACTCCATATGAGTTATTATCAGGCAGAAAACCAACTATAAAGTTGTTGCATGAGACAGTGAGCACCTTGGAAAGTTTGAGGCTAAAGCCAAAGAAGGAATCTTTCTGGGGTATTCACTCATAAGCAAAGCCTACAAAATTTACATCATCAGTCTGTAGAAAATTGTGGAAAGTATTCATGTTACATTTGATGATTCCAAATTTCCAGGACTACAAGATGATGATGAAACTGAATCTCTAAAATTTGAAAATGAAAACTATTCAAGAGACTCAGATGATGAGGAACAAGAACCTGATGCTGCTATAGAAGAACTAAGAGAAAACATCACTTCATCTAATTTTGTTAATGCATCTCTATCCAATGCAATTTCAGAAAGTGTTGGAAACAATGTGACTAAAAACATAACTGTTGAGACAAGCAACAACTTAGGGGGAGTTTCTCGTGAATCCACTAGCTCAACTCATGATGATAATACCACAAATGAAGCTTCTTCATTAAGAACAAATCTACCAATACAAAGTAGGGGAATAGGAGTCATCATTTTGAGTTAATCATTGGAGATCCTGAGAGTGGTGTAAAAACAAGAAGAGCTACTCAAAATGAGTGTCTATTCTCAAATTTCTTATCTCAAACCGAGCCTAAGAAAGTCAAGGATACATTGTTGGATCCTGACTGGGTGACTGTTATGCAAGAAGAACTCAATCAATTTGAGAGAAACAAAGTTTGGAAACTTGTGCCAAAGCCTAAAAGCAAAATCATCATTGGCCCCAAATGGGTTTTCAAAAACAAAATGGATGAAGCTGGTATAGTAACAAGGAACAAGGCAAGACTAGTTGCTAAAGGGTATTCACAAGAAGAAGGCATTGAATATAATGAAACCTTTGCACATGTGGCAGGACTTGAAGCAATCAGAATTTTCTTGGCCTTTACAGCCTACTTAAATTTCAAAGTATACCAAATGGATGTCAAGAGTGCTTTTCTAAATGGGCAGCTAGAAGAAGAGGTGTATGTCCAACAACCTCCTAGCTTTGAAGATTTCAAGCTTCCCAACCATGTCTATAAACTGGATAAAGCACTCTATGGTTTAAAGCAAGCACCTAAAGCATGGTATGACACTTTTTCCCAATTTCTTCTTGAAACTAATTTCACGCTTACCCATCTTTAGATGATGTCATATTCATAAGCCACTTAAAATGTGTGAAAGATCTCCTAGAGAAGTTCAATCTTGAAGATGCAGCACCTACAAAGACTCCTATGCCAACTGCCACTAAGCTTCATGTAGATCTTAAAGGCAAAAAGGTAGACATCACAACCTAAAGGGGCATGGTAGGTTCACTTTTATACTTTACTGCAAGTAGACCAAATATTATGTTCTCAACTTGTCTCTATGATATATTTCAAGTAGATACTAGAGAATCCCATCTACTAGCCATCAAAAGAATTTTCAGATACTTCAAGGGAACTCCAAACCTTGGCATTTGGTATCCTAAGGACTCAGATTTTGATATTGTTGGCTATTTTGATGCTGATTATGCTGGATGTAGAATTGATAGGAAAAGCATAACTGGAAGCTGTCAATTTCTTGGTGGTAGGCTAGTTTCATGGTTTAGCACGAAACATCATTCAGTTTTAACCTCCACTACTGAGGCTAAATACATTGCAGCAGGAAGTTGTTGTGCTCAAATCTTATGGATAAGAAATCAACTTTTGGATTATGGCTTGACTTTGAACCAGATTCCAATTTTGTGTGATGATACAAGTGTCATAGCCATTACCAACAATCATGTCCATCACTCTAGAACTAAGCGCATTGACATAAGGTACCACTTTATTCAAGAACATATTATGAACAATACTATTGAATTACATTTTGTCTCTACTGACATGCAGCTTGCTAACATTTTCACAAAACCTCTTGACGAATCAACATATTCAAGATTGGTTAGTGAACTAGGAATGTTAAATTTAACAATCTAGAATATGTTATGATAGTTGTGAAATTATCTAATTGATTTTTATTTTCAAATGTTCATCAGTTAGGTATGTGAATCCAACTATTTCCTTTTTTTGAATTGTCGCAAACTAGAATTTGGCGCTTGTCTTTTAAGTTCAGCGTTGGTTAAAATTGTGTTTGGCGTCAAGTTTGGCGAGAGTTCCTTTAACCATTTAGTTTGGCGTGTGTTAATTTATCATTGTTTAAGTTCAAGTCATTCAAATTTGGTGTCTTTTTATTCTCAGCAAAGTTTGGCACTTGTGAACTGAGTTTGGCGTTAATCAAATTAAGTTCAACGCTAACCTCTTTATTTTTAGAGTGTGGCGTTACTTAAATAGGTAGGTGTTAGTTGCATCCTTTTGTTTAATAGTAAATTTTATGGTGTTCAATTGAGTTTAGTTCAGGCTTTTAGTTACCGTTATATAAAAATAAAATAAAAACTTTTCGAGTTTGGCACAAGTCTTGGTTACTTAAGTGCTTAACTTAGTTTGGCAATAAAGTTTTTTATACCGAGGAGTTTGGCGCTGAGAACAATTTGGCACAAGTCTTGGTTACTTAAGCACTGAACTAAGTTTGACGATGATGTTTTGTACACCGAGGACTTTGACACTGTGTTGGCTTGCCAGTGAGTTTGGCGGAAGGTTATTTTCAATTTAAACGGTTCCAATTCCAAAACCACTGCCAAACTCCAAGAATATAAATAGTTTTCTGTGAGCCCTAACTTCATATCTTATCGCTGAACTCTGCAAATCAAAAATTCAAACACGCAATTTCTCTTAAACCTTCAAACATCTCCAAAGATTTCACAAACCCTAATTCCATTTTAAAAATAGCCTCTCAATTTGTCATCCAAAAGACCAACTACTCTAGCATCTTGTCTGCAATGATAGTTTGTGATAGATTCAGGCCATGGGTGGATTTGCTAAATGAGTCGTTTGTTGGTTATGCAATGATGACGGGTCCAAAGCTCAACAAGGGAGCACTATAACATCTCTAGACAACCGCTTACAGTTCCTCCACTAAGGACGATCTCTACATAAGGGTCACCTTCAACATTGAGGATTACATCATCATAGGTCAATGTGAGAACCCGAAAATTTTATATGAGTTTGTTACATGAATTAATGTATGCTAAAATTAATTTCTTAATTATGTATATAATTAATATTATGATTTTGAATGTTGAAATGGGGGGCAAGTAATTTATGTCTTAATGGTGTTCATAAATTCCTTAAAGGAATACAAGTGTGAAGATTAGAAATTCTCATTCAAATAACTAGAATTGCTTACATAAGGGAAATGATCTCATATGTACGTATGATGTTTGGGTTAATAAGCTACTTATGTGTCATTAGTTGATGAAGCTTATGTGCATGTGTGACAGTAGCTGTTTATTACGTTGTTAGTTGTTAAAGGGTAATGATAAGCAGCCATTTTACCGTCTAGATTAACCAATCATCTTATCTCAAGGCTTAATCTTAGTCTGTGATAAATACCTCATTCGGAGGTAAAATTTTAATCTCTTTTCTAAAAATTTCTCTTATAAAGTTCTTCTCTAAACTTATCATCTCCATAAATTTTCAAGTTCTTCTTTCGGAAAATTATTCTCAGACAAGCTTTAATTTCACCCTTAAAGACAAAAAGGTAAGAACCTGGTACTCTACTTAGTTTCTTTTGTGCATAGTATCAAAGATTTATTAACCATGTATGCTAAGTTTTCAAGAAGGAATAAAACTTTAAAGGATTATATTCTTTTACATTTTCATGAGGCATCGTAGGCTGAGTTTGTTCATGTTAGGCCTTCCATTGTAGCAAAGACAATCTTTAATATTAGTCTCTGATGAGATATTTGTTAGTCTCTGATGACTAATATGTTAGTCTCTGATGAGATACTTTAGTCTCTGATGAGATAGATGTTAGTCTCCGATGAAGGAAATGTTGTTAGTCTCTGATAAAGGAAGTTTAAATTAGTCCCTGATGACGTCATCCTTAGTCTCCGATAGGCTAAGTTTAGTCCCTGATGACGTCATCCGCAATCTCTGATGGGAAAAATATGTTAGCCTCTTATGGCTAAAGATATTAGTCTCCGAGGAGTTTGGCACTGAACAGATTATCCACTAATGAAGTTCAGTGATGACTTAATAAGTTTGGTGGTGAGCAAATTATCCCCTGATGACTATCCCCTGATGAGTAAATGATACCCTGATGGTCAAGATGTGACGACCCCAAAATCCCTCATTGGATCAGGGCTTCGTCAAAAGAAAGAAAAGATAACCACACATCCATTCAAATTATAAATACTGGAAAAAAAAAACAATATTAAAGAGTTATTACAACCCAAAATATTACATTTTCAGCGGAAGCTATTCTATCTTTATATTTTAATACAAAACATCACTCTTCAAACATCTTTCCTCCTTCCTTCCTTATCGGTACTACAAAGGGTTAGTCAAACTCAGTAACCGATCATCTTTGCCTTCCCCTTGTTAGAGGGCTCAACCTTTATATTCTGCCCTGTAAGACATTAAAATTCAACAAGAATGAGCGATTTACACCGAGCAAGTATATAAACAATTTGGGAAATCAAATCTGTTGCAAGGGATTTCAATTCTGTTGAGAGGCTTGGTGGAACAATACTAATGCCTCAGAAATCTTTAAAGGATCTTTAGGATTACTGATGATAAACAATTGTGTAATCCTTCTTAAAACAAAGCATAACTTCCTTGAAGTAAAAAAAATATCCATCGGGGGCTAAACCCGTTGGATCTGCTAACCATACGGTATACAGTTGTCCTAACTGTGTCCGCATGATCCCTCCTTGTGTGAACGTACGTAGTCACATAAAATTCCTCTAGGTTAGGTGAAGAACAAATCAGCACCTTTCCTTTCCTCTAGCCATCCATGTGGCATAACCCATTTAAGGGACATCATTCTAATTTATTGTACAGATATAATATTGAAAAATAACTGATAGAGCAAAGCTTCTTTATATCCATGCACTTTCATTCATATCATGCTAGCGGAAATTAAAGCATAGCATTCTGTTTCACAAGGAAATTTAAATATAAAAGTCATAATTTTGTACGCATGTCGAATCAATTGATCATGCGCTTAATTGAAATAAGCATAAGAGTAAGAATATACTTGCCTCGGTCCTTTGCAACAAAGATTCAAATTCAATTTACTGGTGAGTGAAAGATTCTGTAAATTATGCAAGTAATATTTTAATACCTTAATAAGAATTTAAGAAAGAAAATGTGTATGTGATGTCCTTAGACTTTTACTGACTTAAATCATAATAGCATAAAATAATTTTCAGAAAGTAATGTTTTATAATCTTGATGACAGTCTGTGCATCGGGGAATAATTTTCTCATTATCAAACTCGTCAGGGACTGATATCCTTAGCCATCAGAGACTAACATATTTTGCCCATCAGCGACTAAGGATGACGTCATCAGAGACTAAACTTAGCCTGCCGGAGACTGAGGATGACGTCATCATAGACTAAATAACTCATTAGAGACTAATTAATGACGTCATCTTAACTCATCGGAGACTAAGGCTGACGTCATCCGAGA
Source organism: Centella asiatica (assembly GCA_014636745.2). Taxonomy (NCBI): domain Eukaryota; kingdom Viridiplantae; phylum Streptophyta; class Magnoliopsida; order Apiales; family Apiaceae; genus Centella; species Centella asiatica. The sequence continues at coordinate 28,641,506 of CM025788.1, forward strand.
CTAAGATATTTAAAGTATCAGAGACTAAAGAACATCTCATCAGAGACTAACAACATCTCATCAGAGACTAAAAACATCTCATCAGAGACTAATATTAACTCATCAGAAACTAACATTAACTCATTAGAGACTAACAACATTTTCTTCATCGAAGACTAAGAAAATCCTTCATCAGAGAGTAACATCTATCTCATCAGAGACTAATATTAGAGCTTGTTTTTGCTACCATGGAAGGCTTATCATGAACAAACTCAGCCTAGGATGTCTCATGAAAATGCAAAAGAATATAACTTAGCATAAATCTTTGATGCTATGCAAGAAAGAAACTAAACAGAGTATCAGGTTCTTACCTCTTCGTTCTTAAGGGTGAAATCAAAGCTTGTCTGAGAATAATTTTCCGAAAGAAGAACTTAGAAATTTATGGAGATAATAAGTTTAAACGAAACTCTTAAAAGAGAAATTTTGGTAAAGGAATTAAAGTTTCATCTCGAATGAGGTATTTATAGAGTTCAAGAGTAGTAAGCTAAGTTTAAGCTTTAAGATAAGATGATTGGTTAATCTGGACGGTAAAACAACTGCTTATCATTACTCTTTTAACAGCTATCAACTGTTGTCCTTCATGCACAATGCCTTGATCGACAACTGCCACTCAACCAACTCTTTAATCAACACGTAGGTATATTTAAAACTTACATAATCCTCTCACCCTCTTCCAAGCTGATTAATGTAATCTTTATATGAGATTTGCTAGTCCCCTTTTTAATACCTTTTTTTATTAAGGAACTTAACCTCATAATCATGGATATCACATCATCATAAAATTTTCATTGTAGATATGAATTCATCATTCATATCTAAAAAGACTAACCTCCATGCAAAAATAAAATAACACAAAATAAAATTATTTCTTATCATAAAATACATTTCAAATTTTTGGGTTCTCACATCTTTCCTCCCTTAAAAGAAGTTTCGTCCTCGAAACTTAACTATAAAATAAATAGGGGTACTTGTCAATCATAGCGCTTTCAAGCTCCCAAGTAGCTTCCTCTATACTATGATTCCCCTGACGACTAGTTCTCACACAAGAGACATCCCCTGACGGGCGAGACATCCCCTGACGACTAGTTATCCACTGACGACCAGTCATCTACTGACGACCAGTCATCCACTGACGACCAGTCATCCCCTGACGGGTAATTAACCCCTGATGAATGATTATTCCCCAACGTAGCAGATCATCCCCTGATGCACAGTCTATCTTCAAGACTATAAAATATTATTTTCTTAAAATTATTTTATGATATTATTTATTTAACCTCAACGGTTCTTATGTCATATTTAAAACAATAAAAGTCTAAGGACATCACATATGCATTTTCTTTCATAATTCTTATTAAGGTATTAAAATATTATATGCATGATTTACAGAATCTTACACTCATAAGTAAATTGAATTTGATTGTGTGCAAATGACCGAGGCAAGTATATTCTCACTTTTATGCTTATTTCAGTTAAGCGCATGATCAATTGATTCGACATACGTACAAGGTTATGACTTTTATGTTTAAATTTCCTTGTGAATCAAAATGCTATGCTTTAATTTCCGCTAGCGTGATATGAATGAAAGCGCATGGATATAAAGGAGCTTTGATTTATCAGTTATTTTTCAATTTTATATTTGTGCTAATGATTGAGAATGATATGTCCCTTAAATGGGTTATGCTACATGGTTGGCTAGAGGAAAGGAAAGGTGCTGATTTGTTCTTCACCTAACCTAGAGGAATTTTATGTGACTACGTACGTTCACAGAAGGAAGGATCATGCGGGCACAGTTAGGCCAGCTGTGTACCGTATGGTTAGCAGATCCAACGGGTTTAGCCTTTGATGGATGTTTTTAGAAAATTATACAAAGGTGCATACCTGTCTTTCTTCGAGGAGGATTACACATTATTTATCATCAGTAATCCTAAAGATTATTCAAAGATTTCTGAGGCATTAGTATTGTTCCACTGAGCCTCTCAACAGAATTGAATCCCTTGAAACATTCCAATTTTGTTTTTCCCGAATTGTTTATATTCTTGCTGGGCGTAAATCGCTCATTCTTATTGGATTTTAATGTCTTGCAGGACAAGGTATAAAGGCTAAAACCTCTGACAAGGGGAAGGCAAAGATGATCAGCTACTGAGTTTTAGCTAACTTTTTTAGTGCCGATAAAGAAGGAAGAAAGGAAGATGTTTTGAAGAGTGATGTTTTGTATTATAATATAGAGATAGAATAGCTTCCACTGAGAATGTAATATTATGGGTTGTAATACCTCTTTACTTGTTCTTTTTATTAGTATTTATGCGATGAATGGATGTGAAGTTATATTTCCTTCTTTTGGTGAAGCCCTGGTCCTGTAAGGGATTTTGGGGTCGTCACAGTCAAACTGTGAATGAAGTCCTACACCTACCAGTCGTGAATCGTGTTGATGATCCTATTGCACAAGATTTGATCGCCTTCTTTCAATAGATAAATTATACAGGTGATCACAAACTGAGTAGAATGGAGAAACAGCTTCTTAGGATGGAATTGAACTTCTTCTTTGATTCCATCTCCCGAGTGCTTGCACCCAAAATCAGTGGGTGGAATGGTTAAGGAATTTACGAACGTCACCAATAATATATATACATAAATTACCTGCCCCCATTTCAAACATCCAAAAATCATAACCCTTAGATGGTTCCCAAAAATAATATCTAGTCATCCAAAATCATAATATTAACTATACACATAAATAAGAAATTAATTTCCTAATACAAATATGAGTGGAAAAACAAAAAAAAAATTAATTGTAGACAATCTAATTTTTAGGTCATCACACAGATGGTCGCGGCAGCAATGACTAATCCAACCATGACACATTTGGAGCAGATGAGTACTCACTGCGCGTGTCGCATTGAAGAGACACGTGTACAGTCTCGGCATTGGGAATGGGAGGCGGAACATGAAAGATCACTGGACACGGAGGATGAAGAGGATTGGACATAGGAGATTGATGTAAAATTTTAAACAGAGGTTATTTTGTGTGTGATTTTGAACTCTGTTTGGGTAGTTGCGACTATCCCGAATGCATTCACCTAGTTAATGTATTTTTGGCCTATGTCTGGCTTGCCTTAAGAATGTTAGAGTACAATGTCTATGACAGCCTCCTATGTACATGGATGATGATTATTTTGATATACCTAAATGCTTATGTTTTGCTTAATGCTCTTCACCTTTTTGGGTTATAAATTTCTTGAGCCACATAAAGAATGGAATGCTTCGTGAAGGATGTTTAACTCTTTATGTGTATTATATTAGATTATGGCCAGAGACAGGAGACCGGGAAGACCCAGGAGAAGAACCTCTATGATGGCATGCTAAGACTTGAAAATTTGGCCTGTTTGGAGAGAGAAAATCAAGCTGATAATGCTGACGAAGTTGTCGTAGAGGACAACAGCTTGGAGGAGGTGGAAAGGATGAACCTCAATCCCCCACATGTTCCACCACCACTCCCTGTTAATGACAATAACTCTGCCAAAAACAATGCTACCAGTAATGCAGTCGACAACCCGCTAGCTCAATTTTTTCAGATTATTCGAAATGCTGTGGCCGAAAACCAACCAACTCCACCACCACCTCAACAGCCAAGACCTACTGCCCGTGGGCCATGTATCTGAGAGTTCACTGGCATTAACCCGCTGACCTTTGACGGGAAGGGAGGACCCACTGTAGCACAGTATTGGTTGGAGGAGACCGAGAAAGCCTTCAACTTAGTGAATGTACCAGAGGATTGCAAGACTAAGTACGCGGCTTTCATGCTGAAAGAAGAAGTCAACCACTGGTGGAAAGGTGCCAAGAAGAAGAAAAGAAATATATGGACACCTCATCCATGTCATCTAAGGCCAAGGATCAAACACCTTCTCCTATGTCATATGGACCACCCACATTGGCTGAATCCCTAAGAGATGAAAGACGCAAGAACCTGACATTTTTGTTCTCAATAAAAAACATAAATATCAAGTCAAACAGCAAAAGGGAAAAGCTAATCATTGTACAAAAGAAGAATGGGTCGAAGCTCATGATCACTTTTAACTAGTTTAGGAGAATGGATGCTGAGCAATTAGGGCTGGTCCTGAACCTTATTCCCAAATCAACATTGTTGAATAGAGACTTGAGAGGGATAATTGAGAAGCTGAGGAAAACCATCAATGATGAAAGAAGCTTGCCCACAACCTTGGAATGACCATTAAGGCTAGTCTATCAAACAACTAGTGGACAAGAGAAAAGCATAAGAGTAAAGGTAGTTGATGGGCTTAACCTGGAGGAATTGATGCATGTTCTTAGTCAGATTGCTGATCACAAGAATGAACATGTCATCCAGTTCAGAATCCTTCTTATACAAAAGGTGCTAAATGAGATTGAAGAAACAAGAGTTGATGATAGGACTGCAGCAATTGTAAGGGATGTTCCCTCAGTAAAAGGAATCAAAGAATATCCAAAGATGATCATAAACCCAATGAGCATGGAATTCAAGAACTCAAAAGGGGATATTCTCACCTTTTACTGGTCACAACTTGTTGCAGCCAATTTACAAGAAATTGGTTCAGTCCTTGAAGCTCTGGAACATAACACAAATGTCAACATTGTCAACTTCAGAAAACTTCTTCAAAAGGAGCTGAAGCAGCTAAAGGCAGGAGGGGAAGACAACAGACTCAGGATTTCAGATCAAAGGAGACAAGGCCTTAGAAGTGACACACAACCTATTGAATCAAGTCATCCATTGCCCTTTGTGTCTACTCAACAAAAAGTGAATCTTGATGTCTAGGGTGTATATTTTGTACTAGGAATAGGAAATACTTGTACATTTGTTTTCTCAGTTTATACAATTATAGACTAGATCAATACACCTACATTTGTTTATATTTTAAATTTGATCAATAATGGTTTTGACATCATCATCAGTACATCAATTAGATTTATGGTTATCAAATTGACAATCATAAATAAGGGGAGATTGTTAGATATATAAATGACGGTGATGATGATTAGAGTTTGAATTGTGCATCTGTAAATACTTAGGTGTTCTATAAACCTTAGTATATTTGCACAAGTTTTGTATCCACTGATGATCAACTTAGTCATCAGGGGATGAATTGCTCTACACTAGACAAGTTATCAATGAAAGCTTCTAAAGGACTTGATAGTGTAGAGGGGATGTCTGCTGTTTCTTAAAAGCATTCGAGTATTCCGCACATCAGATGTTCTAGACAAAGTTAACAAAGCATCAGTGATTAAACCTGTCAGAGGAACCCATCAGGGGAACCCCATTAGGGGAACTCATCAGGGGAGCCAATCAGGGGATGACAGTGACAGAACCCGTCAGGGGAACTCATCAGGGGATAACAGTGAAAGACCAATACATCAAGGAAACCTTAACAGGGGATGACATTGAAGGATCAACCCATCATGGGAAACCATCAGAGGGAATGATCAACACTGCAACAGTGAAAGCCATTAGTGGATGCAAATAGGTCTTAATGTCAGGGGATCAAGAAACACTTGACTAACTCTACAAACATAGATTAACTCAAGTGAAGCATGAAGCACTGATCAACGACTTGTCATCAGGGGATCCAGAAGCACTGATTAAGTCAACATCAGGGCTTGTTATCAGGGGATAGTTATAACTGTATACACTCATCATCAGGTCTTACACATGAATCATTGAAGCTTGTTCAAGAAGAAAGAGATATAACTGGAAAGATATTTCTTGAAGTTTGGTGGTCCAATGACAACTCTCGATCATTAAATGCTCGAAGATTAGGGAATGAAAAAGAAGCAACAAAAACCGAAAGAAGTCTGACACATAACTCCAAAAGGATGAATGATGGGTGCGATTAAGTTGAAAAAGTAGCACATCTATGCACGTTAGTTCAACAACTGATTTTCTAAATATACAAAAGGTTTTCATGACAAAAAAAGAGAAAGAGTGAAGCACAAAAATACACTAGAGAGAAGATTTGTAATATATCTAGAGAGAAATATTCAAAGAAAGTAAGAAGCTAGTGAATGTGAGAAAAGAAGTTGTAAGTCATTACAGATTGTAGCTGATTAATCATATTTGTGATTAAATAGATTTTCAGAAAAACATCAAGTTTTAATATAACTATTTTAACTTGAATGTTTGTGTGTTCGTTTTAATTTCAGTTAAATTTTTCTGGTGATTGTAGCTATTCCAGCCGATGCTAACAAGTTTAAAAAGAAAAGCAAAAAGTTTGTAGTGTTTGTATTCGACCCCCCTTCTACAAACACTTGAGCTTATTTAACTCTAACAACTCTGCATGTGCATCCTCATGTGTTTTTAAGTTGAGATTTCTCATGTTATTGCACGTACATGTTTCGCAAAATTATTTCCTACGCGAGTGTTAAATTTCACTAAGGACTCAAGGTAAGTATATACTCACTCTACTTTCTTTCAATTAATATGTATGATCATTCTTTCGATATATGTAATATTATTATGTCAATATTCATAATTTAATTTCTTCAAAGCTAAGTAATGGATGATCCCTTGATCCGATATACGTGAAAAATGTCTTACTAGAATCAAGTATCGTTGGGCAACTGTTAGCTATTCAAATTCGCTAACACGTCAAAGTAAATCCTATATGGTTGTAGAAAAACTTATTGTTCACCCCCATACTTGTAAAGTATATCTGTGTGGGTAACTAAAGGCTAGTGGGAAGCATTTGTCTGGCATCCCGGGCCTAGGATCTATAGGGGACAGAAATTGAGGCATCGGTAACCGAACCCTCGCAGATAAAAGATTTCTGCATTGACTACGTATGTCATTATGATGAAGTTAGATACTGTTTGATATGAAATTCCTAAGGGTACGTGTGCCAAACAGACATGGTTATAAGGCGCATGTGAAAGTATTCCTTATTCTTTTAAGTAAAGGGTCAAATCCCTCGTTATTACTTGGGGACCTTAGAATCCATTTTTTTCTCCAAGTTATTAAGAGGGGTTGACATCGTTTCCATCAAACCTCATAAACACTTAAGCCCAATAAATTATCCCTATTTCAAAGCTCACCTAATACTTGTTTATATACTTGCGAGCGTAAATCGCTCATGTTGTTATTATCAAATATTTTACAGGATATGGCAAGAAGGCCGAGCCGTCTAGTAAAGACAAAGAGAGAATGGCATGACGAACACTTCCTGATTGCCCGCTTATGGATGACATTCAGGGGAAGAGTGAAGCGTGAGACAATTATTGAAATGTTTAGATTGTAAGGCCTGTGTGGGCCTCACATAGACTTTCGCTGTTAGAATATTAATTTTGGGTTAAATATAATAGAGATTTCTAATTATTTCTCTAAATTTAATGATATGCATGCTTGGTTGTTATTACTTTCTTTTGTCAATTATTGACGGTGCTCGAAGTCCATTATGAGATTTTTGGGGCCGTCACCTGACATATGGCTAACTGCATGGATCACTAACTCTCAGTTAGGGCTTTAAGATTAACATAAAGAAGGTGGTCAAATAAGGAGAAATTGCCTACCAGAGAAGGTTCAAGGAGATAAGTTATACACATACACAAAAGGTGTATAAAGTTGCAGTTGTATAAGCTATAGAGATAACTTATACAAATCCTAAGAGCCCTAAGGTTAAAATAAGGGAGTTGGTCCAATGAGAACCAGAAAAACTCAAAGAGATAAGTTATTCAATTACACAACAAAGTTGGAGAGATAACTTATAAGAGCTCTGAAGAATAAGAATAGGAAGCTGGTCCAATAAGAATGAGATAAGCTCAAAGAGATAAGTTATACAAATACAAATACTGTAGAGATAAATTATCCTAAGAACTCTAAGAATAAAATAATGTAGATGGTGCAATAAGAAGAGAGTGTGTATTAGAGAGTTACATAGAAGATTGGTGTGTAAGAAAGGTTATGCACAAGAGAAGTTATGTAACAGAGCTGCAAATTACCAAAGAACATCAAAGATATTCTTGGAGGCAACTTGAAGAAGAAACTTAGAGGACAAGCGAGCTATGTCTATAAATAGAGACATAGAGCAACGAGGTAAAAATATCTGAGAATACATTTGAGAATATATTCGAACAACATCTCAGAACATATCTTATATCTTAGAGAATCAAATACATCTCTATACATATTGAGAGAAAAATTGAGAAATAACAGTTGTAATTAATTTACAGACAGAGAGTAGCTATATCAAAAGATAGAAAGTTAAATACTGAGGGAGATACAGAGAGAGCAACAAATTCTTAGAACTTGAGAAGCTAGAAATCATTTTCTAGGTTACAGTTGTTCATCACTAAACAGAATTCTAAGAAGCTGGTCATCTACACTAGTGAGCTTTTGTAATCTTTCTTTGATTAATAAAAGTTCAAAAGTAATTGTGGTATATTGTATTCTTTCAATTATGTATTCTTCAATACAGTATATTAACTAAGTTCACAAAGTTCGAAAGAATTTTGTGGTTTGTATTCAACTCCCCCTTCTATAAACCATCTATTTTGGGACAAACAATTGGTAACAAAGCCTATTGATTAATATACCAATCAATAGATCAAAAGATAGGACAGAAGGATGACAATGTCAAGATTCCAATGTTTAAGAGGGATGTGTACTTTTTGTGGAAGAGAAGAATGTTCTTGCACTTGGAATCAACTGATTCCCAATATACTGACATTCTCAAAGAAGAACCTGTCATACCCACAAAGGTTATCCCACAATGTATTTTTGATGGCATTACAATTATAGAAACCTTTGTGCCTAAAAAGCCAAATAAGTTCACCAAAGAAGAAAAAGAGGAAGTTCTAAAAGATAGAAAAATCATGAACAGCCTCTACAATGGGTAGGACAATGACATGTTCAACAGTGTTATTAACTGCCAAAGTTCCAAGAAAATCTAGGAAACCATCTAAGATCTATTTGAGGAACTGAAGAAATAAGGGCCAACTAAAGATCATTACACATTCAACAATATAAGTACTTCACTGCCAAATTTGGTGAGTCTATTACACAACTGTGTGATAGATTCAATAGACTTATCAATGAACTAAGATTGTATGAGAAATTCTATGAAAACATAGACACCAATATAAAATTCATGAGGTCACTTCCACATTCTTGGGATGCAAAGATAGCTACTCTAAGGGAAGCCAAGGGTATGAGAACCATGTCCTTAGACATGTTCTATGGGAATCTTAAAACCTATGAGTTTCTCATAGAAGTGCAACAGAGAAGCATGTTGAATACTGACTTCAAGATAGAGAAGTCTGCTGCACTTACAACATAGGCAAAAAACGTGAAGTTTGATGGGGAAAAAGTTCTCATTAAGGAATCAGATTCTAACCTAGAGTCTGATGAAGAAGTTGAAGATGCAAAGGTAGAGGAAGAACTCTGCACATCTAAAGATATAGATGACATTGATGAAGTGCTTTCTCGTATAGCTAGAAAAATTCAAGAAGCTTAAATTTGCTAAGAGAAATCCTAGATTCAACAATCCCTTTACACCAAAGAAAGAAAGTTAATATGGCAAGATTGACAGATCCAAGTTCAGGTGCTTCAACTGGGATGGTCTTGGATACTTTACAAGTGAGTACAAGAAGTCCAAGTCTAACAAGAAGGCAAAGGAGCCTAAGGATGCTAAGAGAGATGAGGATTACTATAAGAGAAGTATTTTGAACTCCTCAACAACAACAAGGGCAAGGGAAAGACACTAATCACAGAGGACAAGGATTGGGTTGAGTCACAATCAGAGGATGAAAAGTATGTCAATATGGCACCAAAGACCAATTCCTCTGATAGTAGTGAAACTGATGAAAGTCCAAAGTCCAAGAATTTAAAGGTAATTGACTTAACTATATCTTCTACAATGTCCTTATATGCTACACATCAACAACTACTGTATATTTGAAAATCTAAATATTCTAAACATATTTATTATCATCAAATGTTATAAATCTAACAATATAACATATAAGAATATATTAAAAATTTCTTTAAAAAAAACACAGAAATCAAAATCAAAATATTAAAAGAAAAAATATTAACAAAATATGTATGTGTTGTACATGAACTACCTAGCTAGTATAATATATAGATATAGATATTGAGTAGTTAATTTAGTTAAGAAACTATTACACTCTGAATATTTTTTTTGAAATTTGAATTATGACGATTATGTTTTTCCCATATTAAAAACTATTAAATCGTTCAGAATTTCTACGAATGGATAATTGATATGCAAAATTTAAGATCATAATCTTATTGAGAAATACTAATAACTATGATATTTAGCAAAGTTAAAAAGAACTTTATAATAGGGAATAAACCAAGGGAATTACTATACCACCGTGTAATTACGACATTTTACGCACGTAATCATGTGTAATAAATCACAAATAAATACGAAGTATACTAATCTGGCCATTAGCTCTATTGATCGATTGCTACTTAGTCAGAAAACTATCGTGAGGTCTAAGTTTTCGAATGGCGTTAGCGATACCAAATTATACATAAATAAATGTGTATAAATTGATATAACCAAATCCTATAAAAATTCTAAAAGATATTTGATGAATATATGAGTATATACGTGAGTTATAGGCACTCTATCATTTTTCAGAATAAATGACGTTTGACTTTTTCTGCACAACTTTAGGTGGAATTTAGATTATTTAAATATTTGTATAATTTTAATTTTAATTTAAAATATTTTTAATTTTTAGTTATCATTTAAAAAAAAAAAGAAAATGTCTAACATATATGAGAACCTTGCCTAAATTACATATAAAAAGTCCAATATTATGTATTTTGAAAGGATGGGCAGTATACCGTAAAATTAAAAGGAAAGTGAGCTATCTGATCTATATTGATTACCTCCGCGTCATCATTTCGTCATTGAATTACATCCGAAAGTTCAAGTTGACATTCTTGGAAATTTATTATAGCATAGGTTCATGTTTATTTTAATTTAAATCTTATAAATTTTAAATTAGAATAATATAAATTACACAGATAGAAATTATAATATCTAAAATTTAAGTGAAAACTAATAAAAATTTATAAAAAAAAAACTAGGCACTATATAAAAAGGTCACTAAAATCGTAATTTATATAATAAATTGGATTTTAAAAATAAAAAAATGAAATAGTAGATAAATATTAAATGAAATAGTTTAGTCAGATAATATTTGATTTTGATAGCAGTTGTTGTGTTAGATTAGATTACATAAGCAATATCATCAAGTTTAAATTGGAAAGTGTTTTATCCTTATCCAATCAAACAAACAAGATCCGAAATTTAGTCCAAATATTTACACCTATAAATAATACTTATCGACGTTTACTACTGTAAATATATTTGGTTGTCTTCTTTTATTTCTCATCTCACTTCCGGTTAGTGCTTTACATATATGAATATTGTTTTCTGCGAATTCCATGTATATGTTATGATCAAATATTAACTTATTTGATTAGCGTTTGAGTTTGAATTATATTTTCTTTTATTAATTATTTTTTGAGTAAAGGGTTTTGTTACTTTGTTATTCATTCACATTGTGCATCTTAATTTCCTATAGAATCGTTAGAAAATTATTCCATTAATAAATATGATCTTTTTTTTATATATAAATTTCAAGACATTTGTTGATTTATAATTGGGGTTCAAAAAAAGAAATTCATTAATAATTTTATTGATATGGATTGTAATTGAATATCTTACATTTTTTCTTTTTCTTTTGCTACAGTTGGATTATGCATACAACGGTTCCCTTTTGTCTTTTTGTTCTGTGAAATTCTCCTTAGAGTGTCCAAGAATTTCTAATTTTATCTTTTTTCAAAATACTCATTGGAGTGGAATCGAGTCGAAAAAAGTTTTCTAAACAGCATGAACACAAAGGTTTTAGTCCCCATCGTGGGACTTGTGCTCCTTTTTATATGTACATCAACCATATCCACAACTCAAGCAAAGTACATGCTATACAAAGATTCTTTTCAGCCAAGGCTTTCTCGAGTTAAAGACCTTCTGGACCGAATGACTGTAGAAGAGAAAATCGGACAAATGGCACAATTTGATAGGAACAACGTAACGGCTCAGATCATGAAAGATTATTCCATTGGTAGTATACTCAGCGGTGGAGGAAGCGTGCCGCTGCTTCAAGCTTCAGCAGAGGATTGGATTAAAATGATTAATCAGTTGCAAAATGGTTCATTGTCTAGCAGACTTGGGATTCCAATGATTTATGGAATTGATGCGGTTCATGGGCACAACACTGTGTATAATGCTACAATATTTCCTCATAATATAGGCCTTGGCGCAACAAGGCAAGTGAATAGTACATATAATAGAATTTATATATATATATATATATATATATATATATATATATATATATATATGTTTGTAGCTAATCATATATGTTTAATAAAGTTATGTGTTCGAAAAGCACCTTAATTCGAGAAGGAATTAATGCATCTATGATAATTAAGTCTAGAGTGATAAACTGACAAGGTGCTTTTAGGGATATTGAGAAACACTTTTCTCCTTGTCTCACGTACAACATTTGCATGGTTATTCTTGTATTTATACATGCGCATAGTTACTTGTTGGTTATGGAACAAAGGGAATGTACATGGCTCCTTAGGGCCAGACTGCACGCGACATAAAGTTGCAATGGTGCACGTTGCATTTCGCCCATCTTTTTTACACAAATTCAATCAAAACAAGCTGTTTCAATTCTAATTCGGTAACTAAAGAGTTGTCAGTTACAAACGTTAATATTTGTGGCTTAATTACAATACAAAGAGAGATGATTACTGATATTATGTAATTTGATGCAGTGTAATTTCGTTGGATATATTAGTTGCGGCTCTCTCTTTCTCTCTCTCTCTCTGTCTCCCCTAGTTATCATTTAAAAAATTATATCATTCTCTTAAGTTTTCTTAGGAAAACATCACAGTAATTTTCGTGTGGTGGCTTCACTGTGAATTGCTGTCGCAGTGAGCTAGCTTGTGAGACTAGACATATCTTAGAGGTGGAAGCTCTGAGATATGTCAAGTCTAAGCTGCCCAAATTGGTTTCTGTTCTTGTATTCGTATGTTCAGATTCTAATATTAAAACTAACTACTCTATGGAAAAGTTTGAATGAATAAACACCGATCCCAACTTGTTTGGAATAAACACGTTGCTGACATTTACTACAAGTATATTTCATGGTTAGGCATGTTTGTGAACCCTTGTTTATACATGGGGACTCTTGTTCTTTGTAATGCAGAGATCCAGAACTTGTGAGGAGGATAGGAGCTGCTACTGCTCTTGAAGTTCGAGCTACTGGAATTCCTTTTGCTTTTGCTCCATGTATCGCAGTACGTATGAATTATTCGTTAAAAGAATTCATTTAAGTGAAACAATGTAACATTATATTTATTAATTCCCTTTTATAAAAATAAAAATTCGTGGAAAAGTATAGGTATGCAGGGATCCGAGATGGGGTAGGTGTTATGAAAGCTATAGTGAGGATCCAGAAATCGTACAAGAGATGACAGAAATCGTACGTGGATTACAAGGCCAAATCCCTTCCAACCAACCGAAAGGCGTTCCTTATATCGGTGGAAAGTAAGAACATCTTTAAACACTGTTATATATTGTATATCTATAACTACATTGGGCTTGATGTTCATAATTAAATCAGTAGACACTATAAAAAAAAATGGCCTTCAGTGACGATCGATTTTTGGTCACTAAAAGGACTTTTGGTGACCAAATTTGGTCACTAAAGACCTTTGGTGACCAGAAAATGGTTGGTCACCTGCTCGTCATTAAAGCTCAGTCACTAAAGGTTTTGGTGACCACGATTTTGAAGGTGGTCACTAAGTTGCTCCAAGAAAAGTTGGTCACTAAAAGTATTGAGTCAAATCCGGGTCAAATCCAAGTCGGATCCGGGTCGGACTGACCCGTCTTCTTCAGCACGTTTCTGCAGCATGTCGCCGGCGGCCGGCGCCATTTCCGGCCGGCCGCAGCTTCAGCAGTCCGATTCACACACACACACACAACGAAACGAGATAGAGGCACCGACGTGACAATCACCATAGGTGATTACCCCGTTTCCCCTCACGCCATCGCCTGAAAATCACTGGAACACCCACTCGAAGCTCGCCGCCGGCAAGCTCCCGCCGTTGCCGAGAATGCCATTGACGGCAAGCTCCCAAACCTCGGAAATGCAACCATTTTTGACGAATCAAGTATAGAAATGAATCTGTAGACTTCCAGGAACTCATTCATGCAATCAATTTCAAGTTTTATCAACTAAATCGTAAGAAAAATCAAGAAGAACATTCGGGTTTTAAAAGTTTCGACTGAGTTCTTAAAACGAGCTATAGTTTGCCATTTTTGAAATTGATTGAGGTAAAACGTCGGTTATAAGTGCAAAAACAAGGTCATGTAACCAATTTGAAGAACCATGAATCAATTTGAACCTGAATCGCGAAATTTGTAAGTCGGGTTATAGGGTTCTATGTTTTTTTTCTTGATTTTTTTTTGATTAAACTTTAAAAATCAATAACTCTCAAACCATAAATGCTATAAACATGTGCTATATATGAAAATGATACTGAAAATTATGATCTACACAATGGTATAAACAAAAATGATAATAAATGTAAAAATAAAAGAGATGTATACCTCTTTAAAACTTTAATAGAAAAAAATAGAAAAAAAATATAAAGTAAAAATAATATAAATTAAAAAAATAGTAAAAAAATATATAGTAAAAAAAGTAAATGATAATATAAAGTATAAATATAAAGCTAAAACATAAATGATAATAAATTGCTTAATATGGAGAGCTATAGTAAAAAAAAAAAATAGTACCTTTTTTTATAAAAATGTTATCACTAATATTACACAACAAAAAAATAATATATCATAAAGTTATATGTTATTATAAAATAAACAAAATTGCTATACATTATTATATCATAAAATTATATAGAGTGAAAATGTAATTTTTAACCAAAAAATTTAGTGACCAACATCTCTAGTCACTAAAGAAAAATTTATTGACGATACAAAGATGTGGTCACCAAATTCGGTCACTAAAGAAAATTTATTGACCACTTTCTTGTTTTGGTCACTAAATTTGTTTGTTCACTAACATTTGGTGACCAAAAAAAAATTCGGTCATTAAAGGCTACTTTTGGTGAGCAGAATTTTGTTCGTCACTAAAATTTTCGTCACTAAAGCCCATTTTTTTTGTAGTGAGAAGTTTACTAATTCTAGTTCCTTGTAAATGGAAAAAGGGATAAGGTTGTGGCATGTGCAAAACATTTCGTAGGAGATGTGGCACAACAAGAGGAATAAATGAGAATAATACAGTTGCTGATTGGCATGATTTGATGACAATTCACATGCCAGGGTACATTTCTTCGATAATTAAGGGCGTCTCAACAATCATGGTGTCTTTTTCAAGCTTGAATGGAAAGAAGATGCACGCCAATCGTGATCTTGTCACTGGTTTTCTCAAGGGCACACTAAAGTTTAGGAATTAGTTTAGGGGTTGTCTATATAAGGAGACTTATAATAGATTAAACCATAACAGAAATAATAATTGGTAGCCTCCATAATATTAGTCACCAAAATATTGTGAGAAAAATCCAATAATCTTCATAATCAAAATTGTCTGGTGGATCACCTTTAGAGTACTACACACTTGAGTAGTAAACGTTGGATCCAGTGGAACAATTAAGAACGTGGAATAAATTGCAAGACGGATCAAGGTGATCGATTGGAGTGTGAAGGATAAGATTGCGTTGTTAATTCGTGCGTAAAGATTCTACATCAACGTCGTCGAATTTACAACGGTATGATTTTAATCCTTCCTTAATTAATAATATTGTATAAGGTGATTCCTGGGATTGCAGAAAAATTTTAAATTGCTATTTTTATGCTTCTGTTTCGTTGTTTATAATTTTCTGCACTAACAAAAACAGCAAAGGCAATATATTTGTGCATGAGAAACATCTTCAGGTCTGGGTCGGCCCTTCTATTGTTGTCCCTCTTTCTTTCTCCCTATAATATACGTAGTAGTTTATTTAGCCAAATAGAAAAAAAAAAGTTCAGGGTAAGTAGAGTTGTATCCCTAGTAATCTTTTTGATTTACGCTCCGTCGAGGGAAAACGAATTTCTGAAAATTTGTTTTATTCATTTTCAAATGTTTGGTTATTTATGAAAATCAAATTAAAGGAAAGTAATTTTCGGTCAAATAAAAATTTTATATGAAAAATAATGAAAATGATTTCTTATTTTAAAACCCGAAAACATTTTTCATAAAAGAACAAAAAAAAAAAAAAAAAAAGACTATGCAGGAAGAGTAGGATGGAGAGAGAACTAGTGGGCCCCACCAATTTGTGGATTTTATTTTTCTTAATTTGTTTTAAACATTTATAACTCTTTAAATATATATGCAAAAAATATTTAAAAATTAACATAATTCATAATTTTCAAGATCTATAAATAGATAAACATATTGCTATAATTTTTTTGAACTTTTTAAAACATTATTTTTTTTACCCTTTCAAAATACAAAATATACATTTTTACTTATTTTTAACATAGCAATCAAACACCAAAAAATAGATTATTTTTTCAAAAAATTATTTGAGAGAGAACATTTTCCCAAAATCAAAAGGGAGCCTTATATTAATTTGGGAGAGGATACCTATCTGCATGTTTTGTAAAAACTGTAGCTGCCATATCATGTTTCAAGGGTTTGTAATTATCTGTTTGAAAGACAAATTCCCTTCGATGCAGTTGTCAACTTTGTTTCTCAATTTCAGTTGCATGCCATATATACTGCAGGGTTTTGTGATCTCGGATTGGCAGGGAGTTGATAAGATCGACTCACCACCACATAAGAACTACACGTACGAACTTGTAGAAGCAATTCAAGCTGGCGTTGATATGGTCAGTACATTTTTAATATGCATGCTAAATATATTCACATCCATTTGCTCTAAAATATAGCACTAATACTATTTCCACGTAATGTTGGCTCGTCCTCAATTTGGTGGGTTATCATAATTTTTTTGTTACTTCTTTTCTTATATACAAAAAGTAAATATGTAAAAAATTCCAAGATTTTTCTCTTCTAAATAAATATTTTACAAAATATTGTGAGTAGGATAGTTAAATTCTAAATTAATACTAATATTAGTAATTTTTTTTAAAAATCAAATGGATTCGGTCTTATACATATGCGAGGAAGGTAGCTTTTTTAATTAGCAGAACATACTTTCTCTAGAAAACTTACCACAAACTATATACGACAAGATCAAAAGATTTTAACTAGAAAATCAAAACAAACTGCACAAAACACCTTACAAAAACACGAAAAAGACCGACCCACCAAAGAAAATTACATAAAATTAAAAGTTAACCCCAAAAAAAAGACCTGAACGCACCAGTTATTTTATTATATTTTTTAAAAAACAAAACTAACACATCCTGAATAATCCTATCAAACAACTTGTGATATATAGAGATGCCACCTACTCAAATGCCACATGGATATCTTTGTGCTTTGATTTGGCAGCTACATTTGGTGGCCAAATTCAAAATTTTAAGGATTGTTGGACATATAGCGATTTACAATGCTCAAATGCTCCTACAATTTGTCAAAAAATTCAAAGAAACGATTCTGAAATAATTTGTCAAACACTAGCGTCTAGGTTCTATATTCTGAAGCCATCCTTACCAAAAAGACCCTTGTATGCTAAATGAAATACTGCAGAAAAACGGTGGCCCGTTTTTTCAGTTTAAATTTTGGAAATTATAAATTATTATAATATAAATTATATTGTCAAAATTTAAAATCTCCACAATTTAAGTTGAAACAACAGAGTCTATGAACTGACTTGATATCAGAGCATTCAAGATGGAATTCGACAAATGCATTTTAAATGAGATACTGCACCAAAGAAGACCCTTCCCACTTCTAATTCACTTGAAACACCCATGAGAATTAATGTAATAGAACTTTCTAATTAAATTGCACCTTCGAAACTATAGAAAAGACTATCTGAAAGCACTACTACACTTTGGGTGGCATAAACCCAACAACAAACTGATATTCAGAACAGATAAAATCAATAGCACCATTGCATACAAATAAATCCTTACTCAGGTGAAATATCTGCAATGGAAGTTGAATATTGATGCAATTTTATAATGGTATTGCTACATTAAATGAAACTGCACAAATCGAAGTATATTTGGTGTCAACCAGGTGATGGTTCCTTACAATCACACAGAATTCATCGATACGATGATCAACTTGGTGAAGAATAATTTCATCCCAATGGATCGTATTAATGATGCAGTCAAAAGAATTTTGAGGGTCAAGTTCACAGCTGGTCTCTTTGAGAATCCCATGGCAGATTTGAGCTTTGTTAAGCATCTTGGTAGCGAGGTTGGTTACGACTTAATTTAACACAAACAGTCACGGTATACATCGAATAATTGCTTAAAATTTATATTAATCATATAACAAATATAATTTTGGTTTTTTATATATAAAATAAACTACAGGAGCACAGAGATTTGGCAAGAGAAGCTGTAAGGAAATCACTTGTGTTGTTATAGAATGGAGAAAATGCAGAATGCCCTTTGCTTCCACTACCCAAAAAGGAGTCGAGGATGCTAGTTGCAGGAGCACATGCCAATAATCTTGGTTATCAATGTGGTGGTTGGACTATAACTTGGCAAGGACTTGGTGGTAATAACATCACCAAAGGTATGATTGCATTAAATGCTTAGTTTTTTGTTTTCTTTTCTCTTTTCCCTCCTACTAATTGAGTAGAAACATATCATAATCAGCCTCAATTAAGTGGAAAAAGGAAAATTTGTAGTAGTTAGACAGTTCAAAATTTTGTAATTGTCTACACATGCAGGAACCACAATCCTAGACGCGGTCTTGCACACAGTAGACCCTACTACTGAAGTTGATTATATGGACATCCCAGATCCAGAAATGGTTAAAAGGAACAATTACTCGTATGCTATTGTTGTGGTTGGAGAGTTTCCTTATGCTGAAACTGCTGGAGACAATACCAACTTAACAATACCTCAATCCGGTCTAGACGCAATCACTAATGTATGCACAAGTGTCAAGTGTGTTGTTGTGTTGATCTCGGGCAGACCTCTTGTAATCGAGCCTTACCTTCCAAACATCGACGCCCTTGTGGCTGCATGGCTTCCAGGAACTGAAGGACAAGGGGTGGCCGATGTTCTTTTTGGTGATTATGCGTTTTCGGGCAAGCTTCCAAGGACTTGGTTCAAGACTGTTGATCAACTCCCCATGAATGTTGGAGATTCACATTATGATCCACTTTTTCCTTTTGGTTTTGGACTCAACACTTGACTCTCTGGCTTCCTTGATATCTCGTTTCTACAACTTGTTTTAATTGGAGTTATGAAATTGACAAGTCATGAACAACTTTTTTTATTATGTTAATTCTCAAATTCAATTCTTTGCATGAACAAGATATTTATCAGTTAATTAATTAATATCAAAAAACTCAAATTGACTTAGAATATGAAAGTTATATTAATCACTATTCAGTCATATGGAATTCCAAGATCAACACTAAAACGGTTTTAATTAGAGAAGGAAAATTTTATCGATCAATTACTATATTCTAACCCTGACCCGTGCATTGCACGGGTGTGTTAAAAGTTAATGTTTATATTTTTTTTATTTAGTAGATTTTTTATTATGATCTCTTATTTCTTTTTTTGTGTGTGTGTGTGTGTGTTTTCTCAGTTTCAAAACACGAAATACTTACTCCGTTGGGAAGACGATGTCTCCTCGGACCACACAAAAATTATCACGATGAAACAAAAAAACCATTCCACAGGCTCATCCTTCAACTAAGGTGATTTCCTATTTTGTTACTACTATTAAAACACCTCTTTCTTCAACAATACTTCCGGTAATCACCCTATCCAGTACCGGAAAATTCACTGCAACTCTATTCAAGAGTAGCCACTTATTTGTCAAACAGAATCTCAATTGAACAGTTCACAATAACACTTATTTTTAACTAATAATTCTGGTTCGATTTTGAAGTTGTGTTTAGAGGTTTGGAGTTGAATTAAAGGGCTAGTTGTATTGTATATATTGCATTCATCTTTATAACTAAGAATAATCACATGAAAATTAATTTTGTGAAAATTCTTTACTCATCACAAAACTACCACCACTCATTCTCTGATGTCTAATTAGGCTATACTCAAAACGGTTTTAGTTTTAATTGGAGAAGGAAAATTTTATCGATCTATTAGTGTATGCTAACTCTGTCCCGTGTTTTTTTCCTTTTGTAGATTTATTATTATGATATCTTAATTCTTTTGTGCGTGTGTTTTTCTCAGTTCAAATTTTATTTTTTTCTAATATTTTACGTCATTTTTATTGTTCCCCTTTATAAATGGATTTAAATTATTAAAATACGGTATTATTGTCTGTAAACTTAAAAATAAAATACTTAGGAACGTTGTGACACTTCAATGAACTTTTTTATTGTTTGACGGGATAAAAGTTCATTTACTGGAAATACAATAATTAAATAAATAAACATATGTTAGAAACCATTTAAATAAAATTTAATGTACTCAAATTTTCATTCATTTTTTATATAAAGTCACATATATTTTTTATAAATGTGTATTCATATAAAAGTCAAAAAGTAAAATACTATAAAATCTTTATTAAATACAATACACTAAAGTTAAAAATTCAAAAAAAATAAGTAAGGATTATTGAAATTTTAATTACACCTTCCGATATGTCTCCAAGATAGCACATCAGAATTTACTTTGTTTAACGAATGCGCATTTTAAATGCAAAACTAAAATTACGGGAATTAATAAAATGATAATTTTTCATCCAAGAAAGTTTTGATTATTTTTGTTTTGCTTGAATAGTTTTTTCAGCCTCAACCTTTCTATAACATGAATGACTCCGTCATCAATATAGAAATATGTCCATTAATGATTAACGTGGTTTGTCTTTGAAATCCGTTCAACACCAAATTATTTAGGTCTTTTGTGAAAGACTTAAAAATGGAAAAAAAAAGTTCTTTTTTTTTTTTAAATAAAGGAAATATCATGCAGCTATACATTATATCAAACACATTTTAATCACACTATAGATAACGTATAAAATTCAATCACACTAACGCATTTTAATCGTTACTGATGGGTTGTAAATATATAACTAATATTTCTCAATATGATTGTTAGCAAACTTTTATACAAATTAATAACATTTGATAGAATATCATGTTTTGTCTTAAGTAAATCATTTTCTAGAAAATTTATCCTATCCATAGTTCTCAATTTATATAAACTCTATATCTTACGTAGTACGGAGGAATATTATTAGTAAATTATGCAGGGAGCATATATATAATTCTCAAAATTATTATTTTTTCTTATTACATCCCAAATTACTCACGTAATCCGCACAAACGAGGCCTTTCATATTCATGTCGAAACACAGACATATATGGGTATCGTTGGAATTCGAATTAACTTTTGAACAACAGAAACATTTTATTATTTGAAAACTGTAATTTGAAATTCTTGAATTAGGATTTGCACGTATACTATAATTAAAAAACGTATCTTGGTCTTTGTCATGGTAATTTCAAATGAACTGTAAGTAAAACTACAACTGTTGTGTCTCGCGTCAATCGTTGCGTCTCTACTAGTATTCATACACGAACTGAAACACATTGTCTACACGTGCTAACGAAAAAATTTCTTAGGATTCTCTCTCACATTTCTTATTGCAAGAGCCGTGTATAGCTACCTTAACTATCTTGATGTATATATTGATATACATATCAAAATACTAATTAGAATTGGACATGGTTTACTAATAACCCAGTTTTTTGTGTGTGACCATGTACGCCCATTTAAAATAGTTGTAGGCCTAAAATATTTAAACCTCACCAGTTATAATTGGTGTCTAACAAAATATTAGAAATACCTAATTAAAATGAATGTAGATTATTTCGACACAACCTTTATACAACTAATTAACTCATCTATTTATATAATTATTCGTAGGCATAATTTCAACAATCTTCCACTTGCCTTTGAATCAATTATACAAATATACTCTCCTTTGTCGTCGTAAGATATCAAGACTGAATGTAAGGCAGGAACATGTCGTCCTTAAGAGTCCAATCAATTTTTTTTTTCCCGAAACCAAGTTAAACTATTCAACAAATAGTTGACTCCTGAACTCATTTGAGAACGACCATGCATTTCATAGGACTAACTTAACAGGTAGCCAAAAATATCATTCTCTCATTATATGAGAGGGACAAATATCATCTTGCCCATACACATTCATCTACATGTTTCATAAAATATTCAACCGTTATCTTTATTATCACCTCATAAAGGCTGACGTTAAATAATATCAAAATATTATAATCTTCATGTAAGAAATCATGACGAACTCAGATTAAAAGGACTAAAATAATTAGTTGTGATGAGAAAACTGATGACAAATATATAACAATCCTTGCAGCAATCTCATAGCGGGGCAATTCAATACAATGTTCTCTAACATGTATTTATGTGACTAATTCGATATCTCATATCCATAACTTGTGAAACAAAATTATCAATTAATCCACATACTAGTCAAAAATCATTTGTGTCCAAGATAATGATATTTTAAGACTATGGACAAATTTATAATTATCATATTTTCTACGAATAACAGAGTTTCAGTATCAAGTCACACACTCGATCGTCTATTATAAGACATATAATTCATGGCACAACAATTTAATAATTAAAACAAGCACACAAAATATAAACTGATTGTTAGAACTAAAACAATCACAATAGTTGGTGGGGGTGGGGGGATGACTACAAACTATCACACTTTTTCGCTCAATTTAAAATGATGACAGAATTCACTCAACTAAAAAATAGTTTTGATAGTATTTCCTGATGGATGTAAGTAAATAAGAACAAGTGAAGGAAACAACACAAGAAAATTCAATTAATAATAATTGTATTAATACTTGGGAGTTTTTCTGGTAATCTGGATAATCAACAACTGATTACTCATCTACAATTTTCTATTAAACAACAACTTCTTTCATACACTAGCTACCCAGAACTTGAACAATTCTGACTACAACTTTTTCTCTACAATTTTCTCTCACAAGTAAAATACAGAGTTTCTCTCTAGTGTGTACACAATACGGATAAGTCTATTATTAATCGATTATCTACAATATGTTACAACCTTTGTATATATAGGGAAATAAAAACAGAAATCATGTGCTAGACATGCTCCTCTTTCCATGTAGCTGTCATTGTCCTCTTGTGAAGACAAGTGTTAAACATCTGATGGCTACATCTGCCTTTTTTTTAGTCCTAGCTTGTTCCCCTGTAGTTCTGTTACAAAATATTATTATTGGACCACAATATCTCAAGGAGTCTATTTCCAGGAATATCCCTTGATTCCATGTCGAGTATCAAATAATGACAAATCATTCCTTGATGTTCATCAATGTTTAGGTCATTCCCTGATGTAGGTTTGTTCAGGCCTTGACTATTCCCTAACACTAATCCCTAATGAAGGATTTAATCAGTGCATCTCGATCCTTTGATGCTAAACCCTAATGACATAACTTGATTAGTGCTTCTTGATCCCCTGATGCTAAGCCTTGATGTTATCCCCTAATTCTAAGCCCTACTGACTAGATTGCTCAAGCTTTGGCCATTCCCTGATGTTATCCCCTGATGGTAAGAACACTAGCACCTTCTTGAACAATGAAGACTTTATCCCCTGATACCTTCTTGACAAATTTTGTGAATGCATGACGTACTGAAACTTTAAGTATTGAGGCATAACAGACATTTCCTGACAACTAAAAAATCCTTTACATTTAATAACTGATGACTTAATTAGCTCAGTTTATGACTATTCCCTGATAGACCAAGATGTCCATCAATGAATGTTTATTTGTGCTATTATACTAAGGTATATAGATCACCTTTAGCATTAATAAATGAACAAGCACATTATTGACTCTTATTATATCTAGGAGTATGGACATCCTCATCACTGTCAATATACCTAACAATTTTTCCCTATTTATGATTATCAATTTGATAACCATAAATCTATTTTATACCCTGATGATGATGTCAAAACCCACAAAGAATAAAGAATTTAAAAAGAACAATTGTACAATCAATGAAAAGTGTATATACAAAAAATTGAAGTATATTATGTACAAATCTATTATACTACTAAATCTGTTAGGAGTAAGTTCTTTTATTATTTGTTGGTTTGACACCCACCAGGAAGTTCAACAAGATCTATGGTGACTTTAAGAATGATCCAAATATTGAAAACATAAAACAAAGCAAGACTAGCTAGTCAGGGGATAAATTACACTGTCGGAGACTAGCTCGTCAAGGGATAGATTACACTGTCGGAGTCTAGCTCGTCAGGGGATAAATTACTATCAGAGACTAGCTCGTTAGAGGATAAATTACATTATTAAAGACTAGCTCGTTAGGAGATAAATTACACTATTGGAGACTAGCTCGTCAGGTGATAAATTACGCTGTCAGAGACTAGCTAGTGAGGGAATAATTACATTGTCAGAGACTAGCTCATCAGGGGATAAATTACACTGTCGGAGACTAGCTCGTCAAGGGATAATTTACACTGTTGGAGGCTAAAATTAGCCTGTCGGAGACAGATTTGGTGCAATGATAAATAATGTTATCCCCAAGTGCGTATTATCATTAGAGGATGTTATCCACTCAAAATGCATTATATCATCAAGGGATGACGTCCTGTTTTGGCAAACCAAAGCTCGAATCAACTCTCACCACTCACCTGCAGAACTGAACTACCAGAGACTAAGCTTTAGCCTATCAGAGACTAAGACTTAGCTTGTTAGGGACTAAGGTTTAGCCCATCAAAGAGTATTGCTTGGAATTGCACGAGAACTCTTCACTGCGTCAATGACAGAATGATTATCAGAGATTAAAGATGATATGTGGGATGACACATGGCTGACTCTAGCAATCCATTAACTCAGCCAAAGCTAAGAAATAAAAAAAATAAAAGATGATGGTCCAATATTGTTAGGTTTTATAACATTTGATTATGATTGTACTTAGAATACTTAGAAATACAAATGTACAGTTAGTGCTAGTTTATAACATTTAAGTTTTTGTAGCTAGTAGTTTACTCTCTCATTCATGTAATTCATTTTTATATAAGAGTAAGTTTACTTGTATTATAAGAGACTACCACAACTACATTAGAGATTTCAACAACTCAGAGATTATGTTTAGTCTTATCGGACACTAAGGAAAGTTTATCAGAGACTAAGGCAAAATGTGAAAACCTGAAAATTTTAAATGAGTTTTGTTATATGATTAATTTATTTGTGATTTATTTATTTTATGCATGGAGGTTTATTTTCTTTTATTTGGTATGAATAATGAAAGTTCAATGGCAATATGATGTCCAAAAGATTTTAAATGTATTTTGTGCTCAAATCTTTATATGATTATTGTATTCAAGTTTATCAAAAAGAAGTGTAATGATTTTTCACATGGGGAGAAGCACACGGGTGTGAACGGGTTTAGGCTATAGTACTCATTTTTGAACCAAAGACTGCTGTGAGACAAGAGGCAATTAATGCATATCATCTCCAACAGTACACTAGAGTGGGCTATGATAGATGACCAACTGTCTATTAAACAGCCGTAACACCGCCTCTTTCAAACCAATCAATTCATTTTGAAGCCTGTTGCTGCCTTTTTCCAGCCAACGGCTGAAATCTAATTCCAAATAATGCAATGACTCTCGTTGTTCGGCAAGTGAGATATATATGTATCCCTAGAGTACAACCCTAGCCCTATTCTCATAAATTTTCTATACAATATACCACCAAATTCAGGTTCACTTTTAGAGCAACTATCTTTTTCGCAGAGCAACCCAAGACTTTTAACTTCTTCTTTGCAACCAAAGAGGTAAGAGCATTACATTAAAGTCCTGCTCTATTTCTTACACTTTTGTTTTGTTATGCATGCCATGTTTAAATAGCTCATTCATTCATTTCCAAAAGTGAGATTTATTGCATGCTTTTAACACCTGGAGTTAATGCCTTTTATTTCAAAAAGCTATCCAAGATGAGTGTAAGAATGTTGACAACCACTTGGTAGACGAACCTTTAACTACCAAACATTTCTTTTTTTATCAGTAGTTATAACGCCATGCTTGAGCCTTTTTCAACCTGAATTTTGAAGTCTAAATTGTATCTATACGAACTAGTAAACCCCCAAGAGATATTATGTATCACTAGGAAGATGATGAGAGTTGACCTAAGCATGGTTATTGTTGAAGAACACCACCCATGGAGGAGTGAGGAAGACACCACTGTATCTGAGACAAGTTTTAACTTAATCTCCGACGGATTGGAGTTATTCTCTGACTGTATAAAATAGTCCCTGAGAGATTCCAAGTTAGTCTCCGACAGTGTAAAAGTTAGTCTCCGATGAAGGAATTTCTTAGTCTCCGATGAAGGAATTTCTTAGTCTCCGATGAAGGAATTTCTTAGTCTCTGACAAAGGAATTTCTTAGTCTCCGATGAAGGAATTTCTTAGTCTCTGATGAAAGAATTTCTTAGTCTCCGATGAAGGAAATGTTGTTAGTCTCTGATGACTAAAGGAGTTAGTTCTGAAGAGTTTGGCGTTAGCCAACTGGACTTTGGCATTGAACAAAAAAGCCACCGAGGAGTTTGGTGCTGGACAAATCATAAACTGATGAGTTCATCAATGACTTAGTGAGTTGACGCTGAACAAGTTATCCACTGATGAAGTTCAGTGATGACTTATCGAGTTTGGCAATAAACAAAATCATCCCCTGACAGCCAAGAGAGTTTGGCGATAGTCAAAGTTATCACCCGATGAGTTTGGCGGTGAACAAATTATCCCTTGATGGGTAAGTCATCCCCTGATGACCGAAGAAAATCCCCTGATGGGTAATCTACCCACCGATGACTAGTCATCCCCTGATGGGTAATTATCCCCTAATGATTTATTATCCCCTGATGACTAAGTATCTACTGACGGTTAGATTATCTTTCGATGGTCATTCTTAAACCTTGACGACCACTGTTATGCTTTAACGTTTATTCCTTGATGCGCAGTTTGTTTCCAAAACTATAAAACATTATTTTCTTAAATTACTTTATGATGTTTAATTTATTTATTTAACCTCAACGGTTCTTTTGTCGGATTTGAAACATTAAAAGTATAAGGACATCACATATGCATTTTTTTTTCATATTTTAACCAAGCTATTAAATTTATCTTGTGTTATGCATATTTTACAGAGTCTTTCACTCACGAGTAAATTGAATTTGATTTTTTTTTGTTACAAAGGACTGAGGCAAGTATATTCATTCAATCTAATGTTTATTTTAATTTAACGCATTATCTTTTGATTCGATATGCGTACAAGGCTATGATTCATATAATCCAATTACTTTTATGAATGAGAATTTATGCTTTAAATTCCGCTAGCATGATATGATTGAAAATGCATGGATATAACTGAACTTGATTTATCAGTATTCTTTTATGCTATATCCATGCAAACAAATGAGGATGATATGTCCCTTAAAAGGGTTATGTCACATGGTTGGCTAGAGGAAAGGAAGGTGCTAATTTGTTCTTCACCTGACCTAGAGGAATTATAAGTGACTATGTCACGACCCCAAAATCCCTTAATGGACCAGGGCTTCGTCAAAAGAAT
Source organism: Centella asiatica (assembly GCA_014636745.2). Lineage (NCBI taxonomy): Eukaryota > Viridiplantae > Streptophyta > Magnoliopsida > Apiales > Apiaceae > Centella > Centella asiatica. The sequence continues at coordinate 28,669,445 of CM025788.1, forward strand.
GAAAAGGTAACCATACATCCATTTATAGCATAAATACTGGGGAAGGGCAGTATTAGAGAGTTATTACAACCCAAGAATAATACAATTACAGCGGAAGCTATTACATCATCTTTAATTACAAACCAAAATCAACACTACTTCTAATATCTTCCTCCCTTCCTTCATATCTTTCTTCTTTCCTCAGCCTTATCAAAAGAATAAATAACTCAGTAGTTTATCATCTTCGCTTTCCCCTTATCAGAGGGTTCAAACTCAGGTTGAAGAATACTCAAGCATGGGGTTGCAACTACTGACAAAAGAATGCTTTGATAGATAAAAGTTTGTCTACAAAGTGGTTGTCAACATTTTACACTCATCTTGGGTAGCTTTTTGAAATAAATGACATTAACTCCGGTCGTTAAAACATGCATCACGTCATACTTTTGGAAATAAATGAGCAAGGTATTAAACGTGGTACGTATGACCGAACAAAAGTGTAAGAAATAGAGCAGGACTTTAATGAAATACTCTTACCTCCTTGATGGCAAGAAAGAGTTAAAAGCTCTAGTTGTTCTTCCAAAAAGGACAGTTGTTTAGAGAGAAATTTTGGATTTGGTGGTACACCGTATAGAAGTTTATGAAAGTGGGGCAAGGGTTGTACCAACATGATATATATATGTCACCTGTTTAGCAACAAGGGCCGTCGGATTTATTTGATCTAAGCCGTTGGCTATGAAAAGAAAAGAAGTTACTGATGAGAAAAGGTTGGTTGCAATGGCTGCCAGTACCCATCGGTTGTTTATCATAGCCCACTCTATGGTACTGACGGAGGTGATGCACATTAAATGCTACTGTCTCCCCGCAGTAGGTTTTAAAAATAAAAACGGGTACTGTAGCTAATCTTTTTCACACTTGGTGAGCCCTTTTCCCCGCGTGAACACACCCTTTCACAAGAAAATTCTTGAATGCAATATCCTTTTAAATACTTGGGCTTTCAAAATACATTTAAAATCTTCTGGACATCACATTGCTATTGAATTCTTATAAGAAAATAAAATTTCATTACTTATAACCGATAAGGAAAATAACCCTTCATGCGGAAAATAAAATAAATCTCATAATCAAAATTTCATTGAGATCTTTGGGTTCTCACATTCTCCTCCCCTTAAAGTAGTTTCGTCCTCGAAACTTAGCTAACAAACAAATGGGGGTACTTGTCAACCATAGCGCTTTCAAGCTCCCAAGTAGCTTCCTCCACACTATGATTCTTCCATAACACTTTTACAGAAGGAATTTCTTTATTCCTAAGCATTTTAACTTGTCGATCTAATATTTGGACAGGGACTTCTTCATATCTTAAATCTGGTTGCGGATCTATTGGTTGATAGTCTATTATTCCTCTGTGGTCGTCTTTATAAGGACGCAACACTGATATATGGAATACATCATGCACATGGCCCAAAGCCGGTGGCAGTGCCAATTGATAGGCCACTTCACCAATCCTCCTCAATACCTCAAATGGTCCCACATAGCGGGGGCTTAACTTTCCTTTCTTGCCAAAACGCATTACGCCTTTCCAGGGTGACACTTTCAGTAATGCATAACTTCCAATTTCTAGGGTTTGGTTTTTCCTGTGTTGATCAGCATATTGCTTTTGTCGGTTGTGAGCCGCCCTCATTCTTGTTCTGATCACCTTGATCGCTTCCTCAGTCTGTTGGACTATCTCTGGTCCAATTAACTTCCTTTCTCCCACTTCATTCCAGTAAAGGGGAGTTCTACACTTTTGACCATACATCGCTTCAAACGGTGCCATGCCAATGCTGGCATGATAGCTATTATTGTAGGTGAATTCAATCAGTGGTAGATGGTTGTCCCAATGCCCTTTAAAATGGAGAACGCAAGCTCGTAACATATCTTCTAGGGTTTGAATAGTGCGTTCAGATTGACCATCAGTCTGGGGATGGTAGGCTGTACTCATGTCTAGCCTTGTCCCCAGATATTCTTGGAAGCTCTTCCAAAACCTTGAGGTAAACCTCGGATCTCTATCAGAGATGATGGAGACTGGCACTCCATGTCGACTTACAATTTCCTTGACATATAACCTCACCATTTGATCCATCTTGCACGTATACTTTATAGCCAAAAAGTGTGCTGATTTGGTCAATCTATCGACTATGACCCAAATGGCATTCATCCCTCCAAGCGTGGTTGGTAAACCAACTACGAAGTCCATCGTGATAAATTCTCACTTCCACTCAGGGATTTCCAATGGTTGTAGCAGTCCGCTTGGTTTTTGATGTTCTGCCTTAACCCTTTGGCACGTTAAGCATCTGCTTACCCACTCAGCTATCTCCCTCTTCATGTTGGGCCACCAAAAGTTTTGTTTCAAATTCTGATACATCTTCGTGCCTCTTGGATGAATGGAAAATTTTGAGTTGTGGGCTTCGTGGAGGAGCTCTTGCCTCAACTCAGTTTTCGCAGGAATCCATATTCGACCTCTATATCGTAAAAGTCCATCTTTATGCATGAGATATTTGCCTTTCTCTCCCTTAATTAATCTGTCCCTTTCTTTACAATGCTCTCCTTGTGCGACTTTAATGAGGTCGTGCAATTGAGGCCGAGCCCGAATCTCTTCTTCTATTTCCGTCCTCTGGGCAGTGGTAAGTGTATGCAGCTATAGACGTTCGAATTCTTTTATGACATCTTCCTGGATGGTTATCACGTTCAGTCTTTCACGACGGCTGAGCGCGTCTGCAACCACATTTGCCTTCCCAGGATGGTAGTTGATGGAGCAGTCATAATCCTGAATCAACTCCAACCAACGCCTTTGTCGCAAGTTGAGTTCTTTTTGCGTAAATATATACTTCAAACTTTTGTGGTCAGTATATATTTCGCACTTCTCACCGTAGAGGTAGTGCCTCCAAATCTTCAACGCCAAGACGATAGCTGCCAATTCTATGTCGTGCGTAGGATATCGTTTCTCGCAATCCTTTAGCTACCTCGAGGCATAAGCAATTACCTTGCCATGCTGCATCAAAACTGCTCCAAGTCCTTGTTTTGACGCATCACTATAAATAACGAAATCGCCCTTGTCATCTGGTAAGGTCAGAATAGGGGCTGTAGTTAACCTCATCTTCAATTCCTGGAAACTCTTCTCACAATCAGAAGTCCAATCAAATTTTACGCTCTTTCTCATCAAGTTCATCAAAGGCACGACTAATTTTGAGAAATCTTTAACAAACATCCGGTAATAGCCTGCCAAACCTAAGAAACTCCTGACCTCCGTTGGGTTTGTTGGCTGAGGCCACCTCATGATTGCTTCTATCTTACTGGGGTCCACTGTGACACCAGTTTCATTGATCACATGACCAAGGAACTTCACTTCTTTCAGCCAGAATTCACATTTAGAAAATTTGGCAAATAATTGCTCTTTTCTTAAAATCTCCAGCACTGTCCTTAGGTGTTCCTCATGCTCTTCCGCCGTCTTTGAATATATAAGAATATCATCAATGAAAAAAATGATGAACTTATCCAAGAATGATTTGAAAATGCGATTCATCAAGTCCATGAAAGCTGCTGGCACATTCGTCAATCCAAATGACATCACTAAGAATTCATAATGACCATAACGAGTTCGGAATGTTGTCTTCGGTATGTCTTCCTCTTTGATCTTTAACTGATAATACCCTAAGCGAAGATCGATTTTTGAGAAATACTTCCCTCCTCTGAGCTGGTTAAAAAAGTCATCTATCCTCGGCAAGGGGTACCTATTCTTGATTGTGACCTTGTTCAGTTCTCGATAATCAATACAGAGTCTCATCGATCCATCTTTCTTTCGAACGAATAGCACTGGCGCTCCCCATGGTGAGACGCTTGGTCTGATCAACCCTCGTTCTAAGAGTTCTTGCAACTGCTTCATTAGTTCTTTTAACTCAGATGGTGCCATACGGTAAGGGGCCTTGGAGATTGGGGCGGTACCAAGGATTAAGTTGATTTCAAAATCCATTTCTCTGTTCGGAGGTAATCCAGGCAACTCTTCTGGAAATACATCTGCAAACTCCCTTACAACAGGGACATCCTCGATCTTAATTTCATCCCTGTCAGTATCATGCACATGAGCCAAGAAGGCTTCGCAACTGTTTTCCCAGTGAGATGGCCTAGAACTTGTAGAAGGGGGGTTGAATACAAGTTCTTACAACTTTTTCCGAATTCCTGTTCTTTAAGAAATTAACTTTCTGCGGAATATAAAGAACAAGATCAAAACTTTATAAACAATTGTTTTTATTGATTTAACAATTGATTACAAGTTTTCTAACAATCAAAACAAGCTTTTGATCGTCAGCTTCTATTCTGTGTATATAGAGATAATACAACCCTTTCAATTCTCTATGCTATACAGACATACCCTTTTTCGAATTACAATTCTGTAATTTATAATTACAGCTTCTAAAACTAAGTTTACAAAAACCTAGCTTCCTAATTCAAATCAAATACAATCTTTCCAATTGAAAGATTTCTAACAAGTTTCCTTGTCAGCTACGTCTTCAATAAAGTCTACGTGTTCATGGAAGACTTTCCTTCTTTGATTTGAACTCTAACTCCATCAGCGATTAAGTCCTCGACTAATCTCCGATAGCTTCTTTAATTAGTCTCTGATTACTTCGAGTAATCTCCGATGCTTTACATCAAGTAATCTCTGATACTTTACTTCGTGTAATCTCCGATGCTTTGGCTTTAGTCTCTGGTGACGTCAGCTTTTAATCTCCGAAGTATTGTGTTATTCTCTGATGACGTCAGCTTTAATCTCTGACTCTTTAATTACAATCTCCGATGACGTAAGCTTTAATCTCCGATGACCAATCCTTCAATCTCTGATGAATAAATCTTTAATCTCCGATGAAGGATTTCTTCAATCTCCGATGGACAAAGTCTAATCTCTGATGAACAAAACTTTAATCTCTGATGGACTTTTCCCTTAATCTCCGACAAGCCAAATTTAATCTCCGAAAGACTAATTAACTTAAACAACTTGTTGAACAGACTCAACAAGTATTCCAGCAGTACATACAAGTAAAATGAATCTATCTCTTTATTAAAATGACTAAATGACAACCAAGAGATACTACTGCTAGCTACAAAACTAAAGTGTTACAAACCAACACTTTTCTATACATTTGTATTCCTAAGTATTCTAAAGACAATCATCATCAAATGTTAATAAAACCTAACAATCTCCCCCTAATTATGAATATCAGAATGATAAGCATAATTTCAAGGTTGATGATGATGTCAAAACTCAACTATCAAAATTTACTTAGAAAAAGAATAAAGAATAATAAAATTACAAATGTACCTGAATTCAAGATCTTTGATCTATCATTCAGCTTCTCTCCCTGGATAATTTATCCAGCTTCTCTGAGTATTACACTCAGCTACTCCAAGAATAAATCCTGGCTACCTGAATATTTTATTCAGCTTCTCCAAGTCTATGACTGGCTTCAATTCTCCAAGATTTAAATAACCCTGGCTACCCAAGACTTTGTCTCGGCTTCAATTTCAACACACAACTCCAACACAACATTTTTTTTTACCTTATCTTTTCTTCAACTGTTCCATTCTTTCCTTTCTATTCCTTCTCAGAAACTCCAGCCTATTTTTCAACAGGTTCTTCAATACAAGCTCAGTTTCTTCAACAGCATCTTTGAGTAATGCAAGAAATCCTTCAATATGCCTCTCGCTGACACTATTGATGTCCCTGTTGTAGTTGAAGAAAATTCTCTCCCCATGAAAAGTTTCATACCATAATCCCAAAGGTTTAGATTTAGCTTCTGGTTCTGAATTCACCTTATGCTCCATCTTCATCACCTTCTGAATCTGGCTTCGAAATTTTATGTTTAAATCAGAAGTCTCAAGCACTACAGTCAGCAACCACTCCAAATCTTCTTTTGTTTGTCCCTCCAAGGCTGGCTTCTCAAACTTCAAAGACTCTCCATCTGTCAACAAGACATGAAGTAGCTCTTTGTTGTTCTTACCCTTTATCAGTTCAATCCTTCTTGTACTTATCTTCAGGGCCTTTATTATTTCTTCAGCGCTAGCCATTTCAACCTTGTAAGACTTCTTTGATGAAACTGTTTGTGGCTTTGTTGGTCCACTCACAGCCACCAAGACAGTCTCGGTTGACCTTGGAGGGTCTTGAGAGATAGGCTTCTTGGTTAGTACTGCTTTCTGTGCACTTGATCTTCTTGTAGAGATCTTCTTCTTCTTTGCCTTCTCCTCCTCCCTTGCTGCTACCATGTCCTCCTCCTCTTGTAGTTTTTGAGCTAATAAGGCATCAGCATCTATTAATCTTTGATCACGAGGATTGACAAACTCAACTTTTCCTTCCACTTCAATTTCAATAGGAGTAGGAAAGTGAGCAGTCTTCATGGCATCCCCCAGTAGCTTAGATTGTCCTGGTTGAGTGAAGATTTGCTTCTTTGGTTGCTCAACCATGACTCCCTTGCCTTTGTCTTTTGGTTTGGGGGCTTGTGCAGAGGAAGAAGGAGAAGCCGCTGTTGTTGCTGGAAGTGTTGTTGTTGCTGGAACAGTTGATGTAGTTGTTGCTGTTGTTGTTGTTGTTGTTGTTTTTGTTGCTGCTTCTAGATCCGAATGTTTCTTTAGGATCCTGTCCAACATTGCTTGCAATTCTGCATCAAGGACAGGACCTGGCTTTTGCTTATGTACAGGAACATTAGATGGACCACTCTCCCCCTTTTTGACATCAGCATCTTTGGGTTGAGAAGAGGTGGCCAAATTTGGAATTGCCTGCATTAATAGCTGTTCCATTCGGTCTTGTTTTTGGATTAGGAGTTGGATGTTGTCTTCGAGGGCTTGAAGGCGACTGGCAGTTTTGGACTTATCTTTGATAAGGGTATCAATGGCAGTTACAGTCCTCCTTGGCAAGTGACCTTCATAGCATCGTCTAATTTTGTCTGTCTCCAACTCCATCATTTCCTTCATTTGCTGCACTGCACCATTTATTCCAGTAACCAGGAAGTGGTGAAACTTTGTATGTTTCTTGTCCACCCTAGTTACCTCTTCAAGAACATCGATAAGTGTAGGTGCAGTTGCAGTGGACCCAATATTGGTCACATAATCCTGCCTCAACTGGGCGGCTGCTTCCTCCAGAGTGTTGGCATAAGAGGCATCAAGCCATTCATCAACATTATTATCTGGAGTTGCTTCAGGCACAGGTTCATCTGCTAGGCTTGTCTTCAATGCAGAAATATGATCTTGTCTCTGTTGTAGACCATATAACTCTTCAAAATCAACATTTGACATCTCAGATATGACTTGTAAAGCTGCATCCCCTGTGCTTGATCTAATCTCTGGTTCTTCTGTTTGGATATTGATGGAGGGAGCAGAAGAAACCAGAGCTTCTTGTGAGCTAGTGGTCTCAACAGGTTTCAAAAAATCACCTGCTGAGAATTTCTCTCTTTTATTTTGTTCAAGGATCTCATCCTTGCTCACACCCTCTCCTTTTGCCTGGGGTTGGGCACCCAGCTTCTCATGCTCTCCTTTTTCCAAGCTTTCTAAAGCTTGACTCTCTTTTATGTGTATGTTCTCTCCTTTTTCCAGGTCAGGAGCCTGACTCTCACTATCTATTCTCACCACCTCACTCATTTTGATGGTGTCACTCTTTCCTACAGAAGTGGGGGTTTGAGAAGTACTTGAGACTGCATGGAGAGGGGGTTCCCTTTGTGTTTCTGGGGCTAGGGACCTCTCCATGGAATATGTGGGAGAGCTAGGCTCGAGTATTGGCTCCTCTTGGGAAAAATCAAGAGAATCAATTATATTTACATTAAAAGAATCAAGAATGGGAGAAGAAGGAGAAGAATGTACAGTGGGGAGTGTTGGTTGTTCCTCAAGGGCAAAAATTTGAGGAACATCAATAGATGACTCTGTGGGTGCACTCCTTGTGTCACTCTTTTCTTTTGTTTTCTCTCTATTTGGTTCCTCTTGGCGGTTACCAAGAGTTTGTGCAGACTCTGTAACAGGTGTCCCTGGTTGAGGACTATCTTCAATGTCAATGTCCTGTTGGGAGGACATAGACAGATTACTGTCTTTCCTTATAACCTCCATTGCCTTTTGGGAAGCAATGGATTGCTTTTGGCTTTGGGTTATAACTCTCTTCTTTCTCTGAAGTGGAACTTCAGCTTCTGGTTCTCCCTCATCCTCACTTACTCCCTCAATTATTTTTCTTTTTATTGGGAGCTTTGTGACTTTTCTGGTTTTTACAACCACAGTCTTTTGGGAGACTGTGGAGGGGGCTTTAGATTGTGATTGTGAAGTTGTTGGGGGATTAGATGGTGTTTGTGTAGTATCCCCAAAGGATTGTAAAGAATATGTGGTTGGTAGAGTGTCAATGAGAGTGTTTCTCATGACAGTAGGATAGAATAAAGGTACATTTACCTTTGCCGCATATTTCTTTAAATCACTTACTACTCGTTTTGTCTGCAAAACAGGAGGCACAACTTGCATACCAGTGATATTAAGGTTAGGAATTAAATGATATGCAATCATCATCAAAAACCTAGCATAATAAATTTTATTTTTATCACCAGTTTTAAGTTTGTCCATCAAGTTTTGCAAAATCAAAAGCCCTACGTTTATATGCCTATCATACAATACACTATATGCAATTTGTTGTGAAATAGTGGTGATGGCATCATATCCACTGCATTTAGAAGTAAAAGTTTTAGTTATAATGTCAAAGAACAATGACCACTCTGGCCTAAGATGGGGACGTGTGATGGTCCCAACAGAACTTATTTCGGTATTATAGTTTAATTCCTTAAACATACCTATAAGTTCTTCATCAGAGGCAAGAGGATCATAGTTTTCCCTTACGGGTAAATGAAGTGCATTATTAACTGTGGCATGAGTAATAGTATAGTCAGTGTTTTCATACCTGAAACTTACCTGTGGAGAGTCATCACTTTCATCAGTGATTGATGCAGTGCTCCACATGGTTGTGATTACTTCTGCAGCTTGGATGGGAGTGTCATAGATGGCGTGTTGTAATGGAGAGTTCTTTAGGAAATCCACAACAGGGTAGTACTTTGCTTCAAATTCATACTTGTTAGCCACCCCTGCATGGTTAGTCTTTATGAAAACGAACTCACCAACTGTGAAGCACACTGTTTTGGCCGCCATTTAAGAGATCTGTAATCTTTGTGAAGAAAGCTCAATGAAAGGGTTAAAATTGCAGAGATTGTGCAGAGAGAAATCTAATTTGCAGAGTTTGATACTTGTAATTGCAAACGTTTTTGAAATTACTTTTATTAAAGTATGAGAAACGTTTGCTATTCAAGCATCAAGGGTAACTACCAATTTACCCTTTTTCAGAGATTGCCCTAATCTCTGATGTATCCACTTGATACGAGATTGACCCGATTAGTCTCCGATGAAGTAATTACTCATCGGTGAATAATTTAATCTCTGATGAAATAACTCATCGGGGATTAAGATAATCTCTGATGAATTTACTCATCGGGGATTAAAGTAATCTCTGATGAAATTACTCATCGGGGATTAATCGTAATCTCTGATGAAGTAACTCATCGGGGATTAAAATAATCTCTGATGAATTTACTCATCGGGGATTAAAGTAATCTCTGATGAAATTACTCATCGGGGATTAATCGTAATCTCTGATGAAGTAACTCATCGGGGATTAATCGTAATCTCTGATGAAGTAACTCATCGGGGATTAAAATAATCTCTGATGAAATTATTCATCGGGGATTAAACGTAATCTCTGATGAAGTAAATGTACTCATCGGGGATTAGGGTCAATCTCTGATGTTTTTATTTTGATTAGTCAGAGACTAACCTTTTTACACATCAGGGATAAAAACACATTTTCCAACAATCATTTTAATGATTATTAGCTACATTTTTCTGTTTTATCAAATTTAAAACAGCTTCTTTTTTTTCAGAATTAATTAT
>CM025788.1:28681434-28748311 GCA_014636745.2 Centella asiatica
TTTTCTAACAATCAAAACAAGCTTTTGATCGTCAGCTTCTATTCTGTATATTTAGAGATAATACAACCCTTTCAACTCTCTATGCTATACAGACACACACTTTTTCGAATTACAATTCTGTAATTTATAATTACAGCTTCTAAAACTAAGTTTACAAAAACCTAGCTTCCTAATTCAAATCAAATACAATCTTTCCAATTGAAAGATTTCTAACAAGTTTCCTTGTCAGCTACGTCTTCAATAAAGTCTACGTGTTCATGGAAGACTTTCCTTCTTTGATTTGAACTCTAACTCCATCAGCGATTAAGTCCTCGACTAATCTCCGATAGCTTCTTTAATTAGTCTCTGATTACTTCGAGTAATCTCCGATGCTTTATATCGTGTAATCTCCGATGCTTTGGCTTTAGTCTCTGGTGACGTCAGCTTTTAATCTCCGAAGTATTGTGTTATTCTCTGATGACGTCAGCTTTAATCTCTGACTCTTTAATTACAATCTCCGATGACGTAAGCTTTAATCTCCGATGACCAATCCTTCAATCTCCTATGAACAAATCTTTAATCTCCGATGAAGGATTTCTTCAATCTCTGATAGGCAAAGTCCAATCTCTGATGAACAAAACTTTAATCTCTGATGGACTTTTTCCCTTAATCTCCGACAAGCCAAATTTAATCTCCGAAAGACTAATTAACTTAAAACAACTTATTGAACAGACTCAACAAGTATTCCAGCAGTACATACAAGTAAAATGAATCTATCTCTTTATTAAAATGACTAAATTACAAACAAGAGATACTACTGCTAGCTACAAAACTAAAGTGTTACAAACCAACACTTTTCTATACATTTGTATTCCTAAGTATTCTAAAGACAATCATCATCAAATGTTAATAAAACCTAACAGCAACCCTTGCGAACCATTTTCTGTGCTTGGATCATGGTCAAGAATGGCGATGATTTCACCATCTTGGCTCCATGGAACCAAACCTTCCCCTTTTGGGGAGAGCGTAAGACTACACGCTTCTTCTTACGGAAAATATTTTGGTAGATAAAAGTTTGTCTACAAAGTTTTGGTAGATAAAAGTTTGTCTACAATATTTTGGTAGATAAAACTACTGACAAAAGAATATTTTGGTAGATAAAAGTTTGTCTACAAAGTGGTTGTCAACATTTTACACTCATCTTGGGTAGCTTTTTGAAATAAATGACATTAACTCCGGTCGTTAAAACATGGATCACGTCATACTCTTGGAAATAAATGAGCAAGGTATTAAACGTGGTACGTATGACCGAACAAAAGTGTAAGAAATAGAGCAGGACTTTAATGAAAACTCTTACCTCCTTGATGGCAAGAAAGAGTTAAAAGCTCTAGTTGTTCTTCCAAAAAGGACAGTTGTTTAGAGAGAAATTTTGGATTTGGTGGTACACCGTATAGAAGTTTATGAAAGTGGGGCAAGGGTTGTACCAACGTGATATATATATGTCACCTGCTTAGCAACAAGGGCCGTCGGATTTATTTGATCTAAGCCGTTGGCTATGAAAAGAAAAGAAGTGACTGATGAGAAAAGGTTGGTTACAACGGCTACTAGTACCCATCGATTGTTTATCATAGCCCACTCTATGGTATTGACGGAGGTGATGCACATTAAATGCTACTGTCTCCCCGCAGTAGGTTTTAAAAAGAAAAACGGGTACTGTAGCTAATCTTGTTCACACTTGGTGAGCCCTTTTCCCCGCGTGAACACACCCTTTCATAAGAAAATTCTTGAATGCAATAACCTTTTATGTACTTGAGCTTTCAAAATACATTTAAAATCTTCTGGACATCACATTGCTATTCAATTCTTATAAGAAAATAAAATTTCATTATTTATAACCAATAAGGAAAATAACCCTTCATGCGGAAAATAAAATAAATCTCATAATCAAAATTTCATTGAGATCTTTGGGTTCTCACAGACTATGTATGTTCACACAAGGAGGGATCATGTGGTCACAGTTAGGCCAGCTGTATACCGTATGGTTAGCAGATCTAACGGGTTTAGCCCCTGATGGATATTATCTTGAGAATGTTATACACAGGTGGATACCTATCTTTCTTTAAGGAAGATCACACGTTGTTTATCATCAGTGATCCTCAAGGTTCTTCAAAGATTTCCGAGGCATCAGTATTGTTTCACTGAGCCTCATAAACAGAATTGAATTTCCAACAAGATTCCAAATTTGTTTCTCTGATTTGATTATATACTTGTTGGGTGTAAATCGCTCATTTTTGTTGAACTCAATGTCTTGCAGGGCATGGTCCAAAGGCTGAACTTTCTAACAAGGGGAAAACAAAGATGATTGGCTATTGAGTTTTACTAACCCTTTTGAGTGTCGATAAGGAAGGAAGGAAGATAGATGTTTTGAAGTTGTGATGTTATGTATTATAATATAGAGATAGAATAGTTTCCTCTGAAAATGTTATACTTTGGGTTGTAATAACTCTCTACTATTCCCTTTTATCAATTTTTATACTATGAATGGATGTAACGTTATCTTTTCCTTCTCTTGATGAAGCCCTGGTCCGTTAAGGGATTTTGGGGTCATCACACAAAAGCTCATTGGAGACTATAGAATAAGTCATTGGAGACTAAGCTTAACTCATCAAAGACTAAGCTTAAGTCATTGGAGACTATGCTTAAGTCGTCGAAGACTAAGCTTAAGATGTCAGAGACTAAACATATTTGATTAGAGTCTAAAAGTTGAAGCAGTCAGAGACTAAACTGAAGATTATTATCTGATGCAGCACAAAGTTTTATTTGATTTAGAAGTTGACTTTGACATGGATATTGAAGATATGTTGAAAAGGAAGCTTGTTAGGAAACTAACGAGAGTTGTAATTCATCATGTAATTGGATGAATGTACCTATTTCAAATTACACATAGAAAAAAATCTTTATTGAATAGGATTAGAAGCTGAATTACGATTCAGATTTAGAAGATGTAATTATGTTTACATAGTTGTACTAGTAGTTGTATGTTTCATAGATTTGTATATATACAGTACATAAATTAAAGCTGACAATCAATTTGTGATTGTTAAAATTTATAATCAATTGTTAATCAATAAAGTTAATTGTTTATAAATTTAACTTGTTCTTATTCTTTATTTTCTGCAAGTTATATTATTTTAAAGAACAGGAATTTGAAAAAGATTTCAAGGACTTGTATTCAACCCCTCCTTCTACAAGTTCTAGGTGTTGGGTTTCGTAGGATAAAACACAGCGAAAAAATACGATTAAAAAGAAACGAAACTCAAACCCGAGGATCTATGCGAAACAATTTAATACAGATAGTTTAACATTTTACCGATTAAAAGTGTGGATCTGAAGCTTTGGTGAAGGTGTTGATTGTCTCCAAATCTTTAACGCAATCCAACTGGACAGCGTCTCTACGGTATCCACAAGAACACCCACGAACTGTCTTACGATCTGAACAATGAGAGTTACAGTACTAGCTATATGATCTGTATCTCCTATTTTTTTCCTCTATCTCTCTTAACTCTAGTCTCTCTCTTATGAGCGGCTAGGGTTATTAGAATACGTGAAGCGTTAGTTAGAGAGAATAGCTGATATATCATATATATATATATATATATATATATATATAGCATTTTATAGAATAATTCCAAAATCTAATCTAATTAGGAAAATTAAAATCTGAATTTTATATTTATTAGATATATATATTTAATCAAGTCTCACTTAATTAATATATATATATGTACAAATAAATATATTCGTATTTCCTTCCAAAGGACTCTACTTCATACAGATTACATATATATATAATTTAAAGTCATGATTTAATTAAATCAATCTTATTGATGTATTAAAATCATTGACATTTAAATTATATCTCCTTGATGAATGTTCTTTGTGTGTGACCCTGTAGGTTATTATTACGTTGACAATAATTTTAAATCATATTATAAAATTATAAACAGTGAGTGGCATCTAGTAATACGTTACTGTTACCCAAGTAATAATAAAGTCATAGATTTGACATTACCTTTCGTGACCAATGTTTCAATGTAACTTAATCCTTTTAACCATGATATCTAAGATTAAATTCAAGGCATGGATGTGTCATCCTCTTCATAATTTAATCTCAGTTTTCTTGATCAATGAATAAACTATATGAAACAAATCTCTATTTGAGCATGGTCATGCATTTCATAGTCTCACTCAATCAAGAGGCCTATAGATATCACCCCTAATTTATAGGAGGGTTAAATTTCATCTACATCATTCCCATTTCTCACATAACTCATTATGCATCCAACAATCACCTTTATCGTCCACCTGGTTAAAGGTGACTTTTGATAATGTCAAAACACATAACTCCTTATGTAGAAATGTCATGACTTCAGGTCTAAGGACCACTACATCATTGTCACTATCCATGTAGCATAACGTTCCATGTAGAATTCTCATGGTGGGTCTATCCAGTACAATGTTCTCTAACATGTACATATGTATCAACTTAATATATCTCGTATATATTTATGACCAATGAGATATGGCCATCAGTTAATCCACATACTAGTCTCAATGTATTATTGTTGTCCCACTGACAATGATACTCAACTAGGGACATTTAAGAATAATGATACATTACATACTTATATGATCTCACATTCAAGTCACATACTTGAATCCATATAATTAGTATCATTCTTCTAAGGACATTTATTATATTAACATTTATATAACGTAGTAAATAAAACATAATAAAAGAAATTATCATTTAACCAAAACATAACATAAATATAGTGTCACAATCATTACATAATTGGCTACTAGAGCATACACTCTAACACTAGGCTGTCTCATCGGGACAACAAGTGGTATTAGAGCAAAATTGATTTAATTCAATTCACAAGATCTAGAGATGACCAACAACGAAGGAAGCAGTTCCAATATGATGACATATGTAGGAAATCATGATGGTGAAACCAGAATTCCAATCTTCAAAAGAGAGGAATACCCTATCTGGAAACAAAAGATGTACATGCACTTGAGTGCAAAGACCCTAATTACATTGATAGGATTGAGAAGGGTCCATACCAGCCAAGGAAATTTGTTCCTTCAAAAACTGTGGAAGGAATAATAATTGTTGAGCACTTTGAACTTGCACCTGAGAGTGATTATACTAATGAAGACAAGTTGCAAGTTCTTAAAGATGCTAAACTGATGAACATACTCTACAATGGATTGGATAAGAATATGTTCACAAGCATCATCAATTGCACAACATCAAAACAAATCTGGGACACCATCAAAATCCTATGTGAGGGGACAGACCAAGTAAGAAAGAATAAAAGGCCATTGTTAACAGAACAATATGAATTCTTTCAGGCAAAACCTGGTGAATCAATAACATCAGTGTATGATAGATTCAATGCTTTGCTAAATGACTTGAAGATTCTTGGAAAGTCTTATGACAATGAAGATATCAACACCAAATACATGAAGGCTCTTCCACCTAGCTGGGATCCAATTGTAGTGAGGGAAGCTCATGATTTGGATGTCCTCACACTGGACTGGCTCTATGGAAATTTAAAGACATATGAACTTGAAGTAGAGCAAAGACAAAAGATGTACGGCAGGGACTAAGGAGTTGCATTGGTGGTTCAGACCAAAATGTCTCATGAGGAGCTTGATGATAAAACCTATATTGCAAGCTCTGTTGATGAAAAATTTGAAACTGACACTAGAGATGATATGGAGGAATTCATGGAGTTTATATGAAGCAATTAAAGAAATTCAGAGCTAGCAGGAAAGGAAGGAGATCATCAAGGAAGCCTAACCCAAAATGAGAAGGTCAATCTGTGACCTTTGACAAAAAGAATATAAGATGCTACAACATAACTGTGATGGGTTAGGACACTTTGCCAATGAGTGAAAGAAGCCTAGATCTACAAAGAGATCTAAGGATGAAAAGAACAGGAAATTAGGGAATGATCTTGCCGACAAAAAGTACAAATCAAAAAGCAAGGCCTTGATTACTGAAGGCAAAGATTGGATTGACAGTGATTCTGAGGAAGAAATTATCAATTTTGCTTTGATGGCTCGAACTGATGAGCGAAGTGATTCTACTAAGGTATGTGATGCAACTTAGAACTTTAATGTGCTTAATCTATTTGATGCATCTAGTATAGAAAGCATACAAAAAGATATGTCTGATTTGCATGTTAGTTTAGATCACTGACCATTAAACATGTCAAAGTTAAAGAATCACATGATCAACTCGTGAATATAAATAAATTTCTTGAAGGGAGATAAATACAATTTGATACTATCAAGTCAGAACTGGATAAAGCTCATCAAATGATTGATGCTTTGAAAAAGAGGGAATATTACTTAGTCGAACAACTTGAACTTGAACAAGCTAAGATAAAACAATAGAACCAATCCTCTAAAAAGCTGTCAGACTTGGTAGGAAATCAAATGGTAGGTCAAAAATCTGGTCTAGGTCATGATGAGTACCTAGGAAAGAAACCAGATATAGAAGAAATTAAAGAAGTCGCTAACTCAATGACTCAAAAGTCAATTCCTATTAAAAGGATTAATTTTGTCCCACCAATCAATGAAGCTAAATTTATCAATACTCAAAGTCAACATACCACTGCTGCGATAAAGAATGATCAAAAATCAGTGAATGTTGATGAAAAAAGTGGAAACAAAAGATTGAACATAAGTTTCATGACCAAGACACAATTAAACAAGAAACCGAACTGACTGAGTTATGAATAAATATACCAATTATGATAGAATGCCTGATGCTCCTAAAAAAACATGTCATATATGTGGTAATCCCAACCACATTGCTCTACATTAGGAGTAAAAATAGAGTTCCTATAATAAAGACTGAACCAACAAAGATAATTAAAGGAAAAATTACCTTTAAGAAGGTTTAACTATCTTTGCAATAATTGTTGAAATTCTAAACTTGGCAGTCTCTCTCCTTCAACAAGCAAGACTACTGATTATCCTATAAAAATTAAAAGTTCTAATAGACAATCAACTCCATCTTAGCCAAGTCTTGATTCTAAAACTAGTGCAAAAGGTCCCAAGAAAATTTGGTCCCCAAAAAAATTCTAACTAGTTATTCTTACTGTGTAGGGCAAAAAAAAAAAAAGAAATCATGGTTCTTGGACAGTGAGTGTTCAAGGCATATAACAGGAGACAAGTCCCTGCTTATACAATACGAAGAAAAGAGTGGCCCTAAGGTAACTTTTGGAGATAACAACAAAGGCCATACAAAGAGCTATGGCAATGTTGAACATGGTGATGTCATCTTCACTGAAGTATCACTAGTTGATGGCTTAAAGCACAACTTATTAAGTGTGAGTCAACTATATGATAAAGGATTCCACATCACCTTCAAATAAGATCAATGCCAAGTGAGTGACAAGGAATCTGGATATGTGATATTGATAGGAAAAAAGAAACAGAATTTGTACACTACAAACATGATCCCTTCCACTAATCAAGTCACATGCCTCTATAGCAAAGCCTCTGCTGATGAAAGTTGGCTTTGGCATAAGAAGTTCTCCCACATAAACTTCAAAAACATCAACAATTTGGTGAAAAAAGGCTTGGCATCTGGCATTCCTCAATTGGAGTTTACACAAGAAGGTTTGTGTGATTCATGCCAGAAAGGAAAACAAAGAAATGTGTCATTCAAGAGCAAACTAGCAACATCAATCACTGACCCTTTACAGTTATTACATATGGACTTATTTGGTCAAGTAAATGTAAAGTCAATAATAAAGAATGGATATGCCTTGGTTATAGTGGATGATCACACAACGTATTTTTGGGTAAAATACCTTCACTCAAAGGATGAAGTTGCTTAGATGATTATTGATCATATCAAGAAAGTAGAAACTGAGTTTGGAAAGACAATAAAGGTTATAAGGAGTAATAGAGGAACATAATTCAAAAATTCCCAAATTCCCAAGTAAATGAATTCTGTAGTGAAAAAGGAATAACCCATCAATACTCAGCTTGAAGAACCCCTTAATGAAATGGAGTTGTTGAGAGGAAAAATAGAACCCTTACTTAAGTAGCAAGGACAATGCTAAAAGAGTCAAAGTTTCCAACCTATTTATGGAAGGAAGCAATTATACTGCTTGCTTCACACAAAGTAGGTCCTTGTTTAATAGGACTTACAACAAAACACCTTATGAGTTAATGACTGGGAGAAAACCAACTCTTAAGTTTCTTCATGTGTTTGGTTGTAAGTGTTTTGTTCTGAGAGACTCATCAGAGACAAGAGCGAAATTTGATAACAAGTCTGATGAGACAATTTTCTTAGGTTACTCTCTATCAAATAAATCATATATAGTATATAAACTAAGAACAAAAGTCATTGTGGAATCCTTACAAGCAATATTTGATGATAGCAAGATTCCAGGAATGATTGATCAAAGACTACATGGAACTCTCAGATTTGAGAATGAATTGGATGCATGGAAGGATCCATCAGAGATTTAAGAACCACCCCTAGATGACTATGTTCCTTCAATTAGTAAGGGGGAGGTAACGGTTGTGCATGATGTGGTAAGGACTAATACTCCATCAGAGACTACAGTATTAACAAAAAAATGAATCACAAGAGACTGGTAATATAGGTGCACAATCAGAGACTAATGGGACACTAGAGACTACTGAAGTCAATAGTCAAGAAGAGACTAATAGCTCAAGGGGAGCTAACAACGAAGAAGTCACTGGTGTAGGGGGAGCAATCTCTGATCTAGCAACTAGATTGGACAATATTCATCTAGATAATGAAGCCTCATCTTCAAGATTAAATCTACCACCTACAAGACCATGGTTGAAAGATCACACACTAGATTTAATTATTGGAGATTTAGAGGAAGAAGTCAAGACAAGAAGTGCAACACAAAATGAGTATCTTTATCTCAATTTTCTTTCAAAAATTGAGCCAAAGAAAATTGAAGAACTTCAAGATCCTAACTGGGTAATAGCCATGCATGAAGAGTTAAACCAATTCACAAGAAATAAAGTTTGGAGACTGATGCCCAAACCAAGGAATAGATCAATAGTTGGTGCCAAGTGGGTCTTCAGAAAAATGTTAGATGAAGCTAGTACAATCACAAAGAACAATACAAGACTGATAGCAAAGGGTTATTCTCAAGAAGAAGGAATTGATTATGATGAGACCTTTGCACTAGTTTCAAGACTTGAAGCTATAAGGATTTTCCTCACATATGCAGCTTATAGAAACTTCGAGGTGTACTAAATGGACGTCAGAGTGCTTTCTTAAATGGAAAGTTCGAAGAAGAGGTCTATGTTGAACAACCACCAGGTTTTGTAAATCCCAAGCTTCCAAACCATGTCTACAGGTTAGATAAAGCCCTTTATGGCTTAAAACAAGCTCCCAGAGCCTGGTATGATACTCTCTCTTAGTTTTTAATTGAAAATAAATTTGTTAGAGGTATCATATATTAAACAATTTTTTTTTATAGAAAACTAGGTTCTAACTTAATACTTGTGCAAATATATGTGGATGGCATTATATTTGGGTCTACAAATGAAAAACTACGTAAAAAAATTTCAAAGTTAATGCAGCCTATATATGAAATGAGTATGATGGGTGAGTTAACATTTTTCTTAGGATTACAAATAAAATAATTAACTGATTGAATCTTCATTAGTCAGTTCAAGTACATTAAGGACTTACTAAGAAAATATGATTTGGTTGATTGTGCATCTGCAAAAACACTCATGGCTACAGTCACTAAGCTAGATAAGGATACTAAAGGAAATAAAGTGGATATAAATAGCTATAGGGACATAATAGACTCACTTTTATATTTAACTACAAGTAGACTTCATATAATGTTTGTTACATGCTTATGTGCAAGATTTCAAGATGACCCTAAAGAGACACATTTAATTGTTGTTAAAAGAATACTGAGATATCTAAAGGGTACCCCAAACATTGGCTTATGGTATCCTAAAGAATCTAATTTTAAACTAATTGGCTATTTAGATGCTGAGTATGCAGGATGTAAACTTGACAAAAACAGCACAAGTGGAAGCTACCAATTTCTTAGAGGCAAACTTGTTTCTTGGTTTAACAAGAAATAAAATTCAGTGTCAACCTCAATAGTTAAAGTTGAATACATTGCCTCTGGGAGTTACTATGCTCAAATCCTATGGATCAAAAATTAACTCCTGGACTATGGTATGTCATTATCCAAAATTCTCATTTATTGTGATAATACAAGTGCCATAACAATAACAGAAAATCCAGTAAAGTATTCAAGAACAAAACATATAGACATAAGGTATCACTTCATTAGAGAACATGTTAGTGAAGGTACCATTGAATTACATTGGGGTATAACTGATAAGCAACTTGCTGACATATTTACAAAGCCTTTAGATGAACCTACATTCACTAGGTTAGTCTATGAATTAGATATGTTGAATTATGCTTCTAAAAATTGAGTAAATATCTTAGAAAGCAATCTTTTAGGTTGTGAGAAGCTAGAATTTAATTTATAGATTGAAGCTGTTCTTATGGATAGAATTTTAAGAAGCTAATAATCATTGCATTGATTGTTGGATAACTTTGGAAACAAAGTTGCAACAGAGACTATTTTAATTTAGTCTCTGAGAGTATTTGAGTGAGAGACTAAAATTAGTCTTTGAAAGTCATCTTTAATTTGTCTCTGACTAGTTAAAACTAAATTATCGGAGAGTAGCCAAAATTAGTCTCTGATCATTGTTTTTAATTAGTCTTTGACTAGTTAAAAATAAACTATCAGAGACTAATCAAAATTAGTCTTTGATTGTCATTTTTAATTAGTCTCTGACTAGTTAAAAATGAACTATCGGAGACTAATTAAAATTAGTCTTTGATAAGTGAACGTGGCAGAGAATAAGATAGTCTCTGATGACTCATTTTAAAAAGGGTAAAACAGTAGTTACACACTTACCTACAATCGAAAACCATTCACTATCTTTTGAATTGCAAACATTTTTATACTCTAGTAAGAGAAAAATCAAACACAACTGCAATTACAAACACTCAAAGAACTCTGTCTTTCACTCTAATATCTACAATTTAAGCTCTTGCAAAGAAATTCTTCAAGCTTTTATAGATATCATCAATGGCATCAAAAACTGTTTGTTTCAAGTTCGACGACTTCGATTTCATCAAAACCAACCATGCTGAAGTTGCAGACAAGAATGAATTTGAAGCCCAGTACCATCCTATTAAAGATTTTTCTATAAACATCTACACTCTCGTATGCCATTTACGAAGCTCCCACACAGGTAGCTGAAATCATCACTACGATGTGGTCCACTGTTGAAATCTAGGATGAGAGTGATGACTCTCCTATGGTAAACTTTAAATATGATAATATTGTTTATACTATTGATCATGCAGTAGTTAATAATGCATTGCACTTACCTACACATGATGCATATGACCTAACTGCTTCTGATGAGGAATTAATAGATATGTTTAAAAACTTACACTATGATGAAAAAAGGTTCCATAACAAGACCTCATCTTAGGCAGGAATGGTCTTTATTCTTTGATATTATCACTAAAACATTTACTTCAAAATGCAGCGGTTATGATGTCATCACTACACTAACACAACAAATTGCATTTAGTGTATTGTATGATAGGTATATAAATTTAGGGTTGTTGATTTTGCATAAGTTAATGGCTAAACTAAAAACTAGTGATAAAAATAAAATTTACTATGCTAGGTTTTTTATAATGATTAAAAATTATGTAATTCCAAACCTTAATATTACTAGTATGCAAGTTGTGCCAACTATTTTGCAGAGAAAGCACATCTTTACTAATGTGAAGAAGAAAACACCAAAGGTAAAGGCTCCTCTTTCCTTTCCTCCTATTATGAGATCAATTCTCATAGAAAGGTTTTCAAATCTTCACTCTTTGTCTTATTTTTAGGATCTTGAACAATAAACACAAAACCCAATTGCTCCTCCAACATCTACTTCACAACAACCATCTACAGCTTCATCCACAGTTGTTCAAAAGGCTGTGGTTATAAAAACAAAGAAAGACACAAAGTTACCCATAAAAAGAAAAAACAAAGAGGGTGATAGTGAGGTTGAGGGAGTAAAAGAAGTTGAGGTGGCTCCTCAGAGAAAGAAGAGATTAATATCCATAAGCCAAAAGCAATCCATTGTTTCTCAAAAGGTAGTGGAGGTTAAAGGGAAAAACAGTACTCTATTAACATCCTCCCAAAAGGATGCTAACATTGAAGAAAGTTCTCAACCAGGAAAATAGCTATAGAGTCTGCACAAACCCTTGTACATAAATAGGGGCAAGCCCAAAGAGAGAAAAGATAAAAAAGAAAGAATGACACAAGGAGTACCCACACACAGTCTACTCAAATTGATGATCCTCAATTTTTTGTTCTTGAGGAACAACCAACACTCCACTCTATCCCTACTCTTATTTCTTCTCTTATTCTTGATTCTTTAGAACATGACAATTCAAATCTTCTTGATTTTTTCCAAGAAAATCCAACACTCCAAGTGGATCAAGCTAAACTATTAGAACTAAAGAAGCTCAAGTGTTTGTGTGTGGGGGGGGGGGGGGGGGGGGGGCGAGAGGGGTTGAATACATACACTACAAACTTTTTCGGTTTTTAAAACTTAGTTCAGTCATATGATGAAAACAAAGAAAATCAACGAAGACTAGAATAGCTGCAAGGATGAGAAAAACTGCACTGAAATTAAAATGAATACAAAAGCATTGCATTCAAGTTAAACAGTTGTATTAACTTGGTGTTTTTTTAGAAATCAGTTTAATCACAAAGTGATTAACAACTACAATTTTGTAAAAAATTACAACTTCTTTTTCTTACTCACTAGCTACTAATTTCTCTTTGAATTTTTGTGTCAAGATCTATTACAAAACTTCTCTCTAGTGTGTAAGTGTTGTGGCTTCTTGGTTGTTTCGTGTAACAACGTATTCTCTCTATATATGTAGGAAATCGGTTGATGAATTCATGTTCTAGATCTGCTGTCTTTTTTAATGTAGCTGTAGTATGTCTCATTATTGTCCTTTCAGAGAAACATGTTAGACTACTTTCAGCAAGTGTTGCTTCTTTTTCATCCCCTAATCTTCAAGCATTTAATGTTTGAGAGTTGTTATTGGACCACCAAACATCAAGGAATATCTTCCCAGTTATATCCCTTGCTTCCATGCCAAGTATCAATGATTTGATTGTAAGTCCTGATGACGAGTGGACTAGGTCATAACCATCCACTAAAGGCAAGCCCTGATGTTGACTTGATCAGTGCTTCTGGATCCCCTGATGACAAGCCCTGATGTTGACTTGATCAGTGCTTCTGGATCCCCTGATGACAAGCCTTGATGGAAACTTGATCAGTATTTCACTATCCACTAATGTCAAGTCCTGATGGAGACTCGATCAATGTTTCACTATCCATTGATGTTTAGACCTACTTGTATCCACTGATGACATTCATTGATGCAACATTTGAACTTCCCCTAACAGTTTCCCTTAATAGGTTGGTCCTTCGATGTCATCCCCTGATAGGTTCCCCTGACGGTTCCCCTGATGGGTTCCCTTGATGAGTTCCCCTGATGGGTTCCCTTGACGAGGGCATCCCCTGACTGTTTTTTTTTTTTTTACTAATGCTTTATTCAAGTACTTGCTCTTTTAAATCATTGATGCTTGTTGGTTTTGTCTGGAACGTCTGATGTGCGAAATACTTGAATGTTTAAATAACAGCGAACATCCCATGACATTATCAAGTCCTTTTGAAGTATTCACGGATGACTTACCTAGTGTAGTTTAGTCCATCCCCTAATGACTAAGTTGTCCATCAATGGACGCAAAACTTGTGAAAATATGCTAAGGTTTATAGAATACCTTGAGTATTTACAGATGCACATTTATTCCTTTATACTAGAATTATCATCATCAACATTTATATCTAACAATCTCCACGTATTTATGTTTATTAGTTTGATAATCGTAAATCTAACTAATGTACTGATGATGATGTCAAAACCCAAATCTATTGACAATAAAGAATAAATGTATATGTATAGGTACAACGAATGGCTACATACATGTCTTTACAAAATGGTTTATAGTATCTACAACTTAGACTTGAGGATTCCTTTGTTGTTGAGCAGAAACAAAGGACAATGATGACTTGATTCAATTGGTTTTGTGTCACTCCTAAGGCCTTATCTTCTCTGATCTGGATTTTGATCTAGAATCTTGAGTCTATTGTCTTCACCCCCTACCTCCAATTGCTCAAGCTCTTTTTGATGAAGTCTTCTGAAGTTGACAATGTTGACATTCCACCTAGATTCCAAAGATTCAAGGACAAATCGAATTTCTTGCAAGTTGGCTACAGCAAATTGTGACTAGTAAAAGGTGACAATCTCCCTTATTGACTTTTTAAACTCCACACTCATGGGGTTTGTGATCATATTTGGATAACCCTTTCTACTTCCACCTCATATGGAACAGGTAATCTCAACACACCCTTCTATTTCTCAAACTCCTATTTCTTCTACTTCAATTGCTATGGCTAAGAGTACTACCACTTCTCAGCCTACCCAAGTAGTATCACTAGTTTTTACACAACAAATCTCAATAACCCAACCCTCAGTCTCCCAAAAGACTAAGGGTACTAAAAGAAAATCCTCAGAAGTAACCACAACAACTGAGGTGGAGTAAGGAGTGAGAGTGACTGACTTGAAAAGATTGAAGAAGAAGAAGAAAGCCACGAGTCTTGACCCACAACCAGACCAGGTAGTATTCTCCCAATAGGATGTTGACCTTAATAAGGAAGTTAACACATCTTTAAGTATTTCCTCTCAAAAGGAATTAGTTATTTAACAAAGTCCCCAACTAGGGACACAATTAAGTGAGGCACAAACACTGACCATAGGCCCTAATGAAACTCGCATCAGGATCTCTGAGAGCCACTTGTAGATATCTTACACAGTGAGTACACACACAAGTTCTTTTGATGAATCACCTCCTCACTCTGTGATTTAGCCAACACTCCCTTCTACACCTCTCCCTCCGTTTTCCTTACCTCAAATTTCTTCAGATGTCATGACACAAACACTAAGTGTTATGGCATCAGATCCTCCAATTTCTCACATCATGGAGGAGCCAATTCTTAGTGACACAGTGATTGACAATCAAGACTCTCAAATGATTGTTTCCTTTTTAAATGATTCAATCATTGATGATCATACATGGGACATAAATACATATGTATATACTACTACAATAAGTATTTATACCCCCCCCCCCCCCAATTGTACATACTTCTTCAATTTATACCCCCAATTGTATATATTTCTCCTATTATACATAAACATATATCCTCCACTCCTTCTCAAATCACATCCGTGGACACAATAGTTGTAGATACTTTACTTACATTGTCCACAGTTTCTGAAAACATATCCCATAGGAGTCCAATTAGAACAATTTTGAGTGAGAATATCTAGTGAAGAGAGGCAAAGTCAACCCAATGAGAGGACTTCAACGGAAGGAGATGAAGAGAGTACTACGTTAAAAGGCAATGAAAAAGGAAAGTCAGAGAGAAATTCCATAGAAGGCCAAGAAAAAGGAGAGGTTGAGGGAGATAAAGATGAGATCCTTGTAAATAAAGAATATAGAGAAAATTTTGATACTGTACATACACCATCCTCTTCAAGTAGTGATATAGATGACACTGCTATAGATGATTTTGCACCACTACTGGGAGTTGATTTATACTATCAGAAGAACCAAATGTTAGATACAATAAAACTGCTAAAGCAGGAGCTCTCACGTGCCACAGACCCTGTCCTTATCAACATTCTCAAGTCCCAAATTATGATAGGACAGTCTATGGACGTTGAATCTCACAAATTACATACAATAGTTCAAGAGAAGATACAAAATGTATAGAATATTGTAGATTCTCTTGCCACCAGCTACTAATTGCTCAAAATCAAGAAGTTTACCGACAATGTTGATCAAGAACCTACTGCATTCAACACCAGACTCACAAAAATGGAATCTCTATAACAGTTTGTGGTAGACACTTTTAAACAACACTTCCCAGTCACATCCCAACTCTCAACATCCACTAATGATGTTGTTAAAAAGGGGGAGAAATCTTCAAGGTCATCGTCAAGGGTTGTTGTTGACAATTTCTCAAGAAATCAACCATCAGGGGATGTGACTATTCCTAGAGCCAAGGATAAGGACAAGGGTATCCTAATTGAAAAACCCAAAAAGAAATCACTTTCTCAATCAAGGCGCAAGCTACTTGGAGATGCCATGAAGACAGCTTATTTTCCAACACCCGTTGAAGCAGTAATTGATGGGAAATTGGAGCTTGTCTTTCCTCAGGACAAGAAGCTTGTAGAAGCTGATGAACTGTATGCACAACAACCTTCAAAAGGAGGAGGAGATGGCTATAACAAAGGAAAAGGAAGAAGAAGAAAAGAAGAAAAAGAGTGTTAAACCAAAACCCTCTAGGAAATCTCAGCCCAAGAAATCGCAGCCCCTAAAAGGTGTATTAGGGGATCAAAGAAAAAATGATCAAACATCCCCTGATGCCACCAAAACTAAGTCATCTGGATCAACAACTCAAGCACCTACTCTTGTAACATTTGGACCACCCACACTTGCAGAATTTCTTAGGGATGACAGATACAAAAACCTAACATTTATAGAATCAATCAAGAGCGTAAGTGTCAGGGTAAGGAACAAGGAGAAAATAATTTTCATCCTATTGAAGAAAGGATCGAAATTTACAGTCAATTTTGACTGGTTCAGGTGGATGGATGCTGAACAACTGACACTCATCAAGAAAACAGTGTTAGACATAACTGTGTTAAACAGAGACTTGAGGGGGATGATTGACAAGATGAGGCAAGCCATGAATGATTTCCCACAACTATGGAAAAACCACTAAAACTATTCTACAAAGGAGCTGGTGGGAAAGAAAAGAAATAAGAATAAATGAAATTGATGAGCTTGACCTATAGGAGGCGATGCATGTTCTAGGCAAAATTGTTAATCATAGAAATGAACATGTCATAAAGTTCAGAATCCTAATTGTGAAGAAATTGTTGAAGGAAATTGAGAAAACCAGAGCTGATGATGGGAATGCAACAGTTGTAAGGGATGTTCCCCCAGTAAAAGGATTCAAAGAATATCCAAATATGATCACCCAGCTTTTTGGAAGTGATAGAACATGCCATGGATGTGGAAAAAGCTTTAAAGACGGGGAAAATGGTGGATCTGGCGGCTTTAAGGGTCATGGCTGAACAAATCCAAACCGGTTCATACCACAAAAAAGGAGGAAAGAAGCCTGAAAATGAAGTAGCATTTGTAGTACCCAGACAAGGTCCCCCAAAGAAGCCCTTTCAGGCACCAACAAGTCCAAAACCCAACTTCAACGATTGACAAAATGTGCAACATTAGCCGAGGAGGCCCGAACCAAGGAAGTTTACCCCTTTTGGAGAGCCATTAGCCAATATCCTATAAGCCTTGTTAAGCTAAGGCATGATCAAAAAGTCAACAAAGGTGCCAGATTGAAAAAACAGATGATATAATACAGACGAAAAATGTGCATATCATTGTGACCTACTTGGGCATGATACTAAGAAATGTTGGGGGTTGAAACATCAGATACAAGACTTAATCGATCGAGGAGATATCATGATTGAGGGAATGCTAAATGTGGACAACAATCAGTTACCAAAGCATGGTGGTAATGTAAATGTGATAGGAGTCGAAGGACAGATGGAGGAGAATGACAAGAACATGTTCTCGATAACAGAAGGAGGAGACATGGTGGGAGAAATCAACCAAAATCCACCAAGGATGGTTATCAAAGGGTCAGGAGACCCAAGCAGGAAAATTATAACCATCAGGGAACAACCCATGAGAAATAACCAAGAACAATGAACCAAGGTATTGGTGTTGAAACATGACAAAACAATAGTAATCCAGATTCCAAAACAAGATCCAGTAAAAGATCTGAAGGCAGTACCGTAGAAGTACGGGGTAAAATATGCCAACGCAGAAGGAGCTGAGATATCGGGCAATACACAACAGGAGGAGGCGATGAGTTATGAAAAGGGAAGCCAGCGAAAAATCAAGCGGACAAGCAAAATATCCGATAAAGCGGAAGAGGAATTTCTAGAAAAAATTAACCACTTGGAGTATAAGGTCATCAAGGTGTTGGGGCACAAACCAAAAAAAGCGTCGATGTTCTATGTGGTCATGAAATCAAAAGGACATCAAAAGGTATTAATGGAAGCTTTGGCAGGAACCTATGTCCAGAAGAGCTTGACTGAAGAGAACTTCCAAAATGTAGTGGGATATGTCACGAAAAACAAGTCGAAGGTCGAGGACATAGAAAGGCCCTACATATAGCAGTCCAATGATGTGATTTTGTTGTTGGAGGTGTACTAGTAGATTGAGGTTCTGCTTTGAATATTTGTCCTTCCAAGACACTGGGAAGGTTGGGCATTGATAAAGAAAGGTTGTGAAATAGTGGAATTATTGTCAGAGCCTTTGATAGATCAAAAAGGGAAGTGATATGTGAGATCGAGTTGCCAGTAGGTATCGGACCACATACGTTCATGATAAATTTTCAAGTCCTAGAGATCAATTCGGGATATAACTTCTTATTGGGTCGTCCATGGATCCATACAGCAGGGGTAGTTCCATCAACCCTCCACCAACAGATCAAGTACATCATAGACAAAGAGCTCATTATAATCACCGCCGAAAATGGGATAAAGAAAGGAGACATGCGATGCATCGAGCTAGATTCAGAGATAAAACCCATGTCTTGGAAATGATCCTGGTAAATCACCACAGGTCAACCCACTAATCAGATTCTCCAGGGAAGTCATGAATATGGCAAAAGGAATGGTATCTCAGGGTTTTAAAGATGGCTAGGGTCTCGATCAGAATCTACAAGGGACAACACAACTGATCCATCTTCCAACCTAAAGAAGCAAGACGGGTTTAGGGTACAATGGAAAGATAAGGAGAGGAAAGGAAAGAATCATGGATATTCCACTAATTAATCAATCCTTCATCAACAACGGAATCAATCAAAAGGAAAAAGGTTTATTACATCCAGATAATGTTGGAGCTAAGGAAAATAGTCAGGAGACATTGATGATAAGCCTCCCAAAGATCGACTGGAACTATGTCGACATTTCCCAATTGTTTGCAGAGCTAGAAGAGAAGATGTGGTTGTTTTGATAAGGGACAATGAAGATGAAGTGAACTTGGAGATAACCCCATGTCAGCCAGAAGGGTCGAAGAACTAGACCATTGAACCATTGTCTGGCATTGAGGCATCCCGGTGCCTGGGGTGTTAAGGGGTTATGGGAAAATTTTTCTTGTATCTAAAAATTTGTTTTGATTGTTATCTTTAAGAAAGAGTTTATTTCATGCTTTGATTAGGGAATGTAGATCCACATACTAGAATGGAGATAGTGGCCGAAAAAATGTTTTAGAATCGCCAAATTTTGGAGATGTCTTTTTATTTTAATCATATGTTTGAATTATGATTGAATTTTGTGAACTCATTGTTGTACTTTGACTTTATAGGGGAACCTTTTGTTGTGCTAAAAAGGTCACTTCTTCGCCAAAAATTGAAATCAATGATTATAATCATAACAACTGATTGAATTCCAAACTCATGGAAATCGAATATGAAGAGCCTTTCGATAATGAGGAGATTCCAAAAGAAATCAAAAGGATGTTTGAAGAAGTCCCCAAACCAAATCTAGATCAAACCATTAAGGTAAATGTAGGAATGGAGGCCGACCCCAAGGAGGTACAAATTGGGGCAGAGTTGAAAAAGGAACAACAAGAAGAATTAACAAGATTCCTCATAACCAATATTAAAATGTTTACATGGGCCCATAAATATATAGTGGGTCTATCCAGTAGTATCGTAACTCATAAATTGCCAATCAAAGCGGGTTATTCACCGGTAAAGCAAAAGCTCAGGAAGATAAAACCTGAATGGAGCCTGAAAGTGAAGGAGGAGGTCATCAAACAATTTGAAGCAAAGATTTTAATGGTGGCCACATACCCTGAATGGCTAGCCAATATAGTGCCCATACCAAAGCCCGGAGGGAAGGTAAGGGTACGTGTGGATTACCGAGATTTGAACAGAGCAAGTCAGAAAGATGATTTTCCCGTACCTTTCATACACGTCCTGATCGACAATACGACTGAACAAGAGATGTATGACTTTGTGGATTGCTTTGCGGGATACCACCAAATTTTATTAGCTAAGGAAGGCAGAGAAAAGAACGCGTTCATTACACCTTAGAGAACTTTCTGGTATCATAGACTACCTTTCAAACAAATCAATGTTGGGGCAACCTACAACTGAGCAATGATGGGGATACTACATGATATAATGCACAAGGAGATAGAAGAATATGTGGATGACAACATAGTAAAGTCCAGAAAGAAATAAGATAATTTTTGCAACTTAAAGAAACTATTCTATCAGTTGAGGAAATACAACTTAAAGGTCAATCCAGCAAAATGCGCATTTAGAGTTACTGCCAGGAAATTGTTGGGTTTCCTGGTAAGCAGTAGGGGTATGACATTGATCCTGCCAAGATCAAAACAATTGTTAAGATGCCACATCCCAAGACAGAAAAGGACATCAGGGGATTTCTAGGCCGAATTAACTTCATTGGAAGATTTATCTCGCATTTGAGAAGTACCTTGGAGCATGTATTCAGGTTATTAAGAAAGAATTCTTCGAAGAGGTGGAATGAAGATTGCCAAAAAGCGTTTGAAGCTATAAAGCAACAATTACTGGAAGCGCCGGTGCTAGTGCCTCCCACACCAGAAGTATCTTTAGTCATTGGTATATGGAATGGAGGCAGTTCTTCCAATTGAAGTGGAAATTCCATCACTACGAGTTTTGATGGAATCAAACTTACCAAAGGTAGATTGGATCCAAGTCTGACACGACCATTTGGCATTGATTGATGAAAAAAGGATGCAAGTTGTTTATCATGGCCAATTGTATAGACAGAGGATTTCAAGGGCATACAATAAGAAGGTCCAACCTAGGTCTTTTAAAGAGAATGATTTGGTGCTCAAAAAGATTTTATCTTGCCAAGATGAAGCAAAAGGGAAATTTGCACCAAATTGGCAAGGGCCGTTCGTGGTAAAGAAAGTCTTGTTAGGAGGAGCTCTTATCTTGCAAGAAATGGATAGTGAGATCTTTCCTCAACCCATAAACTAAGATATGGTAAAGAGATTTTATGTATAAAATGATTTGATATTCGTGATGGGGAAAATGATATTTGTTTCTGGGGAATCAATTAGTCATTTTACCTTTCCACACCTACTCTTCATGTGCCCAGCCTTTTGCCTTTTACCGTTTTGTTCGTCAAAAGACCTCTTCCTGCGAATGCATGCCTATCCATCAACCAAAAAAAAAACAAGAGAACAAACAACAAGAACTACATTTTGACCACATCTCCTTCAAAGGGGTACATAGGTAGCCTGACTATTTCATGGTCCAAATCATAAAAGAAAAATATTCTAATAAGATTCAAACCTCAAATAAAAAGACAAGATGCCTTGAATCATTTCCCCATTATCTTAGAAAATGTCCTTCAAACCCATGGGAAATCTGGAGAAATCTAATCATGATTGATGAATCAACCCAAGATTAACCTTCTAGCCCAAAAGCTTTATGTCTACCAAATTATATCACCAGATAAGAGGGTATTTGATTCCCCAAAAGCAAAGGTCGTGATATTCATTAGAATTCTCAAATTATTTGTGTATAAAGTATCTTTATCAAGAAATTGATGGGGTTGATGTCATAAAGAGGCATTATTGGTCATGGTTTCGAGAGACGATATTTATAAAAAAAATCAATAAAAATTAAAAAGTATGATCCGATGGGCATTGTGAAAATACGAAAGGACACAACAAATACGAAAGTCAGGTCATGACAAGATATAAAACTGTCGACCTATGGAAAACCAGAAAAGGCAGGAAGGTGCAACAATGACAATACCGGGTCTAGCGCAAAAAAAGGGGGGGGGGCAATTGGTGGGATCCTATTTGCAGTGGATATGGAAGGAGTACAAATGAAGCACCAACTGAATGTCCGGGATATCCAAAAAAATGAAGTCGAGAGAATCGGAGGATTTGATTAGATGATAAGACCTCAAAACGTTAACTGAGGAATAATCATCGATTTCGACAGAGGTGGGGGGCGGCCAACTTGGACAACAAATGTTATGTTTTAGTTGGATAAATCCAAAGAAATGGGTTGAACCCATGAAGGATTCCCATGGATCTCTGCGAGGGTCATGGCATAATTGGGATCAAACAGTGATCATCCTTAATCAAAACGATTTTATTTTTGGTAACATGCATTGAATTTTAGGCATTTCATGGCATGCCTCATTTGTATTAATTCAATGCATTTGGGTATAACAACTTTGTTTCAAGTCATCTTACTACACAGATGATTTTGATACAATTTCAAAACTGATTTTAAAAATTGTGGTATTCGTAATCATTTTACAACGCCAATGATTTTCGATACCATTTTTTGGTTGCAACCTACTCGGGTCATTCGACTATGCAAATGATCCTGGGGAAACTTTGACACTTTTTTTCAAGTCATCTTACTACGCAAATGATTTTGGTACAATTTTAAAACTGATTTTTCAAAATTGCGACATTCATAATAATTTTACGACCACAATGATTTCGATACCATCTTTTGTTACAAGCTATCCGAATCATTCAACTACGCAACTGACCCTAGCACAATTGTGCAACATTTTTTTTCAAAATCATTTTACTACACAAATGGGATTGTTACAATTTCAAAAGCTTGATTTTTCAAAACTTGAGTCAACAAGGATATTTAACTATGCAAATGATTTTGTTTTGGCTATTTTGTCATTTCCATTCAACTACGCAAATGGTCTTAACATGGTTTACTGCTTTGTGTATTTGAGATTGTCTTACTACACAAGTGATTTCAACACAAACTTCAAATTGGAAACTTTGACTTGACGTTTATCAAAACCATTCAACTACGCAAATGATTTTGATATAATGCGGTCTTGAAATACTTTTGATCATTCAACTATATATGCAAATGATCTTCATTTGTTTGATACTACGATGATCAAGTCTCGATCATTCAACTACGCGAGTGATCTTGATGTGATTCCTTATTTGGCGACCAGAAATCATTCTACTACAAAAATGACTGCAGGTCCTGGAGTAAATAAGTGCAGGTGCCTATGTCTTTATCACGATCATTTTTACTGTGCAAAATGTGTTGGAGTGTATGCCCTTGTGGACAATTAGGTAATAATTGTGACACTATATTTATGTTATGCTTTCGTTAAATGATAATTTCTTTTATTATGTTTTATTTACTGCATTATATAAATGTTAACATAATAAATGTCCTTAGAAGAATGATACTAATTATATGGATTCAAGTATGTGACTTGAATATAAGATCATATAAGTATGTTATATATCATTATTCTTAAATGTCCCTAGTCAAGTATTATTATTACTGGGACAACAATAATACATTGACACTGGTAAGTGGATTGACTGATGGCTACATCTCATTGGTCATAAATATATGTGAGATACATTAAGTTGATATATAGGTACATGTTAGAGAATAGTGTACTGGACAGACCCCCCATGAGAATTCTACATGGAACATTATGTTATGTGTCATAAGTAATTCTCATAGTGACAATGATGTAATGGTCCTTTGACCTGAAGTCATGACATTTCTACATAAGGAGTTATGTGTTTTGACATTGCCAAAAGTCACCTTTAACCGGGTGGACGATAAAGGTGATTGTTGGGTGCATCATGAGTTATGTGAGAAATGGGAATGATGTGGATGGAATTTAACCCCTATAAATTAGGGGTGATATCTATAGGCCTCTTGATTGAGTGAGACTATGAAATGCATGGCCATGCTCAAATAGAGATTTGTTTCTTATAGTCTACTCATTGATCAAGAAAACTGAGATTAAATTGTGAAAAGGATGACACATCCACGTCTTGAATTTAATCTTAGATATAAAGGTTAAAATGATTAAATTACGTTGAAACATTGGTCACGAAAAGGTTGCGTCGAATCAACGATTTTATTATTACTTGGATAACAGTGATGTATTACTAGATGCTACTCACTGTTTATAATTTTTTAATATGATTTAAAATTATTACCAATGTAATAATATTAAGAAGATATAATTTAAATGACAATGATTTTAATATATCAATAAGATTGATTTTATTTAAATCATGACTTTAAATTATATGTATGTAATCTGTTTATAGTAGAGTCCCTTGGAAGAGAATACGAATATATATTTATTTGCATATATATATATATATATATTAATTAAGTGAGACTTGATTAAAGTATATAATAAATATAAAATTTGGATTTTATTCTACTAATAAGATTAGGGTTTGGAATTACTCCATACACAACTATATATAGGATATATCAGTTGTTCCCTCATATATACACTTTCTGAAAAACCCTAGCCGCTCATAAGAAAGAGACTAGAGTTGCGAGAGAGAGAGAGAGAAACAAATTCAACAACTAGTACTGCAATTCTCCTTGCCTCAAATCGTGAGACGATTCTTGGGGTGTTTGTGTAGATATCATAGAGGCGCCATCCAGTTGGATTACATTAAAGATTCGGAGACGTTCAACACCCTCATCAAAGCTTCAAATTCTGCAGGTTTAATCGGTAAAATCTTAAACCATCTGTATTAAAATTTTTTTGTATGGATCCTTGGGTTAGGGTTTCATTTTTTTGTTTTAAATTGGTTTTTTCCGCTGCATTTTATTTGTCGGAACCCCAACAAAATGATCATGATAAAGAAGGGCAGTTGTAGACACCTCATTTTTGGCTTTATTTTATTTATGTTTCTTTGATGTACTAAAAGGAAATAATAAAATGTGGAGAGAGGCTTGGTGGATTTAACTTTCTGTTGAGTGCAAGATTGATAGGTTCCTTTTTGAGAAATGCATGGAATTGATAACTGCAACCCCCAACGAGCTAAGATTAGGGATTGATGAACAAAATGCCAAGGTAACTTGCATCAAAGTCTATACATTTGAGAATCTTGCCAAGGTGTTTAAGCTTGGTAAGAAGAAAGGTGTCCTTAGACTTATCTTATAGTAATGCTTGTATGAAGCATTGGTTAGGAAGTTCAACAAGATTCGTGGTGTCTTTAAGAATGAGCAAAATGTTGAAAACAAAAGGCAAAGCAAGTCTAGCTCATCATGGGATAAATTACACTGTCGGAGACTAGTGTTGGTTTCGTAGAATAAAACGCAGCGGAAAAATACGATTTAAAATAAAACTAAACGAAACTCAAACCCGAGGATCTATGCAAAATAATTTAATACAGATAGTTTAAGATTTTACCGATTAATTGTGCGAATCTGAACCTTTGGTGAAGGTGTTGATCGTCTCCAAACCTTTAACGCAATCCAACAGAACTACGTCTCTACTATATCCAAACGAACACCCACAAATCGTCTCACGATTCGAACGAGAAGAGTTACAGTACTAGCTATACGATCTGTATCTCTCTTTTCTCTCTATATCTCTGAACTCTAGTTTCTCTCTTATGAGCAACTAGGGTTCTTAGAATACGTGAAAACGTTGGTTTTGAGAGAATAGCTGATATATCATATATATAGCCTTTCATAAAGTAATTCCAAAACCTAATCTAATTAGGAGACTTAAAATCTGAATTTTATATTTATTAGATATATATATTTAATCAAGTCTCACTTAATTAATATATATATGCACAAATAAATATATATTCGTATTTCCTTCCAAAGGTCTCTATTTCATACAGATTACATATATTAATATATATATATATATGTATATAATTTAAAGCCATGATTTAATTAAATCAATCTTATTGATATATTAAAATATATCTCCTTGACGAATGTTCTTTGTGTGTGACCCTGTAGGTTATTATTACGTTGGCAATAATTTTAAATCATATTATAAAATTATAAACAGTGAGCGGCATCTAGTAATACATCACTGTTACCCAAGTAATAATAAAATCATAGATTCGACGTTACCTTTTGTGACCAATGTTTCAATGTAACTTAATCCTTTTAACCACGATATCTAAGATTAAATTCATGGCATGGATGTGTCATCCTCTTCATAATTTAATCTTAGTTTTCTTGATCAATGAGTAAACTATATGAAACAAATCTCTATTTGAGCATGGCCATGCATTTTATAGTTTCACTCAATCAAGAGGCCTATAGATATCACCCCTAATTTATAGGAGGGTTAAATTCCATCTACATCATTCCCATTTCTCACATAACTCATTATGCATCCAACAATCACCTTTATTGTCCACCCGGTTAAAGGTGACTTTTGATAATGTCAAAACGCATAACTTCTTATTTAGAAATGTCATGACTTCAGGTCGAAGGACCATTACATCATTGTCACTATGAGAATTACTTATGACACATAGCATAACGCTCCATGTAGAATTCTCATGGTGGGTCTGTCAAGTACTATGTTCTCTAGCATGTACCTATGAATCAACTAAATATATCTCGTATATATTTATGACCAATGAGATATGGCATCAGTTAATCACATACTAGTCTCAATGTATTATTGTTGTCCCGCTGACAATGATACTCGACTAGGGACATTTAAGAATAATGATACATTACATACTTATATGATCTCATATTCAAGTCACATACTTGAATCCATATAATTAGTATCATTCTTCTAAGGACATTTATTATGTTAACTTTTATATAACGCAGTCAATAAAACATAATAAAAGAAATTATCATCTAACCAAAAACATATCATAAATATAGTGTCACAATCATTACATAATTGGCCACTAGGGCATACACTCTAACAACTAGCTCGTTAGGGGATAAATTACATTGTCGGAGACTAGCTTGTTAGGGGATAAATTACGCAATCGGAGACTAGCTCGTCAGGGGATAATTATGTTATTGAAGACTGGCTCATCTAGGGATAAATTACACTGTCGGAGACTAGCTCATCAAGGGATAAATTACGCTGTCAGAAACTAGCTTGTCGGGGGATAAATTGTGAGGACCCAGAATTTGAAATAGGAATAAAATGTTAATAGGATTAATTCCTATGAGGTATGAATATTAATGCATGAGATATATGTCAATGTGATGTCCAAAAATTCAATGATTTTAGTTCCTTTGTAAAACCATCAAAGGGATATGAATATATTAATCTTAAAATTTTAAGAGATTAATTTAATCAAACATGAACAAGGAAATGAGTGTGCTTAGTAACTACAACGGGAGGCTGCATGTGTTCCAATAGCTACTTATTTCAAACTCAAGCAGTACCTGTTAACCAAGGTTAATATCCAACCATGCTTGGAAAGCTATTGATTAAGGAAGTCTCACTACAAAGAAGAACTGCAGTGTATTTTATTGACCAATGATTGACATGTGCAAGAGGTAATTAATGTATCTCAGAGTTGTGCATGTGACCCATCTATTATAAGTCATCTCCAACAGTACGCTAGAGTGTTGGCTATGATAGATGGCTGACTGACTATTAAACAGCCGTAACACCGCCCTTTTCTAACCAATCACTTCATCAAAGCTTGTTACTGCCTTTTTCTAGCCAATGGCTGAAATCCAATCTCAAATAATTTCGCTGCTTTGGCTTTTTAGCAAGTGATATAAATATATCATTTGGTGTACATTCCACATAAATTTCATTCTTTCTTTTTCAAGAGCAGTTGTCTTCTTCAAAAGCAGCACAATTAATCTAATCCTTTCTTTAAAGCTTGAAGAGGTAAGAGCTTTATACTAATTTTATGCTCTGTTTTGTTTTGTCCTTATTCATTAATGCAAATAACATCAGAAGTTATTAGTTTTGAATGCTAGAAGTTATCAAAGAAAAGAACAAGAATATGGAAGAATACCAACTTTTCAAGCTGTGTTAACTTCCAAACTACTTTCATATCAACAGTTAAAATTTGGGTAAGTACACCTTGCTTATATCTTAGACCACCAGAGTTCGTTGTGTGTGTGTGTGTGTATTGTGCGAAGAAACAGTATGCATTGCAGAAGAGATGATGAAAGTTTCCCTAGTTTGGTTATGGTTGAGAACACCACCTCTAAAGAGTGATAAAGGCACCACTGTATCTGAGACAAGTTTTAACTTAGTCTCCGACGGTTTGTAGTTAGTCCCTGACTGTATAAAATAGTCATTGGGAGATTCCAAGTTAGTCACCAACAGTATTATATTAGTCTCTGGTGGGCTAAAAATGTTAGTCCCGATGAACAAATTTTGATTAGTTTCTGATGGGCTAAAAATTTCTTAGTCTCCAACGAAGGAAATGTTGTTAGTCTCTCGTGGGCAAAGTATGTTAGTCTCTGATGGCTAAAGTTGTTAGTTCCCGAAGAGTTTGGCGATAGCCAACTGAGTTTCGCGCTGAACAAATCACCCACTAATGAGTTCAGCGATGACTTGATGAGTTTGGCGATAGCCAACTGAGTTTGGCACTGAACAAGTTGTCACCCGATGAGTTTGGCAATGAACAAGTTATCCCCTGATGGTCAAAAGTTACCCCTGATGGTCAAAAGCTATCCCCTGATGATCAAGGGCTATCCCCTGATGGCTGAGGAGACATCCCCTGATGGGTAGTTTATCCATCGATGACTAGTCATCCCCTGATTATCCACTGATGATTGATTATCCCCTGACGAACAGAACTCATTCCCTGATGGATGTGTAACAGTCTGAAAATCCCTTAGGCTTGTTTAAATGAAAAGTCTCAATTTTTCCAACGCAACAAATGATTACATTAAGACATCAAGAGAATAAGAATGCACAGACATCACATTTGTATATACTCGCATTTATATTCTAAGCATAGATTCTCATGCTATGTCAACATGCATGTTTTACAGAGGTATTTCACCAAGCAAGTGAATTAAGTTAGCTCAGCTAAGGACAAACACAAGTATATTCACACTCTTATGCTTATTTCAGTTAAGCACATGATCAATTTATTCGACATGCGTACAAGGTTATGACTTTTATGTTTAAATTTCCTTGTGAATCAGAATGCTATGCTTTAATTTCTACTAGCATGATATGAATGAAAGTGCATGGATATAACTAAGCTTTGATTTATCATTTATTTTTTTCAATCTTATATCTATGCTAATGTATGAGAATATTTCCACTTGGGCATTGAGCAAGTGCTTAGGTTAGTCTTGAGAGGGTAAGATGGTTATCGTACGTAGTTACAAGCCTCCTCTGAGCTAAATAAGACATGCAAAATGGTTAAGGAAGGAAGGAAGAGTTTGAAACCTCAAAGTCAAAGATATTTCTAAAGTGCTAGAGGTTTTGACAATTGAATCCGTTATACCTCACAAATAGTTTGAATCCTTGTTGTGCTTCAAACCCACCTTACATGATTATATACTTGTTAAGCATAAATCGCTCATCCTTGCTACTGTTAAATGTTTAAAGGTCATTGCGAGTTAACTGTGGGTAGTGATTAGGAGAAGTAGAGGATTGAAGATGTAAGAGCACAATTGAACTATTAAATTTGTTAGACCTATGGGTCACAACTTCATGTGAGGATGATGATAAAAGTTGTTGTAATAGCTTAGTTTTCGCTACAAGATTTGTACTCTGATTTTTGTAAGGACGTACTATTAATCACTTTAGTACATTAGTGTTGTATGGATGGGTTTTTGATTGTTTCCTTCCTCTGACGGCGCCTGGGTCCCGTGTGGGATTTTTGGGGTCGTCACATAAATTATGTTGTCAGAGATTAGCTTGTTAGGGGATAAATTACGCTGTTGGAGACTAGCTCGTCAGGGGATAATTACACTATCGAAAACTAGCTCATCTAGGGATAAATTATACTATCGGATACTAGCTCGTCAGGGGATAATTACACTATCGAAAACTAGCTCATCTAGGGATAAATTATACTGTCGGATACTAGCTCGTCAGGGGATAAATTACACTGTCAGAGACTACCTTATCAAGGGATAAATTGCACTTTAATGTGCTTTCCAAAAAATAACTTCAGATTTTAAGAGATGATTTCAAAAAAAACAAAATCTAAAAAAGCAGTCACTACTTATAGGGAGGATAAGGGGTGCCTAACACCTTCTCCTTGTTCAACCTAGCAACGAACTCAGTTTTTATTGGTTTTGCCTTGGACATAATTTAAGAGTCATCTTAAAATCATTTTTTTAAATAAGATGAAAAAGTGGAAAAAGTGTCCCAACACACTGTATCAGATTTTGGTAGGTGGCGACTCAGTTTTTTGGAAAATGATTTTATCACCCCATTGCATTTATAAAAAACTCGGACTTTTGAAAAAGGGTTTTGAAGAAACTTTTAAATGAGCAATCTCACAACTCAA
Organism: Centella asiatica; assembly: GCA_014636745.2. Taxonomy (NCBI): domain Eukaryota; kingdom Viridiplantae; phylum Streptophyta; class Magnoliopsida; order Apiales; family Apiaceae; genus Centella; species Centella asiatica. The sequence goes on from CM025788.1 coordinate 28,712,061, forward strand.
CACACATATTTTTCAAATATTTTTTGGGTGCAACATTAACTTAACAAACTTAGCCTTGTCAAGTTTAGAAGCACAACTATGCAACTGTTTTGAATTTGCTCTATCACTGAAGTTGAAGATCAGGCTCAAAAGAGTTAGAATTCTTCAAGGTGTTTCAAGTTGAATTGCGCCAAAGTCCTTATGAGCACCAAACTTACGACAATAGCACCAAAGTGGAAAGTCGAGGGAAATACAAGTTCAACATAGGAATAAAGTTTGGTGAGAGAAGTTCATTAAGATGTTCATGCCTCAGCAAACAAACAAATAGTAAGAATATTTCTAAGGCATTTTACATTGAAGAATGGAATCAAAGAGTGTTCATTGCCTAACTCAAAAAGTCAGCACCAAAGTTATTTGATTGTCGCCAAAGCCTCACAAATGCTCAAGTCAAAATTACTCAATGCCAAAGTCATCGAGTAATCCTCATGTGCGCCAAAGTCAAAACCAAAGTGTTTGTAAAGCGCCAAAGTGCTCAACATTAGTGGATAAAAAGCCTAGCGCCAGCATCAGTGGATAAAAAGCCTAGTGCCAAAGTGCTCGACATTAGTGGATAAAAAGCATAGCACCAAAGTGTTCGCTAACAATGGTTAAAAGACTTAGCGCCAAAGTGAGTACCATCAAGGAATAATGAACTCAGTGTGAAATTCTACTATTGACTATCACCAAATTCCATCGATTTCGTGCACCAAAACGAAAGATGATTTCGCCGACATGACAGAGCTACAAAAACAAGAAAGAAGAGTGATTGGACTTTTTGGGCTACTTTTTTAATCCTGGAAAGTCTACAAAACGAAAGGCATAAGAGAGATGAAAAAGTTTTAGGGAAAAGCAGGAATGGACAAAAAGCAATCTTTTCATATCTTTACTATATCAAATCTTGCTTATATATTTTTACATGCTTCCATGTAAAGAAAGAGTGCTAAACAAGAAATATGCCTATAAATAGATAGCCTCTCTCTATCATAAAAAAGATATACATACACAATAGAACAAACAAGAAATAGCTTGATCTTTCTCTCTTGTAAATAGAAACTGAAACTCTTGCTTCATAAAAGGAAGCCGATTGAAAAATCAGGTTCTAGCAAAACCATAAGATTAATAAACTTTATTAGTCTTGAAATTTCTGTGTTCTTTTAAGTTCATTGCTATATTCTTTATCTTTAACACACAGAAGGTACAACATAATACAATACTTATTCATCCCTTTTGTTCATTGTTTGCAAAAAGTTTAAAAAATGAGTATTGTATCCAACCCCCCCCCCCCCCCCTTCTACAACACTCATCCAATAAAAACAATTGGTATTGGAGCAGGATAGTTTTCATTATTTGTAAAAGATCCAATAAGTGTACTAAGAAGGTCGCAAGCATCAAAATCCATGTTCTTGAAAAGAACAACTAGAACTTATGGAAATGAAAATTGTTGTTGTTTATCAGCACCCAAAATCCCATGTATCCAGGGATTCTTGAAAAAGGGCCTTTCATCAGTATGAGACATATTCATAAAACTACAAAAGATGGTCAAGTTATAGAACAACACTATGAGCCTATGGATTCCTCTGAGTATAATGATATAGAGAAGGAGAAGGCATCAATGGATTCACACATTCAACTGATACTAAGTGAAGCTCTAGATGAGGTGATGTATCATAATGTTATGAACAACACATTTGCAAAGCAGATTTAAGACACTCTACTGGATCTGTGTGAGAGTACAAAAGAAGTAAAAAAGAACTAGAGGCAGATTCTGCTAACTCAGTATGAAACCTTCATGGCAAAACCAAATGAAGGCATAACTGAGGTGATTGAAATATTTAATAAACTTATGAATAACCTCAAGTTATATGGAAAAAGATAAGATAATAATGATGTCAATCTAAAGTTGTTAGGAATTATAGCATTTGATGATGAGTATAACACTTAGAATTGTTAGATTTTATAATTGTACAAGTACCCACAGTAGTGTTGTATTAAAGACTACAAAGACTACAGTTAGAGAGTTCAACAAAAGTCAAAATTGGTCAAGAAAAATTTGTTCATCGGAGACTAAGTTTTTGTTCATTGGAGACTAAGTTTTTGTTCATCGGAGACTAAGTTTTTGTTCATCAGAGACTAAGTCTTTTAGAGACTAAGTATTTGTTCATCAGAGACTAATATTGAAGCTACCAGAGACTAAGGCAAAGACACTTCAAATGCATTAAAGTAGCCTTGAGAAGATTTGACCATCGCCAAAGTCATTTGACCATCGCCAAAGTCGTCGGGCAAATCAACAACATTGCCAAACTCAAAATGACTATCACCAAATTCATCGGGAAAATTTCTATCACTGAAGAACAAGTGCTCAAGCATCAGGGGATAAATATCCACTATTCAGTTCGTCAAGGGATAAATATCCACTGATGAATAGAGACTGTCTATTTGGGGATAATACAATCAGAGACTAAAAATGATATCTGGGATGACACATGGCTGAGTTCCCAAATTTACTAACTCAAGTTTAAAGGCAGTGGAATTAAAATATAGATGGTGGTCCAATAAGGAGAGATTGGCTACCAAAGAAGCTTCAAGGAGATAAGTTATACACTGTAGGTGTGAACACTGATAAAGTAAAAAAAAATGGAGATAAGTCATACTTATACACTAGCATGCATATATAGCTGCTTGTGTGTAAACTGCAGAGATAACTTATAGAAACTTGAAGGAGGAAAAAGTGGCAGCTAGTCCAATCAAAAACTAGGAAGCTCGTATATATAAGTTATCCACTGCAGAGATAACTTATCTTGGGAACTCCAAGAGCAAAAGAGGGAGCTGGTGTGCTGATACACGAGAGATGTTACATAACAGGTTGGCGTGCAAGGAAGGTCATGCAAAAAGAAGAAGTTATGTGATAGAGCTGCAATTACTAAAGAATATCAGAGATATTTTTGGAGGCAACTCACTTTGGAAGGTTGGATAACAAGGAAGCTATGTCTATAAATAGAGACATGGAGCCGCTGAAATAATATACTTGAGAGAGATATAACAAGATATCACTGAGATACACAAAAACACTAATATACATATTATCTCAAATCATATCACAGTTGTAATAAACTTATAGAGAGAGAAACAATTTTTCATAACTTGAGAGAAGCTATATAACTGGTATTTTCTAAAGAGTTGTTAGAAGTTGGTCATTCACACTAGTGAGCTTTTGTAATATTTCATTGATTTATAAAAGTTCAGAAACACTTGTGATATATTGTGTTCTTTCAACTTTGCAACTTTTAATACAGTATATTCACTAAACTCACAAAAGTTCGAAAGAATTTTGTGGTTTGTATTCAACCTTCAACAGTGTAATTTTTCCCTTGACGAGCTAGTCTCCGACAGTGTAATTTATCCCATGATGAGTTAGTCTCTGACAGTGTAATTATTCCCTGACTAACTAGTCTCCGATAGCGTAATTTATCATCTGACGAGCTAGTCTCCGATAGTGTAATTTATCACTAACGAGCTAGTCTTTGATAATGTAATTTATCCTTTGACAAGCTAGTCTCTGATAGTAATTTATTCCCTGACAAGCAAGTCTCCGATAGTGTAATCTATCCCCTAACGAGCTAGTCTCTGACAGTGTAATTTATCCCCTGACTAGCTAGTCTTGCTTTGCTTTATGTTTTCAACATTTGGATCATTCTTAAAGTCACCACAATTCTTGTTGATCTTCCTGGTGGGTGTCAAACCAACAAATAACAAAAGAACCTACTCCTAACAGATTTAGTAGTATAGCAGTGAGTAGGGTCGTCTCCTCAAGGAACAAGGAAGTGAATTTATATCTGATTAAAAGTAAAATAACCAATCCAGAGATTTGTTGAGTTTACTAATTATTGTAAATTAATTAAACAAAAGAAAATTTAATGAAAGCAAATAAAATTGAGAAAAAGAAGAAAATTCAATAGAGAGAAAACTTCTAGTCAAAGGAATTATTTCCACCTTGATTCAATCAATTGATCATTGATGCAAAGATAACTCATGCAATTCACAAATAAATTGGTTATAGTTGTTGGCGCGGCCTAACAACCAATTCCTCCTTACTGTATGAGTAACTAAGAGAAGCTCGTTAATTGCTACCTAATCAAAAGACAATTTCTAGAGAACCTTGTAGGATTGTAATATCCCGATAGCATTAAAATCTAGAGGAACCCAATTCCAACCAACAAATTCACAAGCAAATTTATTTAAATTGAATTATTTAATTCGACAACATGCATTAACTGCTTACTTAGGCAGTCTAAGAAGTTGATTGCCACTTATTAAAACTAAACAAACAATTTCGGATTTGCCGTTTTAAATAGCCATAGACTAATATAGAATAATCAAACACGGGCCCTTGTTCAATTAAACCAAATCAACCATCAACAATAAGAACAAAAATTAAATAAATACTTAAGAAAACATGAGAATACGAACCAATTTGATCTCACAATTGCATAGAATCAAGGTTTCAATAAACCTTCAACTAGAAAAAAAAAACTTAGCTGCACATAGTAGATGAAGAATACATACAAGAGAGAATAAAATTGCTGGAAAATTCAATGCCAAGAGTCCTCTCTAAGGTTGTAGAATTATCTCCTTAAATAAGGAATAAGTTGATCTCATATAGGATTCCTTCCTTGGAGAATAAATCTAAAACTCTTTTCCTATTACAAATCTGATAAAATAAGGTTTTATCCCTCTAAAAATGTGGCTAAGAGTTTACAACTTAAAACATTACAATAGATATTAAATTTCCTAGTTTGACTCAAAATCTCGTACAAAAGCCTTCAGGGGACAGCTTATGACTTCCTGCAGATTGTGCCCACATCTTATGTCATATTCAACACTGATTTCTGCTTTTTAAATATTGTTTTGCTCTTTGCTCCATTTTGCATTCCTAAAGATAAATAACACTCAAAACACGCAAAATAAGAATAGATAGTATTTAAGAACATGAAAATGACAATAAAAGACGTGATCAAATTATGACTTATCATACACTCTAGAAGAACTTGATGAACTTGGGAACAAAACTACAGCTTATATGGCAAGGAAGTTCAAGAATCTCAAATTTAAAAGAACTTAAGCAACAGGATCCAACTCAACTAGTTCCTCCAGAACCAGTTTCGAAAGAGGTTATAAAACTGGGAGCATTGATAGATCAAAAATCAAATGCTACAACTGCAATGAGTTAGGACACTTTGCCATAGAGTGCAGAAAGCCTAAGCATTCCAAATCAACCAAGGACTATGATGACCTCAAGAAGAAGTATGGCATGCTCGTGAAACAGAAAGGCAGAACATATACTGCTGAAAGAAAATGGTGGGATGATTCTGATAAGAGGAACTAGAGGAGTATGTCAACGTGTCACTCATGGCCAACTCCTCTGATGATAGTTCAAGGAAGAGCATTTAGGTACCAAATCTCTCTAGCATTAAAATGTCTAACTCTAAATATAAAAGAACTATTGAAAAAATTAGTGTAGACTTATTTTAGATTCATACTAGCTTAGTTGCTTCTAATGAAGAAAATGCTAGGCTAATAACTGAAATTGAAAAGTTGACTGCTAGAAATGAAGAACTTAAACTAGCATATGTCACACTAGAGTCTCTAAAGCAAGAGAATGAGTATCTAAAGAACAAAATTAAATGTGCCAAAGAGATTGAGGAATTCCTGCGAAAAGAATTATCTGAAAATGAATTTAAGATTGTTGCTTTTAAGAAGTCTGTTGACGTCACTAAAGAAATTCTTGATCATTCTTTCATAGGATCAAAAGTATGAATAGGATATGACTATGATAAGAAAACAAGAAAGAAACCTGTGTTAAGAAATAGTGATGAGACTGTTACAAACTGAGAAGGAATCTACTCTTATTGTCCTTAAAAAAGTTGAGACTCCCTTATACAAGACTTTTGTATCTAAGTCTGTCCAGGATAAAGATATCCTTATCAAGCATGAATTGATGCTTGAAGATGAAAGAGAAAGAAAAGAAAAGAAAGAAGAGGAGAAGATTTACAAAAGAGAAGAATCTGTGAGCAAAATGGAGATTCCTGTTAGGGAAATAAAGTCCCCAAATGTAAAGCAAAATAGAAATCTCACAAATTGCTCAAACCTGAAAAAGAAAGAAACCAAGAGTGAAAAGGAAATTCTTGTTAAAAAGGATAAAGGCAAAAATGTGAGTACTAATAAAAATTCCCTCAGTAACTCTGGAGACAAAAAGAAAAAGGTCAACAGGAATGGGGAAGTAGGAATAAACAAAATGAATGATTATGCTCCTATTCACAATGCCCCCAAAAAAAGGTGCAAGAATTGTAAGTCACAGTTGCACTAAGGAGGCTTGGAGAACACCTGAGCACTTTTATCATGAACAACACCTCCTTGAAGAGCTTATCCCTTATGTAACAAGTTTTAATGTATGTGGTAGGTTTTGTAACATTTGATAATGATTGTGCTACGGACTAATTGCCAGAGACTGAAGTTTTATTGAAGTTAGTCAAGCCAGTCAGAGACCAAGGCTAAGCTTATCGGAGACTAAAGATTAAGCCTATCAGAGACTAAGCTAAGCCTATCGAAGACTAAGCTAAGCCTGTCGAACACTAAGCTAAGTCTATCAAAGACTAAGCTTCATTCTACCAGAGACTATTGTTGAAGCCATAAGAGAGTAAAGTGAGGATTACTCTCTGACGTAGTACAAAATTCTAATTGAACTAGAAGTTGATTTCGACATGGACAAAGAAGTTGTGTTGAAGACAAAGCTGGTTAGGAAATATACCAGAAGTGTTTGCACTGTATAAATGTGACTATTCAGATTAAAAAAATAGAATTATATTATTGAATATGTTTAGAAGTTGAATTACGATTCAGAATACAACAAGAAACTAAATTCCGATTCAGAATCAAAATTGGAAGTTGTAATTGAGTTTATAGATATACAAGAAGCTGTACAATTCCATTGATTTGTATATATACAGTACAAAAAGTTGAAGATGACAATTGATTTGTGATTGTTAGAATTTATAAATCAATAAAAGCAATTGTTTATAAATTTGCCTTGTTCTTTTTATTCCACAAGTTTTATTACTTTAAAGAACAAGAATTTGAAAAAGTTTAAAGAGCTTGTATTCAATCCCCCCCCCCCCCCCCCCAAGTTCTAAGTTGTCTAACTCAGACAACAAGTAGTATTAGAGGCTAATTGTTTAATTTAAGAGATCCAAAGATGATCAACAATGAAGGTAGCAACTCCAACTTGATGAGTTATGCTGGTAATCGTGATGGTGGAACTAGAATTCCAGTATTGAAGAGAGAAGAATATCCAATTTGGAAACAAAAGATGTATATGCACTTAAGAGCTACTGACCCTAATTACATTTAAAGAATTGAAAAGGGTCCATATCAGCCAAGGAAATTTGTTCCTTCAAAGTCAGTGGAAGGAACAATAATAGCTGAGCACTTTGAACTTGCACCTGAAAGTGATTACACTGCTGAAGACAAGTTACAAGTGCTAAAAGATGCTAAAGTGATGAACATACTCTATAATGGTTTGGATAAAAATATGTTCACAAGCATCATCAATTGCACAACATCAAAATAGATTTGAGACACCATCAAGGTCCTGTGTGAGGGGATATCCCAAGTCAGAAAGAATAAAAGGTCATTGTTGACTCAACAGGATAAATTCTTTCAAGCAAAGCCTGGTGAACCAATAATATCAGTTTATGATAGATTCAATGCTTTGCTGAATGACCTAAAGATTGTTGAAAAGTCTTATGACAATGAAGATGTCAGCACCAAATTCATGAGGGCTCTTCCACCAAGCTGGGATCCAAAGACAATTGAAGTAAGGGAAGCTCATGATTTGGATGTCCTCGCATTGGACAAACTCTATGGAAATTTAAAGACATGAACTTGAAGTAGAGCAAAGACAAAAGATGCATGACAGGGACAAATGAGCTGCATTAATGGTTAAGACAAACTTGTCTCGTGAAGTGCTTGATGATGAAACCTACACTACAAGTTCTGCTGAAGAAGAATCTAAATCTGACACTGGTGATGACATAGAGGAATTCATGGCCTTCATGGTGAAGCAGTTCAAGAAATTTAGAGCTAGCAGGAAAGGTAGAAAATAAAATGTTACAATTATGATGGGTTAGAGCACTTTGCTAATGAGTGCAAGAAGCCTAGATCAATTGAGAGATCTAAGGATGACAAGAATGGAAAATCAGGGAATGATTTTACTGAAAAAAAAGTATAAATCAAAGAGTTTAGTAAAGAAATTGTCAATTTTTCCTTGATGGCTCAAGCTGATGAGCATAGTGATTCTCCAAAAGTATGTGATGCAACTTAGAACTTTAATGTGCTTAATTTTAATTGATACATCTAGTATAGAAAGCATACAAAAAGATATGTCTGATTTGTATGTTAGTTTTAGATCATTAACAATTGAGCATGCCATAATCAAAGAATCACGTGACCTACTTTCAAAAAGAAATATATTTCTTGAAGAGAGGCAAATACAATTTGGCACTATCAAGTCAGAACTGAATAAAGCTCATCATATAATTGATGTCTTGAAAAAGAGGAAATATTACTTAGACGAACAACTTGAACTTGAATAGGCTAAGATAAAACAATGGAATCAATCCTTTAAAAAACTATCAAACTTGGTAGGAAGTTAAATGGTGGGTCAAAAATCTTGTCTAGCTTATGATGAGTACCTAGGAAACAAACCAGAAATATAAGAGAATGAAGAAACTGCTAGCTTCATGACTCATAAGCCAATTCCTGTTAAAAAGATTAATTTTGTCTCACCTGTCAATGAGCCTAAGTTCATCAACAATCAAAATCAACCTATCACTATTGTTAAAAAGAATGTTCAAAAATCAATGAATGTTGATGAAAAGAGTTCAAACAAAAGATTGAACATAGGTTTCATGACAAAGACTCAATTAAACAAGAAATTGGAGAAATTGACTAAGCCTAAGGAAGAAAAACCATTGAAGTCTAGCAGTAATAAAAGAAATAGGAATGAAAATATGCATTAATAAATATACTAATTATGCTAGAATGTCTAATGCTCCTAAAAAAATGTGTCATATATGTAGTATTCTCAACCACATTGTCATACACTGTAGGAGTAAAACCAGAGTTCCTAAAGAGGAAATTAAGCTAACAAAGATAGCTAAAGCAAAATCACCTTTAAATAGGTTTAATCATCTTTGTAATAAATGTGGAAATTCTAATCTTAGCAATCTCTCTCCTTCTAGAAGCAAGAATAAAGATTGTCCTATAAATGTCAAAATTTGTAAAAGACAATCAACTCCATCAGAGTCAAGTCCTAAATCCAAAACTAGTAAGACAGGACCCAATAAAGTCTGGGTCCCAAAACATTTTAACTAGTTATTCTTACTGTGCACGACAAAAAGAAGAGATCATGGTTCTTGGATAGTGAATGTTCAAGGCGCATGACTGGAGATACGTCCCTGCTTGTACAGTATGAAGAAAGGATTGGCCCTAAGGTAACCTTTGGAGATGACAACAAAGGCCATACAAATGGCTATGACAATGTTGAACATGGAGATATCATCTTCACTAAAGTATCACTAGTTGATGGCTTAAACCATAATCTATTAAGTGTGACTCAACTATATGATAAAGGATTCCATGTCAACTTCAAAGAAGATTAATTTCAGGTGTGTAAGGTGACTGGAGATGTGATCTTGACAGGGAAGAGAAAAAGAAATTTATACACTACAAATTTGACCTCCTTTACTAGCTTGCATGATTATCATTCTCCTCCCCCCCCCCCCCCCCCCAAGTCTGTGCTACTAGTTTCTAAGAAAACTTCCCCTAAATTTGTCCATATAATTAACTCTATCTGCTGAATGGGCTTCTTGAATGGTTGGATTGACATTAGGGATAGTTAGATCCTCCATCTATTTGCACACATCAGCTTCATTCTCTTGATCATCAGAATCATCTTCATTTTCAAATCTAAGCTCTTTATGAAAACCATGGTCTTCAAGTCCAAAAATTTCTTGATCATCAAAAGCTACATATATAGACTCCATCACTACCTGGAGTCTCTTTGTTGTAAACCCTATAGGTCTTAGATGTCAAGGAGTAACCTAGGAAAATAGCTTCATCAGACTTTGAGTCAAATTTTCCTATGTTCTCCCCAAAGTTCCTCAATACAAAACATTTGGATCCAAAGACATGTAGGAACTTGATGTTTGAGTTCCTAGTTCCTCCTCGTCATTAGCTCATATGGAGTCTTGTTGTGAGCCTTGTTGATTAAAGATCTATTTTGAGTGAAGCAAACAGTGGTAATTGTTTTAGCCCAAAAATAGGTAGGAATTTTTGACTCTGCTAACATTGTTCTAGTAGCTTCTATTAGGGTTCTATTATTCCTTTCCACTACAACATTCTATTGAGGAGTCCTTGGGGCTAAAAAAGTATGATTGATGCCCTTCTCCACACAGAAACCATAAACAACTACATCCTTGAATTCAGTTCCATTATCTATTCTCAAAATTCTAACCACTGACCCTAATTCAATTTCTACTTTCTTTACATGATCAATGTCTTATTGAGGCACCTCTATTTTAGCATGTTGGAACTTGAATACTTGGTGTAGTCATCCACAATGACCAATGCAAATCTCTTCTTTGATATTGACAGGACCAAATAGATCCTTGTGAAGCATTTCAATTGGATCTTTGATCATTTTGTCTTCCTTGCTAACAAAGGATGATTTTCTTTGCTTCCCTTGTTGGCATGCTGGACATAACCTTTCTTGAGTAAACTCCATTTGAGGCAGTCCAATCACTAAATCTCTCTTCACTAGATCATTGATTGTTTTGTATTTCAGGTGAGAGAGCTTCTTGTGCCACAATCTGCTCTCATTAGGGGTTGCTTCGCTACATGATACTTCGTTAGCTGAGTCAAAGTCAGCAACATAAAGAACTCCTTTCCTAAACCCTGATAAGATTAGCTTCCCATCATTTTCATTGGAGATTAAGCACCTATCCCCTTTGAAAGAAATGATGAATCCTTTGTCACATAGTTAACTTATGCTCAATAGATTATACTTTAGCCTATCAACTAGTGCTACATTTTGAAATAACACATCCCCATTTGCTACTTTGTCATAACCAAAAGTTAGTCCTTTGTTGTTGTCACCAAAAGAGATCATTGGACCAACCTTCTCATTGAACTCCGTGAGCAGGGCTTTGTTTCCTATCATGTGACTTGAGCAGTCACTATTTAGAAACCATACTTGCTTGCCTCTGACTTTTTCCTGCACACAAAGAACATTTAATTTTTTTTTGGTACCCAAGTGGATTTGGGTCCTCTAGGTTTAGTCACAGTTAATGGTAAAACATTTTTTTCATTTTTCTTTTGCACTCTTTCAGTCTCAGCAACTACATTCCTTAATGTGTCATAAAGGTCTATAATCTCACAAGTCATTTGTTTAACAATTTTGAAACAATCAATTGTAGACATATTAGAAGAAATTTTGAGACTTACTTGTGAGCTGTTGCTATCAGTCGATGAGTTTATCAGAGCTAGACTAATATATTCCCTAGTTTCTTCTTCTTTTGAGTCAGCCTAGTCTTTTCCCTTAGCAATGTAAGCATTGCCCTTCTTGTTGGCATTAAGAAGGTCAAAGTATTTTTTCTTGTAGTCAACCATAGCATCCTTCCCTTTGGACTCACCTTAATTTTTGGCCTTGCGACACTCATTTGTAAAATGTCCCAACTCATTGCGTTTGTAGCACTTTATTCTAGATTTGTCAATAAAGTTGTTTGTGCTACTAGGTTTCCTTGCTGAAAATTTCTTTGTTCCATTTAGCTTTTGAAATTTCAGCTTGGAAAACCTTCTTGCAAGGAAGACCATTGTTTCATCCATTTCTTCTAACTCTTCTAGGGTGTACTCAGTCCCCTTAGAGCTAGTTTCTTCATTCCCGTTTTCCTCTTCACTTTTATCAGCATCTTCGTGTTCCTACTTCATCAAGATACTTTGTCCTACTTCCTTTTTGTTTTTCCTGCTAGCCATCAGGGCTATAGATCTAAGCTTTCTAGTATCCCCTGACATTTCAGATCTTTTTTGAACCTCCAGTTCATATATCTTAAGGTTACCATAAAGCCTATCCAAGTTTAGGAGATTCATGTCCTTGGATTCCTTGATGGCTATGGTTTATGGATCCTATGATATGGGAAGTGCCCTCATAAATTTTCTGTTGACATCCTTATTGGCATATGTTTTCCCATACATTTTTAGGTCATTTACCAACCTGTTAAACTTGTCGAACATTTCAGTGAGTGATTCACCATATTTCATTATGAACCACTCATATTGTTGTGTTAACAGCTACAATTTATTTTTCCCCCACATCTTCAGTACCATCACACAAGATCTAGATGGTATCCCATATTGACTTGGACATGGTAAGATTCATGATATTGTTAAGCATATCAACGTCTAAGCCATTATAGAGAATACATGTGACCTTGAGATTTTTCTTCACCATTTCTGTGACGACCTGGAAATTTGTTTGTCTATAGTTAATTTTTTTTTATATATATTTGTATTAAGAATTAATTTCCTATTTACTTGTATAGTTAATATTATGATTTTTGGATATCTGAGATAGGGCAAGCAATTTATGTTTTAGTGGTGTTCATAAATTGCTTAAAGGAATACAAGTGTGAAGATTAGCAAGTTTCATTCAGAACAGCTTGAATGGCTTATGTAAGAGTAACTACCTCATATCTACGTATGTTGATTTGGTTAGTAAGCTGCTTATGTGTCATTAGTTGATGAAGTTTATGTGCACTTGTGACAGTAGCTACTTATTTTGTTGTTAACTATTAAAGAGTTATGATGAGCAGCCGTTTTACCGTCCAGACTAACCAATCATTTTATCTCAAGGTTTAATCTTAGCCTACTATAAATACCTCATTCGGAGGTAAAATTTTAATCTCTTTTCTAAAAATTTCTCTTCTAAAGTCCTTCTCTAAATTTACTATCTTCATACAATTCCAATTTCTTTTTTTCGGACAAGCTTTAATCCCTTTCGTCAAGTCAAGAGGTAAGAATCTTATGTTCTCCTCTATTTTTTTTTTCCTTCTTGCATAGCATCTGAGAGTATTAGCTGTGTATGCTAAGTCTTCAGGAAAGAATAAAGCTTTTAAAGAGTATGTTGTTTTGTGGTTATGAAAAGAAGCTTATACACCACGGATGATTATGCATCCTAGGATTAAGTTGTACATTCTAGGCATCATTCTTGTTCTTGAAAGATCTTCCATCGTAGCAGAGACAAGATCTAATATTACTCTCTGATTAGATAAAGTTAGTCTCTGACGAGATAATATTAGTCTCTAATGACGTCAGCCTTAGTCTCCGACAGGCTAAGTTTAGTCCCTGATGACGTCAACCATAGTCTCCGATGGGTAAAAGTTAGACTCTGATGACTAATGATGTTAGTCTCTAAGGAACATCAATGATTTGTCTCCGACAGGTTTGGCGCTGAACAATTATCCACTAATGAGTTCAGCGTTAAGTTTGATTCTGATTTATGAAGTTTGGCGTTGAACAAATTAGCCACATAGGAGTTTGGTGCTGGACAAATCATCCACTGATGAGTTCAGCGATGACTTGGGGAGTTCGGCGCTAAACAGGTTGTCACCCGACGAGTTTGGCGATGAACAAGATTATCCCCTAATAGGTAACTCATCCCCTGATGACTATCCCCTGACGGATGAATTATCCCCTAATGGTCGAAAGCTATTCCCTGATGGCCGAGAGATCATCCCTTAATGATCAAAGACCATCCCCTGATGGTTAATTTAGTCCTTGATGATCATCCTCTGCTTATGCACAGTTTTATATTAACTTTCTAGACATGGATTTCTCACGTTTTACCAACAATCATATTTTATAGAACCTCTCACGAACCAGTATTTTGAAATTAGAAACTAGCTAAGGACCAAGGCAAGTATATACTCATTCCACTTCCTTTCTTACTAATTACGTAAAATCATTGTTTCGATTTACATAAATGAATAATGTTAATGCTCATGCAAGATAATGATTTCTTTTTATGATTAAGTAACGTACGATCATTGATCCGATGTACGTGAAAAGATGTTGATGATTGAGCTATGTATTATTGGGTGGTTCCTAGCTGTTTAAAATTTGCTAGCTCACCAAATGATGATGTAAGGATGTTACAGGCCGTGAACTTGTATGCGCACCTGAGCATGTCCCATATGGATATATATACAAAAGTTATTGGTTGTCGCCGCTCTTAATTGGCTGAGCCCACCAGAGTTTTTGGTAGTCGCCGCTATTAATTGGCTGAGCGCGCCAAAGTTAAATATTTTTAAGGTATATCTATAGAGGTAGTAAAGGGGTTGTTGAGTGCTTTCGCCTAGCATTCCGGCAAATGATTGTGGCAGCCCCAAAAATTCCACATGAGACCCTGGCGCTGTTAGAGGAAAGAAACAAACAACAACACATCTATACAACACTAATGTACTAAAGTGATTGATAGTACGTCCTTACAAATATTTAGAGTACAAAACTTGCAGTGGAAACTAAGTTATTACAACTGCTTTAATCATCATCCTTACATGAAGTTGTGACCCGTAGGTCTAACAAACTTAACACTCCAACTGTGTTCTTACATCTTCAGTCCTCTGCTTCTCCTCATCACTACCCATAGTTAATTCGCAATGACCTTATGCATGTACATCTTACCTTTATCACCTATAAAACATTTAACAATAGCAAGGATGAGCGATTTACGCTCAGCAAGTATATAATCATGTAAGGTGGGTTTGAAGTACAACAAGGGTTCAAACTATTTGTGACGTATGACGAATTCAATTGTCAAAACCTCTAGCACTTTAGAAATATCTTTGACTTTGAGGTTTCAAACTTGTTAGAACAATATAAGCTCAAAGTGTTTGTAGAAGAAGGGGGGGGGGGGGGGGGGGGTTGAATACAAGCACTACAAACTTTTTGCTCTTTTTAAACTTTAGTCGGCACTGACTGGTAACAACTACAATGAATAGAAAAACTATAAAATATGAACACACAGACTCAAGTTAAAATAGTTGTATTAAAACTTGATGTTTTTCTGGAAATCTGGATAATCACAAATGTGATTAAACAGCTACAAAATCTGTAATAAAATTACAACTTCTATGTCACACACACTAGCTTCTCTTTTCTATGAATATATCTCTCAAGATCTATTACAAAGCTTCTCTCTTGTGATTTGTATGCTACAGTGTTTGTTTTATCTGATGTACTCGATTGATCTCTCTTTTGTATATCTTTTGTGTAATGAGAACTCCTTTGCATATATAGTAGATCAGTGGTTGAACCCACGTGCTGTAGACGTGCTGCTTTTCTCAACTCAACCGCATATATGTCACATCGTTGTCCTTTGTGTCAGACTACTGCTATTTTTGTTGCTTCTTTTTTTTCCCCTGATCTACGTGCATTTAATGTTCGAGAGTTGTCATTGGACCAAACAAACTTCAAGAAATATCTTTCCAGTTAATATCTCTTGCTTCTGTAACAAGCTTCGTTGATTTGAGTGCAAGTCCTGATGACGGGTGTATGCAGTCATAACCATCCACTGACGACAAGCCCTGATGAACTTGATTAGTGCTTCTGGATCCCCTGATGACAAGTCTTGTTAAAGACTGGATTAGGGCTTCAACCTTCACTTGAGTTTCACTCAGTGCTTCTTGATCCACTGATGTTATAACTTACGACAAACACTGATGGCTTCCACTGATGTAGTGTTGAGCATTCCCCCTGATGGGTTAGCCTGACACTGTTATACCCTAAAGTTTTACCTTGACAGGTGACATGAACTGTCCATGCCCTGACACATTCCCCCTGATGATTTTGGTGTGCCACAGCCATACACTGACGGGTTGGTCTGCCTCAGTCATCCCCTGACAGGTTCCCCTGATGGTTTCCCTTGACGGGTTCTCCCTGACGATTCTTAATCAATGAAACTTTGTTTGGAATATCTGATGTGCGGAATACTTTGACTATTTTCGAGTAACATCAGACTTTCCTTTTCACTTTGTCAAGTGCTTTAGATGTTCCACTTTACGGCTTGTCTTGTGAAGTGTTTGATCATCCCCTGATGAATAAGTTTATCATCAGTAGATGCAAAACTTGTGTTGTTATTAAGGTTTATAAAATACCTTAAGTATTTACAGATGCACAATTTATTCTCTAAACATCATCGTCATCAATTAACTCTAACAAAACTCTTCCTTCCTTCCTTAACCATTTTGCATGTCTTATTTAGCTCAGAGGAGGCTCGTAACTACGTACAATAATCATCTTACCCTCTCAAGACTAACATAAGCACTTGCTCAATGCCCAAGTGGAAACATTCTCATACATTAGCACAGATATACGATTGAAAAAAAATAACTGATAAATCAAAGCTTAGTTATATTCATGCACTTTCATTCATATCATGCTAGCAGAAATTAAAGCATACCATTCTGATTCACAAGGAAATTTAAACATAAAAGTCATAACCTTGTACGCATGTCGAATCAATTGATCATGCTCTTAATTGAAATAAGCATAAGAGTGAGAATATAGTTGCCTTGGTTGTGAGAAGCCGAAAATTTTAAATGTATTTTACGATAAGAAATAATGTTATTTTTGTATGGAGGTTAGCCTTTTTAAATATGAATGATGAATTCATATCTATAATAAAAAAATTTATGATGATGTGATATCCATGATTATAAGGTTAAGTTCCTTAAAAAGGTATTAAAAAGGGGACTAGCAAATCCCATATAAGATTACATTGATCAGCTTGGAAGAGCGTGAGAGAATTACGTAAGTGTTATACTTACGTGTTGATCAAAGAGTTGTTTAAGTGGCAGTAGTCGATCAAGGCATTGTACATGTAGGACAACAGTTGTTAGCTTTTAAAGAGTAATGATAAGCAGCCGTTTTACCGTCCAGATTAACCAATCATCTTATCTTAAAGTTTAACCTTAGCTTACTGCTCTTGAACTTTATAAATACCTCATTCGAGATAAAATTTTAATTCCTTTACCAAAATTTCTCTTTTAAGAGTTTCTTGTAAACTTATCATCTCCATAAATTTCCAAGTTCTTCTTTCGGAAAATTATTCTCAGACAAGCTTTGATTTCACTCTTAAGAACGAAGAGGTAAGAACCTAGTACTCTACTTAGTTTCTTTCATGCATAGCATCAAAGATTTATGCTAAGTTTATATTCTTTTGCATTTTCATGAGACATTCTAGGCTAAGTTTGTTCATGACAAGCCTTCCATGGTAACAACAACAAGCCCTAATGTTAGTCTCTGATGAGATAGATGTTAGTCTCTGATGAGATAGATGTTAGTCTCTGATGAGATACTTTAGTCTCTAATGAGATACTTTAGTCTCTAATGAGATACTTTAGTCTCTGATGAGATAGATGTTAGTCTCTGATGAGATAGATGTTAGTCTCTGATGAGATGTTGTTAGTCTCTGATGACGTCATCCTTAGTCTCCGACAGGCTAAGTTTAGTCTCTGATGTCGTCATCCGTAGTCTCTGATAGGCAAAATTTGTTAGTCTCTGATGGCTAAAGATATTAGTCCCCAAGGAGTTTGGCGATAGCCAACTGAGTTTGGTGCTGAAGAAATGAACCACTGATGAAGCTCAGTGGTGACTTACTAAGTTTGGCGATGAACAAATCATCCCCTATCAGCCAAGAGAGTTCGGCGATAGTCAAAGTTACCACCCGACGAGTTTGGCGGTGAGAAAATTATCCCCTGATGGGTAAGTCATCCCCTGATGACTATTCCCTGATGAGTGAATGATACCCTGATGGTCGAAGGCTATCCCCTGATGGGCGAGACATCCCCTGACGGCTAGTTTTTCCCTGATGACCAGTTATCCCCTGATGCGTAGTCAATCATCAAGACTATAAAACATTATTTTCTTAAAATTATTTCATAATGTTATTGTGCCGGAATTTAAAACATTCTAAGGACATCACATACACATTTTCTTTCATAAATTCTTATTAAGGTATTAAAATATTATTTATATAATTTACAGAATCTTTCACTCACCAGTAAGTTGAATTTGAATCTTTGTTGCAAAGGATCGAGACAAGTATATTCTCACTCTCATGCTTATTTTAGTTAAGCGCATGATCAATTGATTCGACATGCGTACAAAGTTATGACTTTTATATTTAAATTTCCTTGTGAATCAGAATGCTATGCTTTAATTTTTGCTAGCATGATATAAATGGAAGTGCATGGTTATAAAGAAGCTTTGCTCTATCTCTTATTTTTCAATATTATATCTGTGCAATAAATAAGAATGATATGTCCCTTAAGTGGGTTATGCCACATAGATGGCTAGAGGAAAGGAAAGGTGCTGATTTGTTCTTCACTTGACCTAGAGGAATTTTATGTGACTACGTACGTTCACACAAGGAGGGATCATGCAGACACAGTTAGGCCAGCTGTATACCGTATGGTTAGCAGATCCAACAGGTTTAGCCCCCGATGGATATTTTTTTACTTCAAGGAAGTTATGCTTTGTTTTAAGAAGGATTACACAATTGTTTATCATCAGTAATCCTAAAGATCCTTTAAAGATTTCTGAGGCATTAGTATTGTTCCACCAAGCCTCTTAACAGAATTGAATCCCTTGAAGCATTCTAGATTTGCTTTCCCAAATTGTTTATATACTTGTTGGGCGTGAATCGCTCATTCTTGTTGAATTTTAATGTCTTACAAGGCAGAATATAAAGGCTGAGCCCTCTGACAAGGGGAAGACAAAGATGATCGGTTATTGAGTTTGGCTAACCCGTTTTAGTGCCGATAAAGAAGGAAGGAGGGAAGATGATCTAAAAAGTCATGTTTTGTATTATAATATAGAAATAGAATAGCTTTCGCTGAAAATGTAATATTTTGGGTTGTAATAACTCTTTAAAATTGCCTTTTTCGGTATTTATACTATGAATGGATGTGTGGTTATCTTTTCCTTCTTTTGACGAAGACCTGATCCAGTGAGGGATTTTGGGGGTCGTCACAGTTGGTATCAGAGCCTAGTTATGGCCAGAAGTGATTCGTAAGGAAACACTGCCCGTAAACCACATCCAGGAGTAGGGAGTACTGTAGTATGTCCCAGAATTACTTTAGTAGAGAAATTTAAGAATTTGATGCTAGAATTGAAGTACTAGGATAGGTTAATGGGCCAAGGATTAAGACTTATGTTGGACATAAAGGTTGTTGAACACCTTAAGGGTAAAAACTGCTAAGGGAATATAAGACTGAAATAAAGGCACCACCTCATAGATACATCACTTCAAGCATTATTTATTGAGAAGTTTAGACTTACTGACTTGGATTGTTTCATGTAGATGGCCAGAGACCGTTCTAGATCCCTGCACGTTCTCCTAGAATAAATCTCCCAGTTTACAACTTTTCATCTAAAGAAGGAGAGGAGCCTAGTGTGGAGTCTCCACTATTCACCCCTCCATCATTGGACGAACATCCACCATTACCAGTATACGAAGGCCCCAGCCTCACCATAAAGCTAATGCAGGAGGCCGGACCTTCCACTATTCGCCGCGGGCCACGCATTCGCCACACAGCACGAAAAAGCACAATACGCCAACGTCTTGACCGCGACCAAGTTGTGACACAAGATATTCCTTGGATGAAATGTGATACTCCGAGGCCTGTTTCGTCCCCACCACAGGCAGCAGCGCCATCCCATGACGAGATGGTACGTAGTTACGACGCAGAAGTTCACTATCATTTGGCAGCTCACACCATGACAGTTCGATGACAGGTTGTCACTATTACTAGGTATCGCACAGCAGCATCAGCATGGCAATCCTCTTTTTGGTTGACTGAGAGCCTGTACCATCGACTAGCATTGGAGATGCATGCACAGATGGTAGCAACAGCAGCAGCTAATCCCATGGTTATGCGTTTGGAGTGAATGAGCAACCATTGTGCGTGCCACATTGAGGAGACACGTATACAATCTCGACATTGGGAAAGGGAGGCGGAACGTGAAGGATCGTTGGACACGAAAGATAAGGAGGATTAGTTATAAAAGTGGATGTAAAATTTAGGCGGAGGTTATTTTGTGTTTATTTTGAACTCTGCTTGGGACAGCTGCGACTATCTCAGATGCATCCAAATGTATTTTGACCTATGTGTGGCTTGTTTTAAAGAATGTTAGAGAACGATGTTTGTGACAGTTTTCTATGTACATGAATGATAAATATTTTGACATATCTAAATGCTTATGTGTTGCTTAATGCTCTTCACCTTATTGAGTTATAAATTCTTGAGCCATATAAAAATGGAATGTTTCGTGAAGGATGTTTAACTCTTTGCGTATATTATACTAGATTATGGTCAGAGGAAGGAGACCAGGAAGACCTGGGAGAAGTAATCTCCATAACAACCTGTCAAGGTCTGAAAATTTGGCATGTTTAGAAAAAGAAAACCAAGCTGATAATGCTGACAAAGTGGTTGTAGAGGACAACAGCTCAGAGGAGGTAGTTGGGATAAATCGCAACACCCCACATGTTCCACCATCGACCCCTATTAATGACAATAATTCTGCCAACAACAATTCTACAGGGAATGCAAATGACAACCCGCTAGCTCAATTTCTTCAGATTATTCGTGAAGTTGTAGCCGTGAACCAGCCAGCCCCACTACCACCAACTCAAGCCCCAAGGCCTGTTACCCATAGGCTATGTATTCGAGAGTTCACTGGCGTCAATCCGCCAACTTTTGATGGAAAGGGAGAACCTACTGTAGCACAATATTGGTTGGAAGAGATCGAAAAAGTTTTCAACTTAGTAGACTTGCCAAAAGATTGCAAGACTAAGTATGCGGCTTTCATGCTGAAAGAGGAAGCCAATCACTGGTGGAAAGGTGCCAAGAGGATGGAGTTAACAAAAAGGGAAGCTACAAGGGACACAAACATCATGATAACCTGAGAACTGTTCACCCAAAGGTACAGGGAGAAATTTTACCCCCCTAGTGTCTCCAATGCGATGAAACTAAGGTTCCTAAATTTGAAGCAAGGGTCCATGACAATGGACGAGTATGAGGCAAAGTTTAATGAAATGATGAGGTATACTCCTCACCAGGTAAGCGATGAAGGGAGAAAGGCCCGAAGATTTGAGCAAGGATTGAATCCTTGGATTTTGAGGCAGGTAGCAATTTTTCAACTAGGAAACTTTGATGCAGTTGTGGAGAAAGCATGAATTGCGGAATGGAGTAACAAGACAGTACATGATTTCAATCAGGAAAATAAGAAGGGAGATAGGAGGAAGGGAGATGATAAGGGAAGCCATCAGAACCTTAGTGGTGTAAGTGTAAAGAAGGAAGAGAGAAGCAACAACAATATTAATCTAAGCAACAGTGGAAAGAGGAAGTGGAAGGAGCAATCATCTGATGTCATTTCAAGAAGGGCTACTGTGTGTGCAAACTATGGAAGGAACCATGGTACAACCCCATTCTTGAAAGGGAAGGATGTTTGCTTCAAGTGTCTCCAACCGGGGCACTTTTCCTCAAATTGTTCGACTTTGAACTCCACCGCTGCCCTGCTCTAAGGAAGACCACAACAACCTCAGCAAAATAATAGACCACTGGCCGCAGTAAGGACATGTTTCACGTCGAAATGGAAGGGCACATCTCTCCCAATTGCCCTTAAAAGAAAGGTGGAAAACCGATGTTGACGGGAGCCAACACTATACCGGTACGACCACAAGCAAGGACTTATAATATGACCGTGCAAGACGTTGTGGCTTCTGATGATGTTGTTACAGGTACACTACTAGTGAACTCCTTACATGCTCATGTGTTGTTTGATTCGGGTGCTACTCGAAGTTTTATATCTGAACGGTTAGCTAGGAATATGCTAACTCGGCCTGAACTACTACCAAAACCTTTAGATGTAGTAGTTGCCAATCGTGAGGTGATAAGCATTTTTCACATTTACCTTAACTGTACTCTGAAGATAGATCAACATGAGTTTCTCGCAGATCTTATTCCTTTTCCTTTGGGAGAATTCGATGTAATATTGGGAATGGATTAGTTATTCAAATATCAGGCTAATATTGACTGTAAGAAGAAGAAAGTTGTCTTACGATCTCCCCAGAAGACGAAGGTTTGGTTCCATGGCACTAAAATGGAGAAATCCTCGCCCTTCTTAACCATGATCCAGACAAAGAAAATGATTCGCAAAGGTTAGGAAGTCTTCTTAGCTTATGTGCACGATGTCAACAAGAATGAAAGTAAGATCGAGGATGCCCCTGTGGTAAGGGAGTTCGTAGACGTATTTCCAGAAGAGTTGTCTGGACTACCCCCAGATAGAGAAGTAGATTTTGAAATTAACTTGATCCCCAATACCACGCCAATATCCAAGGCCCCGTATCGAATGGCACCGTCCGAATTAAAGGAGCTGATGATAGAGTTGCAAGAACTCTTAGAACGAGGATTGATCAGACCAAGCGTTTCACCATGGGGAGCACCAATGCTATTTGTTCAAAAGAAAGATGGATCAATGAGACTTTACATTGATTATCGGGAACTGAATAAGGTCACGATCAAGAATAAGTACCCCCTGCCGAGGATAAATGATCTTTTTGATCAACTTAAAGGAGGAAGGTACTTCTCTAAAATTGATCTACGCTCAGGGTACCACCAATTGAAGATTAAAGAAGGGGACATATCAAAGACGGCATTTTGAACTCGCTATGGTCACTATGATTTCTTGGTAATGCCATTTGGACTAACAAATGCACCCGCAGCCTTCATGGACTTAATGAATTGTGTCTTCAAACCATTTTTGGATAAGTTCATTATTTTCATTGATGACATTCTTATCTATTCAAAGACGGTAAAAGAGCATGAGGAACATCTAAGGATAACGCTAGAACTTCTACGAAAAGAGCAGTTATATGCCAAATTCTCCAAATGTGAATTTTGGCTAAAGGAAGTAAAGTTTCTTGGTCATGTGATCAACGAAACTGGTATTACAGTGGACCCTCATAAGATAGAAGCAATCATGAAGTGGCCTCGGCCAACAAACCCAACTAAAGTAAAGAGTTTCTTAGGTTTGGCAGGCTATTACAGAAGGTTCGTTAAAGACTTCTTAAAGTTAGTTATGCCTTTGACAAACCTGACAAGAAAGACTACAAAATTTGTTTGGACCCCGGATTGTGAGAAGAGTTTTCAGGAATTGAAGACAAGGTTGACCATAGCCCCTATTCTGACACTACCAGATGACAAGGGAGAATTCATTATTTATAGTGATGCGTCAAAACAAGGACTTGGAGCAGTTTTAATGCAGCATGGCAAGGTGATCGCGTATACATCAAGACAACCAAAAGATTGCGAGAAACGATACCCTACGCATGACATAGAATTGGCAGCTATCGTTCATGCGTTGAAGATTTGGAGGCATTACCTTTACGGTGAGAAGTGCGAGATATATATAGATCACAAAAGTTTGAAGTATGTATTCACGCAAAAAGAAATCAACATGCGACAAAGGCGTTGGTTAGAGTTGATTCAAGACTATGACTGTTCTATCAACTACCATCCCGGAAAGGCAAATGTAGTTGCTGATGCGCTCAGTCGTCGTGAAAAACTGAATGTAATGACCAACCAAGAGGAGATTAGAAAAGAATTTGAACGCCTACAACTTCATACCCTTACCACTGCTCAGAAGATAGATATGGAAGAAGAAATTCGAGTTCGACCTCAATTGCACGACCTCATTAAAATCGCACAAGAAGAGCATTGCAAAGAAATGGACAGATTATTTGAGGGAGATAAAGGCAGATATCACATACATAGCGATGGATTGCTGTGATATGAAGGTCGAGTGTGGATTCCTACGAAGGCTGAATTAAAGCACGAACTTCTGCACAAAGCCCACAACTCAAAGTTTTCCATTCATCCAGGAAGCACGAAAATGTACCAAGACTTGAAACAAAGCTTTTGGTGGCCCAACATGAAGGAGAAATAGCTGAATGGGTAAGTAGATGCTTAACATGTCAAAGGGTTAAACCAGAACATCAAAAACCAAGCGGACTACTTCAACCATTGGAAATCCCCGAGTGGAAGTAGGAATTTGTCACAATGGATTTCATAGTTGGATTACCAACCACACTTGGAGGAATGAATGTCATTTGGGTCATAGTCAATAGACTGACCAAATTGGCACACTTTTTGGCCATCAAGTACACATACAAGATGGGATCAAATAGTGAGGTTATATGTTAAAGAAATTGTGAGTCGACATGGAGTGCCAGTCTCCATCGTCTCTGATCAGGATTCGAGGTTTACCTCAAGATTTTGGAAGAGCTTCCAAGACTATCTGGGAACAAGACTAGATATGAGCACAGCCTATCACCCCCAGACAGATGGTCAATCTGAACGCACAATTCAGACACTAGAAGATCTGTTGTGAGCTTGCGTTCTTGATTTCAAAGGTCATTGGGACAACCATCTGCCACTAATCGAATTCACGTACAATAATAGTTATCATGCTAGCATTGGCATGGCCCCCTTTAAAGCATTGTACGGTAGAAAATGCAGAACTCCACTTTACTGGAACGAAGTAGGAGAAAGGAAGTTAATTGGACTAGAGATAGTCCAACAGACTGAGGAGGCAATTAGGATGATCAGAATGAGAATGAAGGCAGCTCAAGACCGACAGAAACAATATGTTGGTCAACATAGGAAGGATCAAATTTTGAAAATTGGAAGTTATGTACTATTGAAAGTGTCACCCTGGAAAGGCGTAATGCGTTGTGGCAAGAAAGGAAAGTTGAGTCCCCGCTATGTAGGACCTTTCGAAGTATTGAGGAAGATTGGAGAAGTGGCCTATCAATTGGCACTGCCACCGACTTTGGGCCACATTCATGATGTATTTCACATATCAGTGTTACGTCCTTACAAGGCAGACCATAAAGGAATAATTGATTATCAACCGATAGAGCTACAATCTGATTTAAATTATGAAGAGGTTCCAATCCAGATTTTAGATCGACAAGTTAAAATTCTTAGGAATAAAGAAATTCCTTTTGTAAAAGTGTTATGGAGGAACCATAGGGTAGAGGAAGCTACTTGGGAGCTTGAAAGCGCTATGACTGACAAGTACCCCCATTTCTTTCATAGTTAAGTTTCGAGGACGAAACTTCTTTTAAGGGGGGGAAGGATGTGACAACCCAAAAATTTTAAATGTATTTTACGATAAGAAATAATGTTATTTTGTGTTATTTTATTTTTGTATAGATGTTAGCCTTTTTAAATATGAATGATGAATTCATATCTATAATAAAAAAATTTATAATGATGTGATATCCATGATTATGACGTTAAGTTCCTTAAAAATGTATTAAAAAGGGGACTAGCAAATCCCATATAAGATTATATTGATTAGCTTGGAAGAGGGTGAGAGAATTACGTAAGTGTTATACTTACGTGTTGATCAAAGAGTTGTTTAAGTGGCAGTAGTCGATCAAGGCATTGTGCATGTAGGACAACAGTTGTTAGCTGTTAAAGAGTAATGATAAGCAGCCGTTTTACCGTCCAGATTAACCAATCATCTTATCTTAAAGTTTAACCTTAGCTTACTGCTCTTGAACTCTATAAATACCTTATTCGAGATAAAATTTTAATTCCTTTACCAAAATTTCTCTTTTAAGAGTTTCTTTTAAACTTATCATCTCCATAAATTTCCAAGTTCTTCTTTCAAAAAATTATTCTCAGACAAGCTTTGATTTCACTCTTAAGAACGAAGAGGTAAGAACCTGGTACTCTACTTAGTTTCTTTTATGCATAGCATCAAAGATTTATGCTAAGTTTATAATCTTTTGCATTCTCATGAGACATTCTAGGCTGAGTTTGTTCATGATAAGCCTTCCATGGTAGCAACAACAAGCCCTAATGTTAGTCTCTGATGAGATAGATGTTAGTCTCTAATGAGATACCTCTGATGAGATAGATGTTAGTCTCTGATGAGATACTTTAGTCTCTGATGAGATACTTTAGCCTCTGATGAGATAGATGTTAGTCTCTGATGAGATAGATGTTAGTCTCTGATGAGATAGATGTTAGTCTCTGATGAGATGTTGTTAGTCTCTGATGACATCATCCTTAGTCTCCGACAGGCTAAGTTTAGTCTCTAATGTCGTCATCCGTAGTCTCTGATGGGCAAAATTTGTTAGTCTCTGATGGCTAAAGATATTAGTCCCCGAGGAGTTTGGCGATAGCCAACTGAGTTTGGTGCTGAAGAAATGATCCACTGATGAAGTTCAGTGGTGACGTACTAAGTTTGGCGATGAACAAATCATCCCCTGTCAGCCAAGAGAGTTCGGCGATAGTCAAAGTTACCACCCGATAAGTTTGGCGGTGAGAAAATTATCCCCTGATGGGTAAGTCATCCCCTGATGACTATTCCTTGATGAGTGAATGATACCCTGATGGTCGAAGGCTATCCCTTGATGGGCGAGACATCCCCTGACGGCTAGTTTTTCCCTGATGACCAGTTATCCCCTGATGCACAGTCTGTCATCAAGACTATAAAACATAATTTTCTTAAAATTATTTCATAATGTTATTATGCTAGATTTAAGACATTTTAAAGACATCACATACACATTTTTTTTCATAAATTCTTATTAAGGTATTAAAATATTATTTACAGAATTTACAGAATCTTTCACTCACCAGTAAGTTGAATTTGAATCTTTGTTGCAAAGGATCGAGACAAGTATATTCTCACTCTCATGCTTATTTCAGTTAAGCGCATGATCAATTGATTCGACATGCATACAAAGTTATGACTTTTATATTTAAATTTCCTTGTGAATCAGAATGCTATGCTTTAATTTTTGCTAGCATGATATGAATGGAAGTGCATGGATATAAAGAAGATTTGCTCTACCTGTTATTTTTCAATATTATATCTGTGCAATAAATAAGAATGATATGTCCCTTAAGTGGGTTATGCCACATAAATGGCTAGAGGAAAGGAAAGGTGCTGATTTGTTCTTCACTTGACCTAGAGGAATTTTATGTGACTACGTACGTTCACACAAGGAGGGATCATGCGGACACAGTTAGGTCAGCTGTATACCGTATGGTTAGTAGATCCAATGGGTTTAGCCCCAGATGGATATTTTTTTTACTTCAAGGAAGTTATGCTTTGTTTTAAGAAGGATTACACAATTGTTTATCATCAGTAATCCTAAAGATCCTTTAAAGATTTCTGAGGCATTAGTATTGTTCCACCAAGCCTCTCAACAGAATTGAATCCCTTGAAGCATTCCAAATTTGCTTTCCCAAATTGTTTATATACTTGCTAGGTGTGAATCACTCATTCTTGTTGAATTTTAATGTCTTGCCGGGCAGAATATAAAGGCTAAGCCCTCTGACAAGGGGAAGACAAAGATGATCAGTTACTGAGTTTGGCTAACCCTTTTTAGTTCTGATAAAGAAGGAAGGAGGGAAAATGATCTAAAAAGTGATGTTTTGTATTATAATATAGAGATAGAATCGCTTCCGCTGAAAATGTAATATTTTGGGTTGTAATAACTCTTTAATATTGCGTTTTTCCAGTATTTATACTATGAATGGATGTGTGGTTATCTTTTCCTTCTTTTGACGAAGCCCTGATCCAGTGAGGGATTTTGGGGGTCGTCACATTGGTCCTTAGCTGAGCTAAATCTAATTCACTTGTGTAGTAAAATACCTCTGTAAAACATACATATGTTTACTTAGCAGGAGAATCTAAGCTTGAATATAAATGTGATGCACAAATGTGATGTCCGTGCATTCTTATTCTCTTGATGTCTTAATTTAATTATTTGTTGCATCGGGAAAACTTGAGACTTTTCATTTAAACAAGCCTGAGGGATTTTCAGACTGTTACACATCCATCAAGGAAAAAGAGTTCTGTTCATTAGGGAATGATCAATCATCAGTGGATAATTACCTGTCAGGGGATAGTCATCAGGGGATAATCTTGTTCTTTGCCAAACTCAGTTGACTATTGCCAAACTCCTCGGGGACTAATATCTTTAGCCATCAGAGACTAACATATTTTTGCCCATTAGAGACTACAGATGACATCTTCAGGGACTAAACTTAGCCTGTCAGAGACTAAGGATGACGTCATCAGAGACTAATTTAAACTTCCTTCATCAGAGACTAATAACATTTCCTTCATCGGAGACTAAAAAAATCCTTTGTCAGAGACTAACATCTATCTCATCAGAGACTAAAGTATCTCATCAGAGACTAACATATTAGTCATCAGATACTAACAAATATCTCTTTAGAGACTGATGACGTCATCTCAACCCATTGGAGACTAAGGTTGACGTCATCAGAGACTAATATTATCTTGTCAGAGATTAACTTTATCTCATCAGAGACTAATCTTAGAGCTTGTCTCTGCTATGATGGAAGATCTTTCAAGAACAAGAATGATGCCCAGAATGCATAATCATCCTTTCCATGGTGAATAAACACAAAACAACATACCCTTTAAAAAAATTTATTCTTTCCTAAAGACTTAGCACAAACAACTAATACTTTTGGATGTAAGCAAGAAAGAAAAACAGAGGAGAACATAAGATTCTTACCTCTTGACTTGACGAAAGGGATTAAAGCTTGTCTAAAAGTAATTTTTCGAAAGAAAGAACTTGAAATTGTATGCAGATGGTAAGTTTAGAGAAGAACTTTAGAAGAGAAATTTTAGAAAAGAGATTAAAATTTTACCTCCGAATAAGGTATTTATAGCAGGCTAAGATTAAGCCTTTAGATAAGATGATTGGTTAGTCTGGACGGTAAAACGGCTGCTTATCATAACTCTTTAACAGCTAACAACATAATAAGCAGCTGCTGTCATACATGCAGCTTGTCTTTAATCAGTTGTTGCCACACAACCTGCCTACTAATCAAGTAACTTCTCACATAACTCCTTTAATTCACATACTCCTTTATGGGCAGTCTTCTTCAATTCACATACTCCTTCCATCTTCGTACAAGCTAAATTACTTAATCTCACACTCATATTCCATAACATCAATCTTTGTTCATGCTTGATTAAATTAATCTCATACAAGATTTTGAGATTAATGTATTCAAATCCTTTTGATGATTTTACAAAGGAAATTGAGGTTATAGAATTTTGGACATCACATGGACATAATACTCAAGCATTTAAAATTCATACCTCATACCTCATAGGAAATCATCTCATAAACATTTTATTCCTATTTATTTAAAAAAATAAAATTTCGGGTCGTCACAATGATGATAGGGAATGAGAGGCCAAGGCATCGGTAATCAGACCCTCGTAAACCAATGTTTTCTGCACTGACTACGTATGTCATATGATGAAATCAAACGACCAAGCTGACCAGCTGGGATGAAATTTGATTGTAAAGGAAGTCAGATAGTGATCATGCTGGTTAGATGATGCATTATCTGGTAAAGAGATGGTGAATCAAGATTTATTTAAAAGTGGGTTAACCCCTTGATATCACTCGGGAACCCTGAATGATACATGTTTATTGAATTATCAAGAGGTGTTGGTATTGCTTCGCTCAACCTCAATGAATATTAAAGCTTTTGAATTATCTGTTCTTCTTGCTTATGAATATATGCTTGTTGAGCGTAAACGCTCATGTGGAATGTTATGAAATGTTTTACAAGTTATGTCAAGAAGGCTGAGTTGCCTAATAAAGGTAAAGAGGAATTGGCATAGTGAGAGTTTCTTAATCTCTCTCCTATGGATGGCGATTAGAGGGAAAGTGAAACGTGAGGTCATCATAGAAATGTTTAGATTGTAAGGCCAGATGGGCCATCTAAAGTCTTGTTTCCGCTTCAGTTTGCTTACTTAAATTTTGAGGTTTTGTAAGAGGTTGTAAACTTCTAAGATTTGAACATGATGTATTTGAGAATATATTTCTCGTTTTACTAATGTTAATGCTTGGCCATGATGTATCTGTCGCAATTATGTTGTTGTGTTGTGGTTTTCTGGCGGAGCTCGGGGTTCCAGCTTGGGGACCTTGGGGGGGCTGTCACCCAAATTGTTGATAGTGCCCGAGGCCCGGCTCGGGGGATTTTCAAGGCCACCACAATTTTTCTTTCCTCAGGAATCATTTCATCATTAGTCTTTGATACTAGTCATTCATGGACATTAACTCCATTTACTACTTCTTGAGGAATGAGTTTCTTGGGTACGTGAGGGCCTTCCTCTAGAACTTATAAATATTCATCATCAATGAACAATCATGTGTTGCCTCCAGAAGAAATATTTTCCTCATTCCAACATGGGAACCTTATTATTCCCAGCTTTGTTTGTAATAGATAAAGATCTTCTAGCAAATGTAGTCTACTAGTTGGCTCTGATACCAATTGTTAGAACAAAATAAGCAAAAGTGTTTGTAAAAGGGCAGGGGTGGGGTAGGGGGGTTGAATACAAACACCATAAATTTTTCGTTCTTTAAAAACTTGACAAGCACAAACTGAAAAAGCTACAATATCTAGAAAAACAATAAAGATATTTAATATGAATACACAAATATTCAAGTTAAAATAGTTGTATTATAACTTGTGTTTTTCTGAGAATCTGTTATAATCAAAAAGTGATTAAACAACTACAAATCTGTAAAGGTTTACAACTTCTATTCTCACAGACTGGCTATGTTTTAGTCACTGAATATTCCTTAAAAACTATTACAGATCTTCTCTTCTAGTGTGTTAGTTTTTTGATTTCGTGTGGCTACTCTTACATATATAGCAGAACAAATTTAGAACCCATATGGAAGACATGTTTCTTTTTCAACGTAGCCACAATATGTCATGTCATTATCCTTTCGAAGGTATACGTGTCACATTCCTATATGTTGTTGTTGCTTCTATTTTTGTTCTTGTTCTCCATGCATTTCAGGTACAAAGGTTGCTATTAGACCACCATATTTCAAGGAATATCGTCCCATTTATATCCCTTGCTTCTTTGCCAAAGTATCAGTGAATGTCTTTTAATCCCTGATGACATGTGAAATAGGTCTTTACAATCCCCTATTGACAACCCTTGATGTTGACTTGATCAGTGTTTCTGGATCCCCTGATGACAAGCCCTAATCTAGACTTGATGAATGTTTCACTTTCCACTGATGTCAAACCCTAATGTAGACTTGATCAGTGTTTCACTTTTCACTGATGTCAAACCCTAATGTAGACTTGATCAGTGTTTCACTTACCAATGATGACAAGCCCTGATGTAGACTTGATCAGTGCTTCTTCATCCCCTGATGCTAAGACCCAATGTTGTCCACTGATGTTAGACTATCCCTTGACGATATTCCTTGATAGTCAAACTATACCTTGATGGTTTCCCTTATCAGTCAAGGTATCCCTGATGGTATTCCCTGATAGTCAGACTATACCCTAATGGTTTCCCCTGACAGTCAAGGTATCCCCTGACGGTATTCCCTGATAGTTAGACTATACCCTAATGGTTTCCCCTGACCATTAAGGTATCCCCTAATGCCTTTTTGTACACTAACATTTTTGATAACTTATGCTTTGTTGGATTTTACTGGAACGCCTGATGTGCAAAATACTTGAACGTTAAGTA
Source organism: Centella asiatica (assembly GCA_014636745.2). NCBI lineage: Eukaryota > Viridiplantae > Streptophyta > Magnoliopsida > Apiales > Apiaceae > Centella > Centella asiatica. The sequence continues at coordinate 28,743,831 of CM025788.1, forward strand.
CAATAGTCATCCCCTGACACTATCAAGTCTTTTTTAGTTATCCACTGATGACTTGCCTAGTGCTGTTAAGGCCATTCCCTGACAGATTGGGTTGTCCATCAGTGAATGCTTTATTTATGCAAATATACCAAAGTTTATAGAGTACCTTGAGTATTTACAAATGCACAGTTATTAACTAACATCTAGATCATCATCAACATCATTTATACCTAACAAGTATCTTGTTTGAAACTTTTCCAATCATCTTTGTATGTCTGGAAACTAACATCAGAGAAACCACTTACAATAAGTTGTTCCTCACCTCCATAGATCAAGAATGCATCCTTAGTCCTTCTTAAGTACTTAAGGATATTATTAACTGCAATCCAATGACCTTCTTCTGGATCTGACTAGTATCTACTTGTCATGCTCAAAGCATAAGCAATGTCAGGACGAGTACACAACATGGCATACACGATAAAACCAATTGCAGATGCATATGAAACTTTACACATACGGTCTCGCTCATGATGTGTCGAAGGACATTGAGTCCTGCTAAGTCTTATACCACGTGACATAGGAACTTGACCTCTCTTGGAATTTTTCATATTAAACCTACTCAAGACTCTGTCAATATACGTACTTTGACTTAGTCCTACGAGTCGTTTTGCTCTATCTCGATAGATCTTAATTCCTAAAATATAAGTTGTTTCTCCCATGTCTTTCATTGAGAAAGTTTTTCCTAACCAAGCCTGTACAGGCTAAAACATAGGAATATCATTTCCTATCAAAAGTATATCATCCACGTATAACACTAAGAACATAATTACGTTCCCACTAACCTTCTTATAAACACAAGGTTTTTCTTCGTTTCTAATGAAATCAAACTCTCCAATCGCTTCATTAAAACTAATTTTCCAACTTAGTGATGCTTGCTTCAGTCCATAAATGGAGTTCTAAAGCTTGCATATATTCCTAACCATTTCTAGAAATGTAAAACCCTCAAGTTGTGTCATGTACACATCCTCAAATAGATTTCTATTAAGAAAAACTATTTTTACATCAATTTGCTAAATTCCATAGTCATAATATGTGGCTATGGCTAAGAGTATCTAAATGGATTTAAGCATCGCAAATGGTGAAAAGGTTTCATCGTAGTCAATGCCATGAGTTTGCTTGAAACTTTAGCCACTAGTTATGCTTTATAAAGGTACACATTACCATTCATGTTGATTTTCTTTTTGAAAACCCAATTGCACCCAATAGGTTTTACACCATCAGGTGGATCAACCAAAGTCCACACTTTGTTTTGATACATGGATTCCATTTTAGAATTCGTGGCTTTATGCCATTTATCAAAATTCATGCCTATCATAGCTTCTGAGTACGTCATAAGGTCATCATTTTCTATCAACAATAGATGACGATGATCGGTCACATGTAACGCATACCTCATAGGTAATTTATGTGTCCTCTCAGATTAACGAAGAATAGTTCTCGTTTGTGTAGGTTCAACAACCATTTGTTGTTCTACATGAGCATCATCATGCAAAGGAGAATTCTCATTACTCTGATAATTCTCTAGTGGCTCAATTATTTCTCCAAGGTAAATTTTACTCCCACTAGTTCCTTTTAGAAAGAAACTCTCTTTCCAAAAAGACATCATTTTTAGCAACAAATACTTTGTTCTCAGTTAGGTTGTAAAAATAGTATATACCTTACAAAGAAGCATTTATCCAATTTGGGACCAAGCTTATCAGAAATAAGTCTTTTAACATAAGCATGGCAACCCAAAATCTTGAGAAAAGACATGCGAGGAACCTTTTATGTCCACATCTGATATGGTGTCTTTTCTACCGATTTAGATGGAATTCTGTTTTAAATGAAGGCAACTGTTTCAAGTGCATATCCCCAAAAGAAGATTGGAAAATCTGTTAGACTTATTATCGATCAAACCATATATAATAAAGTATGATTTCTCCTTTTAGATACACCATTCCATGGAGGTGTTCCCAGAGGAGTTAGTTGTGAAATCATTCCACAATCTTTGTTAGGTTTTATAAACATTTGATGATGATTGTTCTTAGAATACTTAGGAATACAAATGTACAGAAAAGTATTGGTTTGTAACACTTTAGTATTGTAGCTAGCAGTAGTATCTCTTGTTTGTAAATTAGTCATTATAATAAAGAGATAGATTTATTTCATTTGTATGTACTGCTGGAATACTTGTTGAGTTTTTTCAACAAGTTGTTTTAAATTTATTAGTCCTTCGGAGATTGAATTTGGCTTGTCGGAGACTAAGGGAAAAGTCCACCAGAGACTAAGTTTCTGTTCATCAAAGATTGGACTTTGCCCATCGGAGATTGAAGAATCCTTCATCGGAGATTAAAGTTTTGTTCATCAGAGATTGAAGGATTGGTCATCGGAGATTAAAGCTTACGTCATCAACGACTAACACAATACCTCGGAGATTAAAAGCTGACGTCACCAACGACTAAAGCCAAAGCATCGGAGATTACTCGAAGTGATCGGGGACTAATTAAAGAAGCCATCGGAGACTAGTCGAGGACTTAATCACTGATGGAGTTAGAGTTCAAATCAAAGAAGGAAAGTCTTCCATGCACACGTAGACTTTATTGAAGACGTAGCTGACAAGGAAACTTGTTAGAAATCTTTCAATTGGAAAGATTGTATTTGATTTGAATTAGGAGACTAGGTTTTTGGTAACTTAGTTTTTAGAAGCTGTAATTATAAATTACAGAATTGGAATACGAAAAAAGAGTGAAGAGAATTGTAATTCAAAGCTGTATGGGTTTTTAGTGTTTTGTATCTTTACTATACAGTTATAGAATTAGGAGAAGCTGACGATCAAATTGATTGTTAGAATTTGTAATCAATTGTAAATTAATAAAGCAATTGTTTATAAATAGATTTGTGTTCTTGTTCTTTTTATTCCGCAAGAAAAATTTAGTTTCTTTAAGAACAAGTAATCGAAGAATTTTCAAAGAACTTGTATTCAACCCCCCTTCTACAAGTTCTAGGTCATCTCACTGGGAAAACAATTTGTATCAGAGCCTGTAATTGAATTTATTCAATTAAAACGTTCCAAGAGATGGCTAACGACGAAGCAAGCAGCTCTAACATCATGGCGTATGCGGGAAGTAGAGATGGTGGTACCAGAATCCCTATTCTTAAAAGAGAAAAATATCCAATGTGGAAACAAAAGATGTATATGCACTTGAGAGCAACAGATCCAGATTACATAGATAGGATTGAGAAGGGTCCTTATCTACCCAGGAAATTCATTCCTGCAAAAACTGTTGAAGGATCTGTTGTTCCAGAACACTTTGAACTTGCGCCAGAATGCGATTATACAAACGAAGACAAGTTGCAAGTGTTAAAGGATGCTAAGGTGATGAACATACTTTATAATGGAATTGATAAAAATATGTTCACAAGCATCATAAACTGTACTACATCAAAGCAAATCTGGGACACCATCAAAGTCCTGTGTGAAGGGATGGACCAAGTTTGAAAGAACAAAAGATCACTGTTGACTCAACCGTATGAGTTCTTTCAAGCAAAGCCTGGTGAACCTATAACATCTGTTTATGACAGATTTAACACCTTGCTTAATGACTTGAAGATACTTGGTAAATCCTATGACAATGAAGATGTCAATACCAAGTTTATGAGATCTCTCCCACCAAGTTGGGATCCAAAGACCACTGCAGTAAGAGAGGCTCATGACTTGGAAACACTCACACTGGACAGGCTCTATGGGAACTTAAAGACATATGAACTTGAAGTAGAGCAAAGACAGCGCATGCATGGCAGGGACAAAGGAGCTGCGTTGATGGTTGAGACAAACAAGTCTCAAGAGAAGCTTGATGAGGAATTTTCTGACGCTAGCTCAACTGATAATGAAGATGAACTAGATACTGATGATGACATGGAGGAATTCATGGCATTCATGGTCAAACAGTTTAAGAAATTTAGGGCTAGCAGAAAAGGAAGAAAATCATCGAGAAAACCTAACCCTAAACAAGAAGGTCAAAAAGTCACCTTCGACTTAAAGAAAATAAGATGCTACAATTGTGATGGGTTAGGGCACTTTGCCAATGAGTGCAAGAAGCCTAGATCTAATGATAGATCTAAGGATGAAAAATCAAGGAAGGACTTTGCTGACAAGAAAGCCAAATCCAAGAGCAAAGCCTTGATTACTGAGGGAAAAGATTGGATTGACAGCGATTCTGATGAAGAAGTTGTCAACTTTGCCCTAATGGCTCGTAGTGACGAGTCAAGTGATTCTACAAAGGTATGTGATGCAAATCAGAATTTTAACGTGCTTAATTTACTTGATACATCTAGCATTGAAAGCATGCAAAAAGATATGTCTGATTTGCATGTTAGTTTTAGATCATTAACTATTGAACATACAAATGTAAAAGATGTTAGAGTGTATGCCCTAGTGGCCAATTATGTAATGATTGTGACAC